>SMDT01002922.1:0-342599 GCA_005392925.1 Aquilaria sinensis
AGTTTGGAAAGAAATGGAAACATTCACAACTAGTTTGGAATGAAATGGAAACATTCACAACTTGTTTGGAATGAAATGGAAACATTCACAACTAGTTTGGAATGAAATGGAAACATTCACAACTAGTTTGGAATGAAATGGAAACATTCACAACTAGTTTGGAATGAAATGGAAACATTCACAACTAGTTTGGAATGAAATGGAAACATTCACAACTAGTTTGGAATGAAATGGAAACATTCACAACTAGTTTGGAATGAAATGGAAACATTCACAACTAGTTTGGAATGAAATGGAAACATTCACAACTAGTTTGGAATGAAATGGAAACATTCACAACTAGTTTGGAATGAAATGGAAACATTCACAACTAGTTTGGAATGAAATGGAAACATTCACAACTAGTTTGGAATGAAATGGAAACATTCACAACTAGTTTGGAATGAAATGGAAACATTCACAACTTGTTTGGAATGAAATGAAATGGAAACATTCACAACTAGTTTGGAATGAAATGGAAACATTCACAACTAGTTTGGAATGAAATGGAAACATTCACAACTAGTTTGGAATGAAATGGAAACATTCACAACTAGTTTGGAATGAAAATGGAAACATTCACAACTAGTTTGGAATGAAATGGAAACATTCACAACTAGTTTGGAATGAAATGGAAACATTCACAACTGGAGTTTGGAATGAAATGGAAACATTCACAACTAGTTTGGAATGAAATGGAAACATTCACAACTAGTTTGGAATGAAATGGAAACATTCACAACTAGTTTGGAATGAAATGGAAACATTCACAACTAGTTTGGAATGAAATGGAAACATTCACAACTAGTTTGGAATGAAATGGAAACATTCACAACTTGTTTGGAATGAAATGGAAACATTCACAACTAGTTTGGAATGAAATGGAAACATTCACAACTAGTTTGGAATGAAATGGAAACATTCACAACTAGTTTGGAATGAAATGGAAACATTCACAACTAGTTTGGAATGAAATGGAAACATTCACAACTAGTTTGGAATGAATGAAATGGAAACATTCACAACTAGTTTGGAAAGAAATGGAAACATTCACAACTAGTTTGGAATGAAATGGAAACATTCACAACAAGTTTGGAATGAAATGGAAACATTCACAACTAGTTTGGAATGAAATGGAAACATTCACAACTAGTTTGGAATGAAATGGAAACATTCACAACTAGTTTGGAATGAAATGGAAACATTCACAACTAGTTTGGAATGAAATGGAAACATTCACAACTAGTTTGGAATGAAATGGAAACATTCACAACTAGTTTGGAATGAAATGGAAACATTCACAACTAGTTTGGAATGAAATGAAAACATTCACAACTAGTTTGGAATGAAATGGAAACATTCACAACAAGTTTGGAATGAAATGGAAACATTCACAACTAGTTGGAATGAAATGGAAACATTCACAACTAGTTTGGAATGAAATGGAAACATTCACAACTAGTTTGGAATGAAATGGAAACATTCACAACTAGTTTGGAATGAAATGGAAACATTCACACAACTTGTTTGGAATGTTTGGAAAATGGAAACATTCACAACTAGTTTGGAATGAAATGGAAACATTCACAACTAGTTTGGAATGAAATGGAAACATTCACAACTAGTTTGGAATGAAATGGAAACATTCACAACTAGTTTGGAATGAAATGGAAACATTCACAACTAGTTTGGAATGAAATGGAAACATTCACAACTAGTTTGGAATGAAATGGAAACATTCACAACTAGTTTGGAATGAAATGGAAACATTCACAACTAGTTTGGAATGAAATGGAAACATTCACAACTAGTTTGGAATGAAATGGAAACATTCACAACTAGTTTGGAATGAAATGGAAACATTCACAACTAGTTTGGAATGAAATGGAAACATTCACAACTAGTTTGGAATGAAATGGAAACATTCACAACTAGTTTGGAATGAAATGGAAACATTCACAACTAGTTTGGAATGAAATGGAAACATTCACAACTAGTTTGGAATGAAATGGAAACATTCACACAAAGTTTGGAATGAAATGGAAACATTCACAACTAGTTTGGAATGAAATGGAAACATTCACAACTAGTTTGGAATGAAATGGAAACATTCACAACAAGTTTGGAATGAAATGGAAACATTCACAACTAGTTTGGAATGAAATGGAAACATTCACAACTAGTTTGGAATGAAATGGAAACATTCACAACTAGTTTGGAATGAAATGGAAAACATTCACAACTAGTTTGGAATGAAATGGAAACATTCACAACTAGTTTGGAATGAAATGGAAACATTCACAACAAGTTTGGAATGAAAATGGAAACATTCACATTGGAAACATAGTTTTGGAATGAAATGGAAACATTCACAACTAGTTTGGAATGAAATGGAAACATTCACAACTTGTTTGGAATGAAATGGAAACATTCACAACTAGTTTGGAATGAAATGGAAACATTCACAACTAGTTTGGAATGAAATGGAAACATTCACAACTAGTTTGGAATGAAATGGAAACATTCACAACTAGTTTGGAATGAAATGGAAACATTCACAACTAGTTTGGAATGAAATGGAAACATTCACAACTAGTTTGGAAAAAAATGGAAACATTCACAACAAGTTTGGAATGAAATGGAAACATTCACAACTAGTTTGGAATGAAATGGAAACATTCACAACTAGTTTGGAATGAAATGGAAACATTCACAACTAGTTTGGAATGAAATGGAAACATTCACAACTAGTTTGGAATGAAATGGAAACATTCACAACTAGTTTGGAATGAATGGAAAACATTCACACTAGTTTGGAATGAAATGGAAACATTCACAACTAGTTTGGAATGAAATGGAAACATTCACAACTAGTTTGGAATGAAATGGAAACATTCACAACTTAGTTTGGAATGAAATGGAAACATTCACAACTAGTTTGGAATGAAATGGAAACATTCACAACTAGTTTGGAATGAAATGGAAACATTCACAACTTAGTTGGAATGAAATGGAAACATTCACAACTAGTTTGGAATGAAATGGAAACATTCACAACTAGTTTGGAATGAAATGGAAACATTCACAACTAGTTTGGAATGAAATGGAAACATTCACAACAAGTTTGGAATGAAATGGAAACATTCACAACTAGTTTGGAATGAAATGGAAACATTCACAACTAGTTTGGAATGAAATGGAAACATTCACAACTAGTTTGGAATGAAATGGAAACATTCACAACTAGTTTGGAATGAAATGGAAACATTCACAACTTGTTTTGGAATGAAATGGAAACATTCACAACTAGTTTGGAATGAAATGGAAACATTCACAACTAGTTTGGAATGAAATGGAAACATTCACAACTAGTTTGGAATGAAATGGAAACATTCACAACAAGTTTGGAATGAATGGAAACAACCACAACTAGTTTGGAATGAAATGGAAACATTCACAACAAGTTTGGAATGAAATGGAAACATTCACAACTAGTTTGGAATGAAATGGAAACATTCACAACTAGTTTGGAATGAAATGGAAACATTCACAACAAGTTTGGAATGAAATGGAAACATTCACAACTAGTTTGGAATGAAATGGAAACATTCACAACTAGTTTGGAATGAAATGGAAACATTCACAACTAGTTTGGAATGAAATGGAAACATTCACAACTAGTTTGGAATGAAATGGAAACATTCACAACTTGTTTGGAATGAAATGGAAACATTCACAACAAGTTTGGAATGAAATGGAAACATTCACAACTAGTTTGGAATGAAATGGAAACATTCACAACTAGTTTGGAATGAAATGGAAACATTCACAACTAGTTTGGAATGAATGAAAAAACATTCACAACTAGTTTGGAATGAAATGGAAACATTCACAACTAGTTTGGAATGAAATGGAAACATTCACAACTAGTTTGGAATGAAATGGAAACATTCACAACTAGTTTGGAATGAAATGGAAACATTCACAAACAAGTTTGGAATGAAATGGAAACATTCACAACTAGTTTGGAATGAAATGGAAACATTCACAACTAGTTTGGAATGAAATGGAAACATTTCACAACTAGTTTGGAATGAAATGGAAACATTCACAACTAGTTTGGAATGAAATGGAAACATTCACAACTAGTTTGGAATGAAATGGAAACATTCACAACTTAGTTTGGAATGAAATGGAAACATTCACAACTAGTTTGGAATGAAATGAAAAACATTCACAACTAGTTTGGAATGAAATGGAAACATTCACAACTAGTTTGGAATGAAATGGAAACATTCACACAACTAGTTTGGAATGAAATGGAAACATTCACAACAAGTTTGGAATGAAATGGAAACATTCACAACTTAGTTTGGAATGAAATGGAAACATTCACAACTAGTTTGGAATGAAATGGAAACATTCATTCACAACAATGGAGTTTTGAATGAAACAGGAAATAACATTCACAAGTGTGTTGAAATGCAATGGCGCAAATCAGGTCACGAATAGTTTGAGATATGCATATATGATTAATAGAAACACGCACTGCAGTTGTTGTATTGGAATGAGAAGTCGAATAACATTCACAGAACTAGCAGTTCGGAATGAATGGACAATCATTCGGAACTGTTTGGAAATGACACTGAAAACTTCATGCATGTAACTAGTTGGAGTAGTCACATGGATAGATAAATTTTGTATTTCTTCAGCAAGCGTGGTTTACTTGAAATGAAATGGAAACAGTGTGGAACAACCTACGGTTTGGATAACTGAGAATGGAACATTTCAACTGATCTTGTTATGTGTGACATGACAATCGCTGAAACGTCATAGCAACTGTTTGCGATAGTTAAATGGAATCGTTCATAGCTTGTTTGAAATGAAATGGAGACAATCACAATAACTTGTTTCGATTTAAAGGGAAACATTCACAAGTACTTTAGAATTAAATATGGAAATATTCACAACAAGTTGGAACGGGAATTGGAAACATTCACAACTACGTTTAGAATTAAGATGGGAAATACTTCTACAACAAGCTTGACAGAATTGAATGAGGATTACAAACCAAGTCTCAATGAATTGAACCCTCACCACTTGTTTGGACATGACATGGAAACTATAGACATTTGCAGATTCCACAACCTTCGGCTACTTCGACCGAGGGATACGCTCATCCGACCAATTATCGCCAGTTCAAAAACTAGATGGATAATGATATACTGGGAACCGTTTCATCAAACAAGTTTGGAATGATACGATGGAAAACTTACAACTAGTTCCACTAGACATCAATGGCAAATTATTAGACAACTAGTTGTAAATTGAAATGCCGCAATGGAGTACAATCCATGAGATCTCGTGTGGTAAATCAATGGAGCCTTTCTCAAACTATTATTGGTCCATAAAATTGAAAAAACCACAACAAGATGTGATTTCAATAAAAAAACTGTCAAAAAAGGTTCGGTAACATATTATTTCTACCATTCAAAAGTTCTTTCCAGTAGAATCGTCACTACACTCACAGCTCGCTCAGAATAGACACATGTCATCCACATTTGGACACCACGCAGCTTCACAATGTAGTGTTGAGACCATGAAATCATGGTTTTATACATTGTGCGCCCCCTTTTTACAAACCTTAGTGTTTTTCCGGAATTCCCCCGACTGCCAAACATCCCACGAACTTTTTGTTTGGCACTGAAATGGCAAACTTCACCCAGCGTACTTTTGGCCTACCCACTGATTGCCCCCCTTCCCCCCCCCCGTTTGGCTATTGCCCTAGCCCCAATTCAACGAGTGCCGTTTGTTGAGGAAATGAAAAGAACATGCGAGAACTGATGTGGAATGGAATGGAAACATTCACACAACTAGCTTTTTGGAATGAAATGGAAAACATTCACAACTAGTTTGGAATGAATTGGAAACACTCAGAACTAGTTTTGAATGAAATGGAAACATTCACAACAAAGTTTGGACATAAATGGGAAACATTCACAACAACTGGGTTTGGGAGCATTGAAACGAGGAAACATTCACACTTTTTGGGCTGAAATGGAAAACTTCATAACTAGTTTTGGAATGACAAATAAACATTCACAAACTAGTTTGGAATGGTGTGATAATGGAAACATTCGTAACCCGCTTTGTAACATGCAACGTGAAACCCTTTCACACTAGGTTTGGATCCTTCATGAAATGCCTGGAAACATTCATCAACACTAGTCTTTGGAATAAAATGGAAAACATTCACAACACAATGTTTGGGATATATGAAATGGAAACATTCACAACTAGTTTTGGAATGAAAACCCTGGAAACCTTCACAACTTGTTTGGAATGAATGGAAACATTCATAACTAGTTTGGATGAAACGGAAACATTCCCACCAACGTGTGGAATGAAAGGGAAACATTCACAACTAGTTTTGGATGCATGACTGGAACACATTCACAACTTGTTTGGAAGAAATAGGAAACTTTCATCACACTAGTGTTTGGAAAAAAATGGAAACCTTCACAACTAGTTTGACACATGAATGGAAACATTCACAACTTGTTTGGAATGAATGGAAACATTCACAACTAGTTTTGGAATGGAATGGAAACATTCACAACCCCTTTGAAATGAAATGGAACATCCATTTCACAACTAGGTTTTGAATGAAATGGAAACAGTCACAACAAGTTTGACGAATGAAATGGAAAAAACAATCACAACAGTACTTTGGAATGAAATGAAAACAATCACAACTATGTTTTGGAATGAAATTGGAAACCATTCATAACGTACGTTTTTTTTGAAATCGGAAACACTCACAACAAGTTTGGACCGCGAAAAAGAAACATTCTCGCTCCTAGTTTTTTTGGAATGAAATAGAAAACCTTCACAAACTAGTTTAGTGAAATGAAATGCGAAACATTCACAAATTGTTTGGAATGATATGGAACTGGAAACTAGATATGCCAATAGTTTGGAAACATTCACAACAAGTGTGGAATGAAATGGAAACATTCACAACAAGTTTGGAATGAAATGGAAACATTCACAACAAGTTTGGAATGAAATGGAAACTTTCACAACAAGTTTGGAATGAAATGGAAACATTCACAACAAGTTTGGAATTAAATGGAAACATTCACAACTAGTTTGGAATGAAATGGAAACATTCACAACTAGTTTGGAATGAAATGGAAACATTCACAACAAGTTTGGAATGAAATGGAAACATTCACAACAAGTTTGGAATGAAATGGAAACATTCACAACTAGTTTGGAATGAAATGGAAACATTCACAACAAGTTTGGAATGAAATGGAAACATTCACAAAAAGTTTGGAATGAAATGGAAACAAACATTCAAAACTAGTTTGAATGAAATGGAAACATTCACAACTAGTTTGGAATGAAATGGAAACATTCACAACTTAGTTTGGAATGAAATGGAAACATTCACAACTTGTTTGGAATGAAATGGAAACATTCACAACTAGTTTGGAATGAAATGGAAAGATTCACAACTCAGTTTGGAATGAAATGGAAACATTCACAACTAGTTTGGAATGAAATGGAAACATTCACAACTAGTTTGGAATGAAATGGAAACATTCACAACAAGTTTGGAATGAAATGGAAACATTCACAACTAGTTTTGTGAATGAAATGGAAACATTCACAAGTTTAGTTTGGAATGAAATGGAAACATTCACAACTAGTTTGGAATGAAATGGAAACATTCACAACTAGTTTGGAATGAAATGGAAACATTCACAACTTGTTTGGAATGAAATGGAAACATTCACAACTAGTTTGGAATGAAATGGAAACATTCACAACTAGTTTGGAATGAAATGGAAACATTCACAACTAGGTTTGGAATGAAATGGAAACATTCACAACTAGTTTGCGAATGGAATGGGAAACATTGAAAACAACTAGTTTTGGAATGAAATGGAAACATTCACAACTAGTTTGGAATGAAATGGAAACATTCACAACTAGTTTGGAATGAAATGAAACATTCACAACTTGTTTGGAAAAATGGAAACATTCACAACTAGTAGTTTGAATGAAATGGAAACATTCACAAAGTTGGAATGAAAATGGAAACATTCACAACTAGTTTGGAATGAAATGGAAACATTCACAACTAGTTTGGAATGAAATGGAAACATTCACAACTAGTTTGGAATGAAATGGAAACATTCACAACTTGTTTGGAATGAAATGGAAACATTCACAACTAGTTTGGAATGAAATAGAAACATTCACAACAAGTTTGGAATGAAATGGAAACATTCACAACTAGTTTGGAATGAAATGGAAACATTCACAACTAGTTTGGAATGAAATGGAAACATTCACAACAAGTTTGGAATGAAATGGAAACATTCACAACAAGTTTGGAATGAAATGGAAACATTCACAACAAGTTTGGAATGAAATGGAAACATTCACAACTAGTTTGGAATGAAATGGAAACATTCACAACAAGTTTGGAATGAAATGGAAACATTCACAACTAGTTTGGAATGAATGAAAATGGAAACATTCACAACTAGTTTGGAATGAAATGGAAACATTCACAACTAGTTTTGGAATGAAATGGAAACATTCACAACTAGTTTGGAATGAAATGGAAACATTCACAACTAGTTTGGAATGAAATGGAAACATTCACAACTAGTTTGGAATGAAATGGAAACATTCACAACTAGTTTGGAATGAAATGGAAACATTCACAACTTGTTTGGAATGAAATGGAAACATTCACAACAAGTTTGGAACGAAATGGAAACATTCACAACTAGTTTGGAATGAAATGGAAACATTCACAACAAGTTTGGAATGAAATGGAAACATTCACAACTAGTTTGGAATGAAATGGAAACATTCACAACTAGTTTGGAATGAAATGGAAACATTCACAACAAGTTTTGGAATGAAATGGAAACATTCACAACTTGTTTGGAATGAAATGGAAACATTCACAACTAGTTTGGAATGAAATGGAAACATTCACAACTAGTTTGGAATGAAATGGAAACATTCACAACAAGTTTGGAATGAAATGGAAACATTCACAACTAGTTTGGAATGAAATGGAAACATTCACAACAAGTTTGGAATGAAATGGAAACATTCACAACAAGTTTGGAATGAAATGGAAACATTCACAACAAGTTTGGAATGAAATGGAACATTCACAACAAGTTGGAATGAAATGGAAACATTCACAACTTGTTGGAATGAAATGGAAACATTCACAACTTGTTTGGAATGAAATGGAAACATTCACAACTTGTTTGGAATGAAATGGAAACATTCACAACTAGTTTGGAATGAAATGGAAACATTCACAACTAGTTTGGAATGAAATGGAAACATTCACAACTTGTTTGGAATGAAATGGAAACATTCACAACTAGTTTGGAATGAAATGGAAACATTCACAACCAGTTTGGAATGAAATGGAAACATTCACAACTAGTTTGGAATGAAATGGAAACATTCACAACTAGTTTGGAATGAAATGGAAACATTCACAACTTGTTTGGAATGAAATGGAAACATTCACAACTAGTTTGGAATGAAATGGAAACATTCACAACTAGTTTGGAATGAAATGGAAACATTCACAACAAGTTTGGAATGAAATGGAAACATTCACAACTAGTTTGGAATGAAATGGAAACATTCACAACTAGTTTGGAATGAAATGGAAACATTCACAACAAGTTTGGAATGAAATGGAAACATTCACAACTAGTTTGGAATGAAATGGAAACATTCACAACTAGTTTGGAATGAAATGGAAACATTCACAACTAGTTTGGAATGAAATGAAAAACATTCACAACTAGTTTGGAATGAAATGGAAACATTCACAACTTGTTTGGAATGAAATGGAAACATTCACAACTAGTTTGGAATGAAATGGAAACATTCACAAAGTTTGGAAAGAAATGGAAACATTCACAACTAGTTTGGAATGAAATGGAAACATTCACAACTAGTTTGGAATGAAATGGAAACATTCACAACAAGTTTGGAATGAAATGGAAACATTCACAACTAGTTTGGAATGAAATGGAAACATTCACAACAAGTTTGGAATGAAATGGCAACATTCACAACTAGTTTGGAATGAAATGGAAACATTCACAACTAGTTTGGAATGAAATGGAAACATTCACAACAAGTTTAGAATGAAATGGAAACATTCACAACTAGTTTGGAATGAAATGGAAACATTCACAACAAGTTTGGAATGAAATGGAAACATTCACAACAAGTTTGGAATGAAATGGAAACATTCACAACAAGTTTGGAATGAAATGGAAACATTCACAACAAGTTTGGAATGAATGGAAACATTCACAACAAGTTTGGAATGAAATGGAAACATTCACAACTAGTTTGGAATGAAATGGAAACATTCACAACTAGTTTGGAATGAAATGGAAACATTCACAACTAGTTTGGAATGAATTGGAAACATTCACAACAAGTTTGGAATGAAAAAAACATTCACAACTATGTTTGGAATGAAATGGAAACATTCACAACTTGTTTGGAATGAAATGGAAACATTCACAACAAGTTTGGAATGAAATGGAAACATTCACAACTTGTTTGGAATGAAATGGAAACATTCACAACAATAGAATGAAATGGAAACATTCACAACTTATTTGGAATAAAATGGAAACATTCACAACTAGTTTGGAATGAAATGGAAACATTCACAACTTGTTTGGAATGAAATGGAAACATTCACAACTAGTTTGGAATGAAATGGAAACATTCACAACTAGTTTGGAATGAAATGGAAACATTCACAACTAGTTTGGAATGAAATGGAAACATTCACAACTAGTTTGGAATGAAATGGAAACATTCACAACTAGTTTGGAATGAAATGGAAACATTCACAACAAGTTGGAAATGAAATGGAAACATTCACAACTAGTTTGGAATGAAATGGAAACATTCACAACTAGTTTGGAATGAAACAAAAACATTCACAACAAGTTTGGAATGAAATGGAAACATTCACAACAACTAGTTTGGAATGACGAAATGGAAAACTAGTTTGGAATGAAATGGAAACATTCACAACTTGTTTGGAATGAAATGGAAACATTCACAACTTGTTTGGAATGAAATGAAAACATTCACAACAAGTTTGGAATGAAATGGAAACATTCACAACTAGTTTGGAATGAAATGGAAACATTCACAACTAGTTTGGAATGAAATGGAAACATTCACAACAAGTTTGGAATGAAATGGAAACATTCACAACTAGTTTGGAATGAAATGGAAACATTCACAACAAGTTTGGAATGAAATGGAAACATCCACAACTAGTTTGGAATGAAATGGAAACATTCACAACAAGTTTGGAATGAAATGGAAACATTCACAACAAGTTTGGAATGAAATGGAAACATTCACAACTAGTTTGGAATGAAATGGAAACATTCACAACTAGTTTGGAATGAAATGGAAACATTCACAACAAGTTTGGAATGAAAATGGGAAACATTCACAACAAGTTTGGAATGAAATGGAAACATTCACAACTAGTTTGGAATGAAATGGAAACATTCACAACAAGTTTGGAATGAATGGAAACATCCACAACTAGTTTGGAATGAAATGGAAACATTCACAACTAGTTTGGAATGAAATGGAAACATTCACAACTAGTTTGGAATGAAATGGAAACATTCACAACTAAGTTTGGAATGAAATGGAAACATTCACAACTAGTTTGGAATGAAATGGAAACATTCACAACAAGTTTGGAATGAAATGGAAACATTCACAACAAGTTTGGAATGAAATGGAAACATTCACAACTAGTTTGGAATGAAATGGAAACATTCACAACTAGTTTGGAAAGAAATGGAAACATTCACAACTAGTTTGGAATGAAATGGAAACATTCACAACTAGTTTTGAATGAAAATGGAAACATTCACAACTAGGTTTGGAATGAAATGGAAACATTCACAACAAGTTTGGAATGAAATGGAAACATTCACAACAAGTTTGGAATGAAATGGAAACATTCACAACTAGTTTGGAATGAAATGGAAACATTCACAACAAGTTTGGAATGAAATGGAAACATTCACAACTATTTTGGAATGAAATGGAAACATTCACAACAAGTTTGGAATGAAATGGAAACATTCACAACTAGTTTGGAATGAAATGGAAACATTCACAACTATGTTTGGAATGAAATGGAAACATTCACAACTAGTTTGGATTGAAATGGAAACATTCACAACCACGTTTGGAATGAAATGGAAACATTCACAACTAGTTTGGAATGAAATGGAAACATTCACAACTAGTTTGGAATGAAATGGAAACATTCACAACTAGTTTTGGAATGAAATGGAAACATTCACAACTAGTTTGGAATGAAATGGAAACATTCACAACTAGTTTTGGAATGAAATGGAAACATTCACAACAAGTTTGGAATGAAATGGAAACATTCACAACAAGTTTGGAATGAAATGGAAACATTCACAACTAGTTTGGAATGAAATGGAAACATTCACAACATAGTTTGGAATGAAATGGAAACATTCACAACAAGTTTGGAATGAAATGGAAACATTCACAACTAGTTTGGAATGAAATGGAAAACATTCACAACTAAGTTTGGAATGAAATGGAAACATTCACAACTAGTTTTGGAATGAAATGGAAACATTCACAACTAGTTTTGGAATGAAATGGAAACATTCACAACAAGTTTGGAATGAAATGGAAACATTCACAACTAGTTTGGAATGAAATGGAAACATTCACAACAAGTTTGGAATGAAATGGAAACATTCACAACTAGTTTGGAATGAAATGGAAACATTCACAACTAGTTTGGAATGAAATGGAAACATTCACAACAAGTTTGGAATGAAATGGAAACATTCACAACTAGTTTGCAATGAAATGGAAACATTCACAACAAGTTTGGAATGAAATGGAAACATTCACAACAAGTTTGGAATGAAATGGAAACATTCACAACTAGTTTGGAATGAAATGGAAACATTCACAAAAAGTTTGGAATGAAATGGAAACATTCACAACTAGTTTGGAATGAAATGAAATGGAAACATTCACAACAAGTTTGGAATGAAATGGAAACATTCACAACTTGTTTGGAATGAAATGGAAACATTCACAACTAGTTTGGAATGAAATGGAAACATTCACAACTAGTTTGGAATGAAATGGAAACATTCACAACAAGTTTGGAATGAAATGAAACATTCAAACATTCACAACAAGTTTGGAATGAAATGGAAACATTCACAACAAGTTTGGAATGAAATGGAAACATTCACAACTAGTTTTGAATGAAATGGAAACATTCACAACAAGTTTGGAATGAAATGGAAACATTCACAACTAGTTTGGAATGAAATGGAAACATTCACAACAAGTTTGGAATGGAAACATTTGGAAATGGAAACATTCACATGTCACTGGACAGTTTGGAATGAAATGGAAACATTCACAACTAGTTTGGAATGAAATGGAAACATTCACAACTAGTTTGGAATGAAATGGAAACATTCACAACAAGTTTGGAATGAAATGGAAACATTCACAACAAGTTTGGAATGAAATGGAAACATTCACAACAAGTTTGGAATGAAATGGAAACATTCACAACAAGTTTGGAATGAAATGGAAACATTCACAACTTGTTTGGAATGAAATGGAAACATTCACAACTTGTTTGGAATGAAATGGAAACATTCACAACTAGTTTGGAATGAAATGGAAACATTCACAACAAGTTTGGAATGAAATGGAAACATTCACAACTAGTTTGGAATGAAATGGAAACATTCACAACTAGTTTGGAATGAAATGGAAACATTCACAACAAGTTTGGAATGAAATGGAAACATTCACAACAAGTTTGGAATGAAATGGAAACATTCACAACTAGTTTTGGAATGAAATGGAAACATTCACAACAAGTTTGGAATGAAATGGAAACATTCACAACTAGTTTGGAATGAAATGGAAACATTCACAACTAGTTTGGAATGAAATGGAAACATTCACAACAAGTTTGGAAATAAATGGAAACATTCACAACTAGTTTGGAATGAAATGGAAACATTCACAACAAGTTTGGAATGAAATGGAAACATTCACAACTAGTTTGGAATGAAATGGAAACATTCACAACTTGTTTGGAATGAAATGTAAAACATTCACAACAAGTTTGGAATGAAATGGAAACATTCACAACTAGTTTGGAATGAAATGGAAAACATTCATTCGAACAACTAGTTTGGAATGAAATGGAAACATTCACAACAAGTTTGGAATGAAATGGAAACATTCACAACTTGTTTGGAATGAAATGGAAACATTCACAACTAGTTTGGAATGAAATGGAAACATTCACAACTAGTTTGGAATGAAATGGAAACATTCACAAAACTAGTTTGGAATGAAATGGAAACATTCACAACTAGTTTGGAATGAAATGGAAACATTCACAACTAGTTTGGAATGAAATGGAAACATTCACAACATGTTTGGAATGAAATGGAAACATTCACAACAAGTTTGGAATGAAATGGAAACATTCACAACATGTTTGGAATGAAAAGGAAACATTCACAACTAGTTTGGAATGAAATGGAAACATTCACAACAAGTTTGGAATGAAATGGAAACATTCACAACTAGTTTGGAATGAAATGGAAACATTCACAACATGTTTGGAATGAAATGGAAACATTCACAACAAGTTTGGAATGAAATGGAAACATTCACAACTAGTTTGGAATGAAATGGAAACATTCACAACTTAGTTTGGAATGAAATGGAAACATTCACAACAAGTTTGGAATGAAATGGAAACATTCACAACTAGTTTGGAATGAAATGGAAACATTCACAACAATTTTGGAATGAAATGGAAACATTCACAACTAGTTTGGAATGAAATGGAAACATTCACAACTTGTTTGGAATGAAATGGAAACATTCACAACTAGTTTGGAATGAAATGGAAACATTCACAACATAGTTTGGAATGAAATGGAAACATTCACAATTTAGTTTGGAATGAAATGGAAACATTCACAACAAGTTTGGAATGAAATGGAAACATTCACACATAGTTTTGAATGAAATGGAAACATTCACAACTTGTTTGGAATGAAATGGAAACATTCACAACAAGTTTGGAATGAAATGGAAACATTCACAACTAGTTTGGAATGAAATGGAAACATTCACAACAAGTTTGGAATGAAATGGAAACATTCACAACTAGTTTGGAATAGAAATGGAAACATTCACAACTAGTTTGGAATGAAATGGAAACATTCACAACTTGTTTGGAATGAAATGGAAACATTCACAACAAGTTTGGAATGAAATGGAAACATTCACAACTAGTTTGGAATGAAATGGAAACATTCACAACTAGTTTGGAATGAAATGGAAACATTCACAACTAGTTTGGAATGAAATGGAAACATTCACAACATAGTTTGGAATGAAATGGAAACATTCACAACAAGTTTGGAAAGAAATGGAAACATTCACAACCTGTTTGGAATGAAATGGAAACATTCACAACTAGTTTGGAATGAAATGGAAACATTCACAACTTGTTTTGGAATCAAATGGAAACATTCACAATAAGTTTGGAATGAAATGGAAACATTCACAACTTGTTTGGAATGAAATGGAAACATTCACAACTAGTTTGGAATGAAATGGAAACATTCACAACAAGTTTGGAATGAAATGGAAACATTCACAACAAGTTTGGAATGAAATGGAAACATTCACAACTAGTTTGGAATGAAATGGAAACATTCACAACTAGTTTGGAATGAAATGGAAACATTCACAACTTAGTTTGGAATGAAATGGAAACATTCACAACTTGTTTGGAATGAAATGGAAACATTCACAACTAGTTTGGAATGAAATGGAAACATTCACAACTAGTTTGGAATGAAATGGAAACATTCACAACTAGTTTGGAATTAAATGGAAACATTCACAACTTGTTTGGAATGAAATGGAAACATTCACAACTAGTTTGGAATGAAATGGAAACATTCACAACTAGTTTGGAATGAAATGGAAACATTCACAACTAGTTTGGAATGAAATGGAAACATTCACAACTAGTTTGGAATGAAATGGAAACATTCACAACTAGTTTGGAATGAAATGGAAACATTCACAACTTGTTTGGAATGAAATGGAAACATTCACAACTAGTTTGGAATGAAATGGAAACATTCACAACAAGTTTGGAATGAAATGGAAACATTCACAACTAGTTTTGAATTGAAATGGAAACATTCACAACTTGTTTGGAATGAAATGGAAACATTCACAACTTGTTTGGAATGAAATGGAAACATTCACAACTAGTTTGGAATGAAATGGAAACATTCACAACTAGTTTGGAATGAAATGGAAACATTCACAACTTGTTTGGAATGAAATGGAAACATTCACAACTAGTTTTGGAATGAAATGGAAACATTCACAACAAGTTTGGAATGAAATGGAAACATTCACAACTTGTTTGGAATGAAATGGAAACATTCACAACTAGTTTGGAATGAAATGGAAACATTCACAACTAGTTTGGAATGAAATGGAAACATTCACAACTTGTTTGGAATGAAATGGAAACATTCACAACAAGTTTGGAATGAAATGGAAACATTCACAACTAGTTTGGAATGAAATGGAAACATTCACAACTAGTTTGGAATGAAATGGAAACATTCACAACTAGTTTGGAATGAAATGGAAACATTCACAACTAGTTTGGAATGAAATGGAAACATTCACAACTAGTTTGGAATAAAATGGAAACATTCACAACAAGTTTTGGATGAATGGAAACATTCACAACTAGTTTGGAATGAAATGGAAACATTCACAACTAGTTTGGAATGAAATGGAAACATTCACAACTAGTTTTGAATGAATGGAAACATTCACAACTAGTTTGGAATAAAATGGAAACATTCACAACAAGTTTGGAATGAAATGGAAACATTCACAACAAGTTTGGAATGAAAAACATTCACAATTCACAACAAGTTTGGAACTAGTTTGAAATGGAAACATTCACAACTAGTTTGGAATGAAATGGAAACATTCACAACTAGTTTGGAATGAAATGGAAACATTCACAACTAGTTTGGAATGAAATGGAAACATTCACAACTAGTTTGGAATGAAATGGAAACATTCACAACTAGTTTGGAATGAAATGGAAACATTCACAACTAGTTTGGAATGAAATGGAAACATTCACAACAAGTTTGGAATGAAATGGAAACATTCACAACTAGTTTTGTGGAATGAAATGGAAACATTCACAACTAGTTTGGAATGAAATGGAAACATTCACAACTAGTTTGGAATGAAATGGAAACATTCACAACAAGTTTGGAATGAAATGGAAACATTCACAACTTGAATGGAATGAAATGGAAACATTCACAACTAGTTTGGAATGAAATGGAAACATTCACAACAAGTTTGGAATGAAATGGAAACATTCACAACTAGTTTGGAATGAAATGGAAACATTCACAACTAGTTTTGGAATGAAATGGAAACATTCACAACTAGTTTGGAATGAAATGGAAACATTCACAACAAGTTTGGAATGAAATGGAAACATTCACAACAAGTTTGGAATGAAATGGAAACATTCACAACTAGTTTGGAATGAAATGGAAACATTCACAACTAGTTTGGAATGAAATGGAAACATTCACAACTAGTTTGGAATGAAATGGAAACATTCAGAACAAGTTTGGAATGAAATGGAAACATTCACAACTAGTTTGGAATGAAATGGAAACATTCACAACAAGTTTGGAATGAAATGGAAACATTCACAACTTGTTTGGAATGAAATGGAAACATTCACAACTAGTTTGGAATGAAATGGAAACATTCACAACTAGTTTGGAATGAAATGGAAACATTCACAACTAGTTTGGAATGAAATGGAAACATTCACAACAAGTTTGGAATGAAATGGAAACATTCACAACAAGTTTGGAATGAAATGGAAACATTCACAACTTGTTTGGAATGAAATGGAAACATTCACAACTAGTTTGGAAATGAAATGGAAACATTCACAACTAGTTTGGAATGAAATGGAAACATTCACAACTAGTTTGGAATGAAATGGAAACATTCACAACTAGTTTGGAATGAAATGGAAACATTCACAACTAGTTTGGAATGAAATGGAAACATTCACAACAAGGTTGGAATGAAATGGAAACATTCACAACAAGTTTGGAATGAAATGGAAACATTCACAACTAGTTTGGAATGAAATGGAAACATTCACAACTAGTTTGGAATGAAATGAAACATTCACAACTAGTTTGGAATGAAATGGAAACATTCACAACTAGTTTGGAATGAAATGGGAAACATTCACAACTAGTTTATGAATAAATGGAAACAAAACTAGTTTCCGATGAAATGGAAACATTCACAACTAGTTTAGAATGAAATGGAAACATTCACAACTAGTTTGGAATGAAATGGAAACATTCACAACTAGTTTGGAATGAAATGGAAACATTCACAACTAGTTTGGAATGAAATGGAAACATTCACAACTAGTTTGGAATGAAATGGAAACATTCACAACTAGTTTGGAATGAAATGGAAACATTCACAACTAGTTTGGAATGAAATGGAAACATTCACAACTAGTTTGGAATGAAATGGAAACATTCACAACAAGTTTGGAATGAAATGGAAACATTCACAACTAGTTTGGAATGAAATGGAAACATTCACAACTAGTTTGGAATGAAATGGAAACATTCACAACAAGTTTGGAATGAAATGGAAACATTCACAACTAGTTTGGAATGAAATGGAAACATTCACAACAAGTTTGGAATGAAATGGAAACATTCACAACATAGTTTGGAATGAAATGGAAACATTCACAACTAGTTTGGAATGAAATGGAAACATTCACAACTAGTTTGGAATGAAATGGAAACATTCACAACTAGTTTGGAATGAAATGGAAACATTCACAACTAGTTTGGAATGAAATGGAAACATTCACAAAAAGTTTGGAATGAAATGGAAACATTCACAACTAGTTTGGAATGAAATGGAAACATTCACAACAAGTTTGGAATGAAATGGAAACATTCACAACTAGTTTGGAATGAAATGGAAACATTCACAACTAGTTTGGAATGAAATGGAAACATTCACAACTAGTTTGGAATGAAATGGAAACATTCACAACTAGTTTGTGAATGAAATGGAAACATTCACAACTAGTTTGGAATGAAATGGAAACATTCACAACAAGTTTGGAATGAAATGGAAACATTCACAACTAGTTTGGAATGAAATGGAAACATTCACAACTAGTTTGGAATGAAATGGAAACATTCACAACTAGTTTGGAATGAAATGGAAACATTCACAACAAGTTTGGAATGAAATGGAAACATTCACAACTTGTTTGGAATGAAATGGGAAACATTCACAACAAGTTTGGAATGAAATGGAAACATTCACAACTAGTTTGGAATGAAATGGAAACATTCACAACTAGTTTGGAATGAAATGGAAACATTCAAAACTAGTTTGAAATGAAATGGAAACATTCACAACTAGTTTGGAATGAAATGGAAACATTCACAACTAGTTTGGAATGAAATGGAAACATTCACAACTAGTTTGGAATGAAATGGAAACATTCACAACTAGTTTGGAATGAAATGGAAACATTCACAACTAGTTTGGAATGAAATGGAAACATTCACAACAAGTTTTTGGAATGAAATGGAAACATTCACAACTAGTTTGGAATGAAATGGAAACATTCACAACTAGTTTGGAATGAAATGGAAACATTCACAACTAGTTTGGAATGAAATGGAAACATTCACAACTAGTTTGGAATGAAATGGAAACATTCACAACTAGTTTGGAATGAAATGGAAACATTCACAACAAGTTTGGAATGAAATGGAAACATTCACAACTAGTTTGGAAATGAAATGGAAACATTCACAACTAGTTTGGAATGAAATGGAAACATTCACAACTAGTTTGGAATGAAATGGAAACATTCACAACTAGTTTGGAATGAAATGGAAACATTCACAACTAGTTTGGAATGAAATGGAAACATTCACAACAAGTTTGGAATGAAATGGAAACATTCACAACTAGTTTGGAATGAAATGGAAACATTCACAACTAGTTTGGAATGAAATGGAAACATTCACAACTAGTTTGGAATGAAATGGAAACATTCACAACAAGTTTGGAATGAAATGGAAACATTCACAACTTGTTTGGAATGAAATGGAAACATTCACAACAAGTTTGGAATGAAATGGAAACATTCACAACTTGGTTTGGAATGAAATGGAAACATTCACAACTAGTTTGGAATGAAATGGAAACATTCACAACTAGTTTGGAATGAAATGGAAACATTCACAACTAGTTTGGAATGAAATGGAAACATTCACAACTTGTTTGGAATGAAATGGAAACATTCACAACTAGTTTGGAATGAAATGGAAACATTCACAACAAGTTTGGAATGAAATGGAAACATTCACAACTAGTTTGGAATGAAATGGAAACATTCACAACTAGTTTGGAATGAAATGGAAACATTCACAACTAGTTTGGAATGAAATGGAAACATTCACAACTAGTTTGGAATGAAATGGAAACATTCACAACTAGTTTGGAATGAAATGGAAACATTCACAACTAGTTTGGAATGAAATGGAAACATTCACAACAAGTTTGGAATGAAATGGAAACATTCACAACTAGTTTGGAATGAAATGGAAACATTCACAACTTGTTGGGAATGAAATGGAAACATTCACAACAAGTTTGGAATGAAATGGAAACATTCACAACAAGTTTGGAATGAAATGGAAACATTCACAACTTGTTTGGAATGAAATGGAAACATTCACAACTAGTTTGGAATGAAATGGAAACATTCACAACAAGTTTGGAATGAAATGGAAACATTCACAACTAGTTTGGAATGAAATGGAAACATTCACAACTAGTTTGGAATGAAATGGAAACATTCACAACTAGTTTGGAATGAAATGGAAACATTCACAACTAGTTTGGAATGAAATGGAAACATTCACAACTAGTTTGGAATGAAATGGAAACATTCACAACAAGTTTGGAATGAAATGGAAACATTCACAACAAGTTTGGAATGAAATGGAAACATTCACAACTAGTTTGGAATGAAATGGAAACATTCACAACTAGTTTGGAATGAAATGGAAACATTCACAACTAGTTTGGAATGAAATGGAAACATTCACAACTAGTTTGGAATGAAATGGAAACATTCACAACTAGTTTGGAATGAAATGGAAACATTCACAACTAGTTTGGAATGAAATGGAAACATTCACAACTTGTTTGGAATGAAATGGAAACATTCACAACTAGTTTGGAATGAAATGGAAACATTCACAACAAGTTTGGAATGAAATGGAAACATTCACAACTAGTTTGGAATGAAATGGAAACATTCACAACTAGTTTGGAATGAAATGGAAACATTCACAACAAGTTTGGAATGAAATGGAAACATTCACAACTAGTTTGGAATGAAATGGAAACATTCACAACTAGTTTGGAATGAAATGGAAACATTCACAACTAGTTTGGAATGAAATGGAAACATTCACAACTTGTTTGGAATGAAATGGAAACATTCACAACTAGTTTGGAATGAAATGGAAACATTCACAACAAGTTTGGAATGAAATGGAAACATTCACAACTAGTTTGGAATGAAATGGAAACATTCACAACAAGTTTGGGAATGAAATGGAAACATTCACAACTAGTTTGGAATGAAATGGAAACATTCACAACTAGTTTGGAATGAAATGGAAACATTCACAACTAGTTTGGAATGAAATGGAAACATTCACAACAAGTTTGGAATGAAATGGAAACATTCACAACTAGTTTGGAATGAAATGGAAACATTCACAACTAGTTTGGAATGAAATGGAAACATTCACAACAAGTTTGGAATGAAATGGAAACATTCACAACTAGTTTGGAATGAAATGGAAACATTCACAACTAGTTTGGAATGAAATGGAAACATTCACAACTAGTTTGGAATGAAATGGAAACATTCACAACTAGTTTGGAATGAAATGGAAACATTCACAACTAGTTTGGAATGAAATGGAAACATTCACAACTAGTTTGGAATGAAATGGAAACATTCACAACTAGTTTGGAATGAAATGGAAACATTCACAACTAGTTTGGAATGAAATGGAAACATTCACAACTAGTTTGGAATGAAATGGAAACATTCACAACTAGTTTGGAATGAAATGGAAACATTCACAACTAGTTTGGAATGAAATGGAAACATTCACAACTAGTTTGGAATGAAATGGAAACATTCACAACTAGTTTGGAATAGTTTGGAATGAAATGGAAACATTCACAACTAGTTTGGAATGAAATGGAAACATTCACAACTAGTTTGGAATGAAATGGAAACATTCACAACTAGTTTGGAATGAAATGGAAACATTCACAACTAGTTTGGAATGAAATGGAAACATTCACAACTAGTTTGGAATGAAATGGAAACATTCACAACTAGTTTGGAATGAAATGGAAACATTCACAACTAGTTTGGAATGAAATGGAAACATTCACAACTAGTTTGGAATGAAATGGAAACATTCACAACTAGTTTGGAATGAAATGGAAACATTCACAACTAGTTTGGAATGAAATGGAAACATTCACAACTAGTTTGGAATGAAATGGAAACATTCACAACTAGTTTGGAATGAAATGGAAACATTCACAACTAGTTTGGAATGAAATGGAAACATTCACAACTAGTTTGGAATGAAATGGAAACATTCACAACTAGTTTGGAATGAAATGGAAACATTCACAACTAGTTTGGAATGAAATGGAAACATTCACACATTCACAAGTTTGGAATGAAATGGAAACATTCACAACAAGTTTGGAATGAAATGGAAACATTCACAACTAGTTTGGAATGAAATGGAAACATTCACAACTAGTTTGGAATGAAATGGAAACATTCACAACTTGTTTGGAATGAAATGGAAACATTCACAACTAGTTTGGAATGAAATGGATGGAAACATTCACAACTAGTTTGGAATGAAATGGAAACATTCACAACTAGTTTGGAATGAAATGGAAACATTCACAACTAGTTTGGAATGAAATGGAAACATTCACAACTAGTTTGGAATGAAATGGAAACATTCACAACTTGTTTGGAATGAAATGGAAACATTCACAACTTGTTTGGAATGAAATGGAAACATTCACAACTAGTTTGGAATGAAATGGAAACATTCACAACTTGTTTGGAATGAAATGGAAACATTCACAACTAGTTTGGAATGAAATGGAAACATTCACAACTTGTTTGGAATGAAATGGAAACATTCACAACTAGTTTAGTTTGGAAACATTGAAATGGAAACAAACATTCACAACTAGTTTGGAATGAAATGGAAACATTCACAACTAGTTTGGAATGAAATGGAAACATTCACAACTAGTTTGGAATGAAATGGAAACATTCACAACTAGTTTGGAATGAAATGGAAACATTCACAACTAGTTTGGAAAATGAAATGGAAACATTCACAACTTGTTTGGAATGAAATGGAAACATTCACAACTAGTTTGGAATGAAATGGAAACATTCACAACTAGTTTGGAATGAAATGGAAACATTCACAACTAGTTTGGAATGAAATGGAAACATTCACAACTAGTTTGGAATGAAATGGAAACATTCACAACTAGTTTGGAATGAAATGGAAACATTCACAACTAGTTTTGTTTGGAATGAAATGGAAACATTCACAACTAGTTTGGAATGAAATGGAAACATTCACAACTAGTTTGGAATGAAATGGAAACATTCACAACTAGTTTGGAATGAAATGGAAACATTCACAACTAGTTTGGAATGAAATGGAAACATTCACAACTAGTTTGGAATGAAATGGAAACATTCACAACTAGTTTGGAATGAAATGGAAACATTCACAACTAGTTTGGAATGAAATGGAAACATTCACAACTAGTTTGGAATGAAATGGAAACATTCACAACTAGTTTGGAATGAAATGGAAACATTCACAACTAGTTTGGAATGAAATGGAAACATTCACAACTAGTTTGGAATGAAATGGAAACATTCACAACTAGTTTGGAATGAAATGGAAACATTCACAACTTGTTTGGAATGAAATGGAAACATTCACAACTAGTTTGGAATGAAATGGAAACATTCACAACTAGTTTGGAATGAAATGGAAACATTCACAACTAGTTTGGAATGAAATGGAAACATTCACACAACTTGTTTGGAATGAAATGGAAACATTCACAACTAGTTTGGAATGAAATGGAAACATTCACAACTTGTTTGGAATGAAATGGAAACATTCACAACTAGTTTGGAATGAAATGGAAACATTCACAACAAAGTTTGGAATGAAATGGAAACATTCACAACTAGTTTGGAATGAAATGGAAACATTCACAACTAGTTTGGAATGAAATGGAAACATTCACAACTAGTTTGGAATGAAATGGAAACATTCACAACTTGTTTGGAATGAAATGGAAACATTCACAACTAGTTTGGAATGAAATGGAAACATTCACAACTAGTTTGGAATGAAATGGAAACATTCACAACTAGTTTGGAATGAAATGGAAACATTCACAACTTGTTTGGAATGAAATGGAAACATTCACAACTTGTTTGGAATGAAATGGAAACATTCACAACTAGTTTGGAATGAAATGGAAACATTCACAACTAGTTTGGAATGAAATGGAAACATTCACAACAAGTTTAGTTTGGAATGAAATGGAAACATTCACAACTTGTTTGGAATGAAATGGAAACATTCACAACTAGTTTGGAATGAAATGGAAACATTCACAACTAGTTTTGGAATGAAATGGAAACATTCACAACTAGTTTGGAATGAAATGGAAACATTCACAACTAGTTTGGAATGAAATGGAAACATTCACAACTAGTTTGGAATGAAATGGAAACATTCACAACTAGTTTGGAATGAAATGGAAACATTCACAAGTTGAATGGAATGAAATGGAAACATTCACAACTAGTTTGGAATGAAATGGAAACATTCACAACTTGTTTGGAATGAAATGGAAACATTCACAACTAGTTTGGAATGAAATGGAAACATTCACAACTAGTTTGGAATGAAATGGAAACATTCACAACTTGTTTGGAATGAAATGGAAACATTCACAACTAGTTTGGAATGAAATGGAAACATTCACAACTAGTTTGGAATGAAATGGAAACATTCACAACTAGTTTGGAATGAAATGGAAACATTCACAACTAGTTTGGAATGAAATGGAAACATTCCCAACTAGTTTGGAATGAAATGGAAACCTTCACATCTTGTTTGGAATGGAATGGAAACATTCACAACTTGTTATGGACCTCCTAGTAGTCAGCACTCCCGAGAGAGGTAAAATGTTCTAAATTAAGTTTAGAACTTTAATTTCAAGTTTACAAAGCTAGAATAAAGGAGTTGCAAAAATTCACTAAGTTCCAAGGAGGTTTAAGCACTAAATGAGGAGCATTGGCGAAATGGTAATTTTGCATCCTGAGTAACCAGGCCGGGTCCTGAGTGTTTTAAGTTAAGTTTTGTAACCTTTAACCTTAACTTAAACTTGAAACAATAACAAGAATTAATCAAGAAATGAGTATGTGTTAAAAGATGGGGGTTTATGTGTTTAAGGGTTGTAACTTGGATGGCTTAAGAGGTTGAGTGAGGGTTTAAGAAGGGAAAGGTGGCTAATGGCTACCATAACCACGTTTTCCCCTCTCAAGCACTCATTTCTCTCTCAATTCAAGCTAGAAATCAAGTGATCTTGATTCCTAGAGTTGCCATCCAAGGATACCAACCAAGAGGAACTTGTTTCAAGCTAGAAAACAAGGTTTGGAGGCTTGGAAGCATGATTTCTCTACTCCCCTGTTTTTGATACGTGGTAAGCATTGTGTTCTTGGTTAATTCTATGTTATTTGAGTGATTTGAGGCTTGGGTTTTGGTTAGAGAGGAAGATTGTGATGTTTGGTGCTTTGGTTTTGATTGGAACTTAGGTGAGGATTTCTTGCACTTGGTTGCTTGAAAAGAGGAGTGATTCTAGCTTGTATCTTGGAGTTGAGGTAAGGGAGTAGTGTTTTTAAGCTTGAACAATGCTTGTGGCTTGAGTTTGTTGCAAGAAATTGATTGAAATTAGCCATAGCATTGAGTATGAGTTTTGGTTGAATTGTGGTGAACTATGAGGTTTGAGGAAGATTTGATGATGTTATAGAGCATCATTAATGGCATTGTGATAGTTGGTTATGTTCCTTGCAACTTGAACTATGTGTGTGTGAAGTTTGGTGGCCTTTTATGCATGTTTGATATGTGCACTAAGTAGCCAATTCAGCAGTTTCACAGATTGGCGACGCGTTGCCAAGAGGTACCCATAATTGGCGACGCATTGCCAATTGGAAAAAGGTTCATAGAACATCGACAATTGTGGCGACGCGTCGCCACGGTTGACAACGCGTTGCCAAGACAGCATTGGAGACCCGATTTTGTTTTTAGCATAACTTTTCGCTCAGGTGTCCGATTGAGGAGATCGCCGTATTTTCCGAAGTCTCTTGAGCGAACATGTTCGGGACAATGGAAAATGAAAAATCTCGCAAAAGACTTAGCCAAAATTCTTGAGCATAAGTTGTACAAGTCAGAATTTCGCGAAGAAGATCGCCGTATTTTCCGAAGTCTCTTGAGCGAACATGTTCGGGACAATGGAAAATGAAAAATCTTACAAAAAGACTTAGCCAAAATTTTTAAGAAAGAGTCTTTATTGAGATGAATCTGCTTACAAAGAAGAAAGCTCGCCAAAAGAAGAAAAAGAAGGCAAAGGACCCTAAAACAAACTAAGGAATCTCGGCGTCTCGGGAGCCACCAGCTCCTGCGTCCTTTTCCACCACCTTCGGCGCCGGGAAAGAAAGGGGCAAGTTCAGGTGCTCGATTTTCGACCAAGACCACCGAGGCCCCTCGGGAATGTTTAGGGCCTCCAAAAAAGAGAGGTCCAGATCTGGGAACCTCTGAAGCACTTGGTGACGAACGAGGCAGAAGCCGTCTTGAAAACCGACCTTGGTCATTTCGTCGGCTTTCTTCTTCTCGACCGCCAGCTCATCACGTTCCCTCTCCAGATCGGCAATCTCCTTCCTCAGTGCCTTCGTCTTCTTCTTCTTTGGCTCCTTCTTCAAAGACTCGACCTCGGCCTGGAGCTCGGCCTTCTCGGCAAGCACCCTCGCCAGGAGAGCCTCAGAATTTGACTTCTCCTTTTGATATGATTCGTTCGCCGAGGTCAGCTCCGCCACCTTGGCACCGAGGTCAGAAATCTTCTGGGAGGAGTCCTTCAAAAGTTCCTCCTTCTCCTTCGCGAACTCCTCCCGAATGGCAGCGACCTCCATCTTCGCAGCTTGAGCCATCTCTTTGTTCTTGGCAGCCAATTCAGAGCACTTGGCCTTAGATTTTTCTATGAGATCTAAGGTCGAGACTCGGAACGCTGCTTCCTTCGCCACCCGGACCCTGAGGAGGCCGGTGTACCCTAGCAGCTGCAAAGAAGTAAGAGCAAAGGTTAGTAAGGCAAAGAGTGGGCCAAACACTTAGAAGAAATCAAAGGGAAACAAAACAAAGGCCTGAAGTATACCTGGGCAGCGTGCTCGGAAACCTTGGCAGCGAGGGACTCATCGCTCGGGCACGCTTCGAAAATGGCCCTGAAGGAGGCCTCGGTGAGGATCCCCCTCGAGATTTGGTTGGCCATGTACGGGCAGTCGCCGGAGTACAAGTTCATGTCCTCCGTAAATGACCAAAAGGGCTCCCTCGGGATCTTCCCCTTCGGGACATGGGCATCCCGAAGAGCCCATTTCCGGGCGTGCTCGGCTGCCCAATTCGGGTATAGCAGCTCCCCTGCATGGCAAAGCAAGAAATTTATCAAGACAAGGAACCCTTAAAGAAACAAAGGTACCACAACTTGTCTAAGAAAATGAACCTGGCGGCACCTCCGCGACGTCATCATCGGAGTCCCGGACCTCCTCGGCAGGAATCTCCTTACCTTTACTCTTACAACGCTCCTCGGCAGAAGGGACTTCCACCAAGGCGTCCAGAAGAGCCGCCGAGGAAGAGGGACTCCGAGAAGGGGCGGCAGCGGCAACCTCGGCCGGCGGAACAGCAGCAGCAGCATCCGACTCTTCGCGCGTCTCCTCGGGAATTTCCGCCTGAGGAGGAGGCGCGTCTTTCTTTGCCCGTTTGGCCACGGATGGCCCAGCCCCAGATGATTTCCGCCTTCGGGAGACGGCCTTCTTCGTCTGCTCGCCCTTCTCGGCTTGACCGAGGAAAAGGGACTTGTAGTAGGCAGCGGAGTCGTCGCCCATCTCTGAAAAAGAAAGAAAACATCAGTGTGAGTCCAAGGTAAAACTATAACAAAAGAATCCTGAGATAACTTACTCTCAAAAAAGGACTCATAAGTGACTTCCTCCCTAAGGAGTTGCACCAACCAAGAGTCTTTCCCAGCGATAGCAGGAGCCGGCATCCCGAGGTCCGTCTTGTGCTCCTTCACCACCCCTAGTTCCCGAAGAACCTCTTCGGTCATCAGTTTCCAATTGATGGGGAAGGGGTAAAGGGGGCGCGAAGGGACCTCGGAATCCCAGTCGGAGACTGCTCGGATCCGTCTGTCGAAGTCCGTGAATATGGGTGCCAACTCAGGAGTCAGCATTATCCTCGGATCAACGACGTCCATCTCCAGCCTTCCCCGAGCCCATTTGGTCGGAACGTGCGACCAGGCCTCCTCCATCTTCAGAAAGAAAAACTTTTGTTGCCACCCTCGCCAGCTGTCCTTGGTGGCAAAGGTGAACATATACTTTTTGCTCCCTGATCCCCGAGGTAGCATGAAGTAAAAGCCACCCTTCGGGACCACGAAGAGCTTATAGTACTGCATGAAAAGAATAAAGTGGGGCTCTATTTTGAAAATGCCGCACATACAGAGGAAGGCGTTAAAGTAGCAGTACGAGTTCGGCGGAAGCTGATTTACGGCAATGCCATGGAATTGGCAAAAGTCGCAAATCATCTTCGGAGGAGGGTACCGAAGTCCGGCCTTCAGTTGGGCTCGGAAAACGGTAACCTCGTCGCCACGGTTCGAAAAGCTGAATTGGTCAGAACGTGGCAACCTTGTAATGGCGTACGAGGGAAGAAAGAATTTGGTCTTCCATCTTGCTAATTTTTTAGGAGTGGTGCAGCAAGGGTGAGACAAAAGAGGTTGCCAGCTCTCGGGAATAGGCATGGTCGGCAGAAAAGCGATTTTGGAAAAAGGCCAAAAATGACTTCGGGAAAGCTTAAAAAGCAAAAGACTCTGGAAGTTAAAACCCACCAAATGTTTTGCCAAAATCTGGATTCGAAGACGCCGTCGCGAAAGGTTGCCGGAAAACACTCCGTCAAAGAGGATCGCCGCAAAAAGCAGGAGAAAACGTGAAAGCAGTTGAAAGCAAAAGCAGAAGCAAAAGGAGGTTATGACGGAACAGAGGTATATATAGGCCGAGGAGGGTAGGCGAACCGGCGTCATAAAGTACTCCACAAAGGCGAACAGTCGCCATAACTGCTCATGGCGCGAGAAAAGGCGCGCCTGCTGTATCCGACGCAGTTCCCGCCAATAACAAGCTGCCACGTGTCAGCCATCGCGCCAAAAGAGGGACACGCTTTCTGACACCCCTAGACCCTGGGCGCGCCGCTCCAGACTGACACGCCTGGTTACAAGACACGACGTTACGCAGCCCTGCAAAAGGAGAGAAGTGGGTGACCTCGAAGACACCAAAGGACGGGCTATGACCGAGCAGCCCATGTCTTCGGACAAAAGGTACATCTTCGGCACAGGCATTGCGCCCGAGGTCCCGAAGGACCCCCTCCGAAAGCCGACAAACCGAAGTTCCCACTTCGGCTTTTCGGAGGGGGGCCTGTGATAGCCGAAGGGCTATCGCCTCCCTCAGCACATACTTCTTGACGAAAACATGGTCGGGAAGCCTGGCATCATCCGACAGAGGCACTATCACTGACCTCGGAAGGAGCGAAGTCAGACACCACGAAGTCGGGACTTCGGCTAATACGCTAGGCATTTCAAAGGTATCGCCGGCTCCCTCGGGGGACCAAAAGGATCGCCTTCGGGGATAAAGAACCAGCCATTCCAAACAGGAGAGAACTTCCCCGAAGGCGGAACCCTAGAACCAGGGGACTCCCTGAACTACGAGCATAACTCCCGAAGAAGGGCATCCGTACCAAAGAACGACCTCGCCCAGAGGACCTCGGGAGTACGGCATGAGCATTTAAGGAGCCTCTGACATGTCGCCCACAGGCGTTACACGCCGCCTCAAACGGCGGTCTGACACGCCGTCGCGGTCCAGGTCTTGTCACGACCTGTCTCGGTTCAAGGCTCAAGGAGCCTGCAAACGGCTACTTGTCCCCTACGCCTTGAAACACAGAGAACATCCGACCGAACACGTTTCATGATCTGAACAGGCTAGGAACTCCTATAAATACCAGGAAACACACTCTGGCAAGGGCCCCGATCTGACTCTCTCCCCTTGGGAAAATACAAACAGGCAAGGCCACTAAACCTCTTAGTGCTCCCCCTCTTTCTTCTCTCAGGATACTGACTTGGGCGTCGGAGGCTCTTCCTCGAAAAAAGACCCCGGGGACCTCCTAACCCTTTTTTCTAAGTATTTCAGGCGCACTCCCCTGGGAAATCTAGGCTCCAGACGTTCTCCCTCTCAGGATGTCCCTCCCGAAGTCACAATGTCTTCCAACAAAGATGCCGCTGGGCATCACACTCTAAAATATTCACGGGAATGGAAACATTCACAACATGTTTAGAATGGAAACATTCACAATGTGTTTAGAATGGAAATATTCATAACGTGTTTGCAATGCAAACATTCTTTATTTGTTTAGAGTGAAATGAAAATATTCACAACTTATTTATATTAAAATGGAAACATTCACAACTAGTTTGGAATGGAAACATTCATAACTAGTTTGGAAAGGAAGCACTCACATTTTGTTTAGAACAAAATGAAAACATTCACAACTTGTTTTGAATTGAAATATTGATGACTAGTTTGACATTGAAACACTCACGACTTGTTTAGAATGAAAAGGAAACATTCACAACTTGTTAGGAAAGTAAACATTCATAGCTTGTTTAGAATGAAATGGCCATATTCACAACTTGTTTAGAATTAAATGGAAACACTCACATCTTGTTTAGAAGAAAATGAAAACATTGACAACTTGTTTCAAATTGAAATATTCATGACTAATTTGACATTGAAACACTCACAACTTGTTTAGAATGAAATGGAAAAATTCACAACTTGTTAGGAAAGTAAACATTCATAGCTTGTTTAGAATGAAATGATCATATTCACAACTTGTTTAGAATTAAATGGAAACATTCACAACTGCTTTAGAATGGAAACAATCGCAACTAGTTTGGAATCAAAATATTCACGACTTGTTTAGAATGAAATGAAAAGATTCATAACTTGTTTCGATTATAAACACTCATAAATTATTTAGAATCAGATGGAAACATTCACAACTTGTTTCTAACATAAAGATTTACAACCAGTTTGGAATGGAAACAATCACAAGTTGCTTAGAATTGAATGGAAACATTCGCAACTAGTGTGGCATGGAAACATTCATAACTCATTTAGAATGGCATGGAAACATTCACATCTAGTTTAGAATTGAAAAATTCATAACTAGTTTGAATTGGAAATATTCACAACCTATTTGGAATATAAACATTCACATCTTTTAAAGAATGAAATGGAAACATCCACAATTTATTTGGAGCACAAAAATTCACAACTTATTCAAAATGGAAACATTCATAGCTTCTTTAAAATGAAATGGAAACATTCATAACTAGTTTGGAATCAAGACATGCACAACTTGTTTATAATGGAATGGAATAATTCAAAGCTAGTTTGGAATGGAAATACTCACAACTTATTTAGAATAAAATGGGAACATTCACAACTTGTTCAAAATAGAAACATTCATAACTTGCTTATAATGAAATGGAAATATTTACAAGTTGTTTGTAACTGAAACAATCACAAGTTATTTACAAATAATGGAAATAGTAACAAGTAGTGTGGAATGAAAACTTTCACAACCTATTTAGAATAAGATGGAAACATTCATAACTTGTTTTGAATGGAAACATTCACAACTAGTTTGGACTGGAAACAAATGGAAACGTTCACAACTTGGTCGCAATAGAAATAATTCCAACTTGTTTACAATGAAATGGAAAAATTCACAACTTGTTTGGTATGAAAATGTTAATAACTTGTTTAGAATAAAATGGAAACATTCACAACTAGTGTGAAATAGAAACTTTCACAACTTGTTTAAAATGAAATGGAAACATTCACAACTAGTTTGGAAAAACAACATTTACAACTTGTTTAGAATGAAATGTAAGCATTCATAACCTATTTCAAATAGAAACATTTACAACTTGTTTAGAATGAAATGCAAACATTCACAACTAGTTTAGAATGTAAACATTCACAACTTTTTTAGAATGAAAAGGAAACATGCACAACTTGTTTTGAATGGCAACATTCACAACTTGTTTAGAATGAAAGAAAAACATTGACAAGTTCACAGCTTATTTAGAATGAATTTGAAACATCCATAACTTGTTTGGATTCAAAACATTCACAACCTTTTTAGAATGAAATTGAAACATACCCAACTAGTTTAGAATGGAAACATTCACAACTTGTTTAAAATGAAATGCAAACATTCATAACTTGTTTGGAATAGGTATATTCATAACTTGTTTAGAATGAAAATCAAACATTCAAAACTTGTTTGGAATAGAAACATTCATAACATGTTTGGAATGGAAACATTCACAACTAGAGTGAAAAGGAAACACTCATAGCTAGTTTGGAATGGAGACATTCACAACCTTTTTAGAGTGAAATGGAAACATTCACAACTTGTTGAGAATGGAAACATTCATAACTAGTTTGGAATGGAAACATTAACAACATGTTTATAATGAAATAGAAGCATTCTTAACTTGTTTGGAGAAAAAACATTCACAACTTGTTCTAAATGAAATGGAAACATTCATAAATTGTTTGGAATAGAAAGATTCACAAATTGTTTGGAATGGAAACATTCACAACTATTTAGAATGAAACCAAAACATTGACATCTAGTTTAGGATGGAAAAATTGAAAACTTGGTTAGAATGAAATGGAAGCATTCACAACTAGTTTGGAATGTAAACATTCATAACTTGTTTAGAATGAAATGGAGACATTCACAACTTGTTTAGAATAGAAACATTCAAAACTTGTATAGAATGAAATGGAAACTTTAACAACTTATTTGGAATAGAAACATTCACATCTTGTTTGGAATGGAAACATTCACATCTTGTTTAAGATGAAATGCAAACATTGACAACTAGTTTGGAGTGGAAACATTCACAACTTATTTAAAATGAATTGAAAACATTTTGCCATTTGGTAAAGTTCACCTATGGTGTTTGGCGGATCCTTTGACAACTCATAGAAGAGCTACAAATCCCTCCTCAGGCCTCTGATCATTGTGATGATTCAGATTTTAGGGTGAAAGTCTGGAACACTGAGTACTTCTCTGTTGAATCTCTCGACATAGTCCCAAATAGTCTCCCCGTTCTTTTGGGCTATTTTGAACATCTGGATAGGCATCTTAACCATCGCCCTACTCCCTATGAATTACTACATAAAGATGGTGGACAACTATCAGAAACCTATTATGGTTCTGATTCCTAAGGAGTTGTACCACATAGTTGTTGGCCAAGATAAGGTGACTTCGAAGCACATGCAGAGGGCGGCATTGTCGGCCACATGTAGCACCATGCTCTTTCTATATTTTGTTAAGTGGGCCTAGGGGTCACTTCACCCACCATAAGTTTCCAAGCATGGTACTCAGAAATCACTAGGAATTGGTGCTTGCACTATCACCCTGATAAGGAGAGACTCTTCTCCAATGATGGTCTCTGATAACCTCAACCAGATGTGCTTTCGAGAGACCTGTATCTCCACCTTGTCTAGCCTTTCAAGGATTTTGTCCCTCAGGCTAGTAGTACAATCTTTTCCCCATTGCTTGGGAGACTAATGCTACACAAAAGAATATGTTTCAAAATAAGAAAGAATAAGCATCAAATACAGAAGCACTAAGAAAAAGGTACGGAAGCCAGGAAAACTACTTCATACGATAACGATACCATTCACAGCGAAACAAGAAGAATCACAGTCAACTCAACTTGAGCTATTGAGTCAGTAACTATAAACAACCGGAGGCAAGAGACAATGATGTCTTCTCCTCGATGAGTAACTTCAGTGGCGAGGAGACGGGGACTTTTCCCATGGGGAAAGGCTCCGTCGTTGGGAAGCCCTTGGCTCTTTTGATCCGGATCTAGTCATGTACTAACCATGAGATGAAGGGGTTCTTTGTTGAAGACTCCAAATGGAAGCTCTTATTAGGGGAGCTTCGGCGAGAAGATCAATGCCCCCTCTTTGGATGGACCTCTAGGGAAGGGGTCCTTGGATGAGAATGTGCATGTGACCATCTTTGGCTGAGTTGCTGTGTCATTTCAACCACTATGGAGCACTAGAATTCATGTATGAGGCCCATAGTGACCGTCAGAGGATGCTCGTGCACCGACAGGGAACGCTCTAGGGGTGCTTGGTTGTTTTCCGCCAAAGGCTCAGCCACAGACTGGGACGTTGGAACCCCCTTGTCCCTGGAATGCTGATTCTCTATGACGGTACCTAGGAGTAAGTTCCCATAGATGGTGCCAAATGATGCTCTAACAAATCTTCGATGTAGCACATGTTGGACCTTTGGTAGGACCTCGCCTAAGTGATATGGGTTAGGAGCTCCCTAGAGTGTTTTTTCGGGGAAGGGATCTTCAACGCCCAAGTCAGTATGTAAAGGAAAAGTTGCTGTGAGTAGAAAAAAAAAAAGAAGAGGGTTTTTCATGTGTATTACCTATGAGCCTCCCCAAGTATTTATAAGAGGCTTAGAGGAGAAGGCCGTTATACCCAAGTTGAGTGGATTAGGACATGTGGTCAGCCAAATTTGGTCTGAACCTTCGGGGAGAGCTATCTCCAGCTGTTTGTAGGTAGTTATGCTCAAAGGGTTGGGGCATGTGTAAGGTTCCAGTCAATGGTCCCTCAAAACTACGTATTTGACATCTTCCCTTAGGACCCCCGGGGACTTAAGAGCCTTTCGGGCATAGGATTTCCTCCGAAGGTAATCAGGGGAAGCCTATTGGTTGCAGACTTCTATTTTTGAGGTTGGTCATGTGAAGTTCTGAGGGTACTGTAGAGCTTTTTTCCAAGGTTGGTCATATTCTCTTCCGATGGTGGTGTTAGGTCCACTTGTCCAAAGCTGCTGTGGGTGATAGTCCTTCAGTTATCACATAACTTGTTAGAATAGAATCACTCACAACTTGTCTAGAATGAAATGGAAACATTAAGAACTTGTTTGGAAAGCAAACATTCACAAATTGTTTAGATTGAAATGCAAACATTCACAACTTGTTTGGAATCAAAACATTCACAAGGTGTATAGAATGGAAACATTCACAACTTGTTTAGAGCGAAATAGAAACAATCACAGCTAGTTTGGAATAAAAACATTCACATCTTATTTAGAATGAAATGGAAACATTAACAACTAATTTGGAATGGAAACATTCAAAACTAGTTTGTAATGGAAACAGTCACAACTTGTACAAAATGTAACGGAAACAGTAACAACTTGTTTGCAATAGAAACATTCACAACATGTTTACAATAAAATGGAAACATTCCCAACTTGTTCTAAATAGAAACATTCACAACTTGTTTGAAATAGAAACATTCACAACCCTGTTTTGAATGAAATGGAAACATTCAAAACTAGGTTTGAATTGGGAACATTCATAACTTGTTTAGAATGGAAAGGAAAAAATCACAACTAGTTTGGAATCCCAAATATTCACAACTACATTGCAAAGGAAACATTCACAACTTGTTTAAAATAAAATTGAAAAAATCACAAGTAGTTTTGAATGTAAATATTGACATCATATTTAGAATGAAAAGGAAACATTAATAACTAATTTGGAATGGAAACATTCGCAACTTGTACAAAATGAAATTGAAACATTCACAACTTGTTTGGAATAAAAACATTCAAAACTTGTTTAGAATATAAACATTCACAACTTTCTTGGAATGGACACATTCACAAATTGTTTACAGTGAAACATAAACAATAACAACTGGCTTAGAGTGGAAACATTCACAACATATTTTGAATGAAATGGAAACATTAACAACTGATTTAGAGTGGAAACATTGACAACTTGTATGGAATGAAATGGAAACATTCACAACCTATTTGGACTATAAACATTCACAACTTCTTTGGAATAGAAACATTCTCAACTTGTTTAGAATGAAATGGAAACATTCACAACTTGTTCTAAGAAGAAACATTGACAAGTTATTTGGAATGAAAACATTCATAACTTGTTTGAAATGGAAACATTAACAACTTGTTTTGAATGAAATGGAAACATTCACAACTAGTTTGATCAGGAAAGACTCACAACTTATTTAGAATGAAGTGGAAGCATTCACAACTTGCTTAGAATGGAAATGTTCATAAATTGTTTAGAATGAAATTCAAAGATTCACAACTAGTTTCAAATGGGAACATTCACAATATGTTTAGAATAAATTGGAAACATTTACAACTTCTTTGGAGTAGAAAGATTTACAACTTGTTTGGTGTGGAAACTTTCACAACTTGATTAGAATCAAATTGAAACATTTACAACTAGTTTGGAATTAAAACATAAATATCTTGTTTAGAATCAGATGTAAACATTCAAAACTTGAATGAAATGTAAGCATTCACAATTTTTTTGGGAAGGAAACATTCACAACTTGTTTAGAATGAAATGGAAACATTCACAGCTAGTTTGCAATGGAAACATTCACAACTAGTTTGGAATGGAAACTTTCACATCTTGTTTACAATAAAATGGAAGCATTCACAACTTCTTTGGGGCTAAAATGCTAATAACACATTTAGAATGAAATAGAAATATTCACAACTTGTTTGGAAGGTAGACATTAACAACTTTTTTAGAATGAAGTGGAAACATTTAAAGCTGGTTTGTAATGGAAACATTCAAAACTAGTTTGCATTGGAAACATTCACAACTTGTTTAGAATGAAATGTAAAGATTCACAACTTGTTTGGAATAGAATTATTCACAACTTGTTTGGAAAACAAACATTCACAACATGCTAAGAATGAAATTGAAACATTCACAACTAGTCCAGAATGGAAAATGGAAAAATCCATAACCGGTTTGTAATGGAAACATTCACAACATGCTCAAAATGAATTGGAAACATTGACAACTAGTTTGGAGTGGAAACTTTCACAACTAGTTTAAAATAGAAACATTCATAACTTGTTTAGCATGAAATGGAAACAGTCACAACTTGTTTGCAATAGAAACATTCACAACTTATTTGCAATAAAAACCTCAACAACTTGTTCACAATGGAAACTTTCACAATTTGTTTAGAATGAAATGGAAGCTTTTCACAACTTGTTTGGAATGGAAACATTTCAACTGGTTTGGAATGGAAACATTCACAACTTCCTTAGAATGAAATGGAAACATTCACAACTACTTTGGAATCGAAACGTTGATGACTTTTTGGGAATGGAAATGTCCACAACTTGTTTAGAATAAAATGGAAACATTCACAACTTGTTTAGAATAAAATGGAATTGTTCACAACTAGTTAGGAATGGAAACATTCATAACTTGTTTAGAATGAAATAGAAACATTCACAACTAGTTTGGATTGGAAACATTCGTAAGTTGACTAGAATGAAATGGAAATAGTAACAACTTGTTTAGAATATAAACATTCATAGCTTGTTAAAAATTAAATTGAAACATCATAACTTATTTTGGAATAAAAACATTCACGCCTTGTTTGGATGGTAAACATTCAGAACCTGGTTCGAAAAGAAACATTCACAACTAGTTTTGGAATGGGAACATTCACAACTTATTTAGAATGAAATGGAAACATTCACACAATTTTTTAAGTATAAACATTCATAACTTGTTTGGAATAGAAACTTTCACAACTTGTTTAGAATGAAATGAAAACATTCACAACTTGTTTGGAATAGAAAACATTGAAAACATGTTTTGAATGAAATGGAAACAATAACAAGTTGAATTAAATTAAAGTAATCATAACTTGTATAGAATGAAATAGAAACATTCACCACTTGTTTGGAACAAAAACATTCACAAATTGTTTACAATGAAATGGAAACATTCACAACCTATTCCAAATAGAAACATTCATAACTTGTTTGGAATGGAAACATTCAAAACTTGTTTGAAATGGAAACAATCACAACTTGTTTTGAATGAAGGGGAAATTTTCACAACTAGTTTGGAAGGGAAACATTCACATGTTGTTTAGACTAAAGTGGAAACTTTCACAACCTATTTGGAATAGAAACCTTCACAACTTGCTGGGAATGGAAACATTGACAATTTGTTTAGAATGCAATGCAAAGGTTAACAACTAGTTTGAAGTGTAAACATTCACAACTTGTTTAAAATGAATTAGAAATGTTCACAACTAATTTGGAATGGAAACATTCATAACTGACACGACCGCCCGTGCCCCTGCCCAGGAAGCCCTATGAGAGTTGGTCTCACAGTGGATTGCAATTGGCTAGTTGTGTATGTGTGCGGATTAAATCCCATGATACTAGTTGATTAACCTAGAATATGCAATATGCATGCTCTTATGCTTTGACTTGGTTTATTAAAACCATAAAACATTAAACATTAACTTGGCCAAGTAATTTCTACACAAAAATAAGTACAAATAGCCAAAGCACACAAAAATCAACATTTATGTGAGTTTACTACACATAACAACTCGTGAGAACATTCATACATAGAGTAGACTAATGCCCACAGCCAAGAGCAATCCTAGAGTCGAGGACTCCTCATAACATAGACTATGGAGGCAAACTAAAGTACTGTATAAATATACAAGACTCTACTGAGATCTCTTTAACCTAACTCCCACCTTGGATACACGTCCCAGTGGCGAGTCTCAAAAGTCCTTTGCCAAGTGCTACTAGGCTCTGCAGCCAAAGGAAGATACTAGTTAGTACTGTTACCTGACCAACAAGCCAACTAAGTACTTATGTAGACTAGAATCACAAGGATTCTCAACTACCATACCTGTACACACAAAAGAGTACTACTGAGATAATCCTCAATGATTACCCGGTCCAGCAACTTCAGGCTCTGCATAACAAAACCAGGGAGTGAGAATTCGACAATTCTCAGTAAGGGATCTTCAATGTACCTGCAAGAAAATTACTAGGACTCTTGCTGCGAGCTCACACAGCATGAGGGTCTGATATATGCACATATAACTAGGCCATAAAGACCTCTCCTCAAGTAGTCCTCCTCACGGAGCATCACTCCGCGCCTAGCGAGTTTTGATCACTAACCCGCTCCTAGCAAGCCGAAGCTTACTGGATGCAATCATGTAGCCTTCCCATAGTCGTTATGCAAGGGAATCATGGTGGAACTTTGTAGACTAGGCCACAGGGCCTCTGTGATGTAGACTAAATGAATAAGGTTTCACCTTGCAACCTTATGGCTACAGCACAGCTAGGTTGCTAAGGGTTCTAAACCTCTCACCTGGGCTAGTAATACTTTGTTGTGATCATTGCAACATAGTTTCCTTTAAACCTTGCCTTCACTTTGAGTTAATATAAATCAAAAACTAGGGCATTTTAAGTGTTTTTAGAACATTGAGATGATAGTACTCCTACTTAGCTTCGTGTGGAATCTTGAATCACCTCAATCGGACACCAGAGCACAAAGTTATGCCAAAAACAAAACCGGGTGTCAAATGCTGTCCTGGAACGCGTCGCCACAGTTGTCAACGTTTTGCCAGTTTTCTGAGGTCTTGGCGACGCGTCGTGGGAACTCGTGCGGATTGGTGACGCGTCGCCAAACCTACAAAATGCCCAGAAAAATTCCGGTTTTGCTGCTATGAACTTTGGACACTTCCTACACATATCAAACATGCTTGGAATGCCTCCAAATTTCATATACACATAGAACATGTTGCATAGATCACAACCAACTATCACAAGCCAATCTATGATGTCTTGTAACATCAATCCAATCCTCCCAATTCCTCTAGTCCACCATAATTCAACCAAAACCTTTAACTAATGCCATAGCTAAAACCACTCAAATTCTTCAAGCAAACTCAAGCTATTGGCATTAAATGAACTTGAAAACATACTCCCTTTACCTCAACTAGAAGTAACATGCAAGAATCAATCCCCTTTTCATTCAACCAAGCTCACCAAAGTTCTACACAAGTTCCAATAAAAAACAATGGCACCAAACATCAAAACTTCACTCTCTAACCAAAACCCAAGCTTCAAACTAACTAACAAACATGAATTCAATCAAGAACATATTCCTTACCTCGTTCAAAAATAGGGGAAGTAGAAAAACGCCCCTCCAAGCTTCAAAATCATGTTTTTAAGCTTGAAATTGCCTTCTCCTAGCTTATATACTTTGATAACCTCTTGTTCCACCAAGAATTTCTTGATTCCAAGGAGAATTGGATGGAGAAATGAGAGTGGAAGGGATGAACACGAAAATATGGCAGCCACTCTCACTTTCCCCTTCTTAAACCCTTCCTTAACACACAAGCCATCAAAGTATTAAGCTTAATACAATTAAGTCCCCCATCTTTGTAACTTAGTAATTCTTGATTAAATTCTTGTCTATTTTTCAAGTTTGAGTTAAGGTTGAAAGTTAAGTTCTAAAAATTCATTTTAAAACACTCGGGACTCGTCCCGGCTATTCAGGATGCAAAATTACCATTTTGCCCCTGAACTTCGTTCAGTGCTTTATTCTTCTCGGAACTCAGTGAACTTTGCTAAACTTCTCTATTCTTGCTATGTAAACTTGAATTAAGGTTCTAAACTTAATTTAAAACACTTTACCTTCCTCAATTGCGCTTCCCACTAGAAGGGCCATAACATTCTCCCCTCCTTCTTGAATTTGGTCCCCCAAATTCCGTTGCAACTCCGGAAAAATACTAGGATATCTTTTCAGCATATCCTGCTCCGTCTCCCAGGTAGCTTCCTCCTCACTATGGTTAGACCAAAGGATCTTAACCATCGGAATCCACTTAGTCTGCAATTTCTTGACTTGCCTATCAAGTATCTGAACAGGTTTCTCCTCGTAGGTCAAGTCTTCCTGAATGGGTATCACTGAAGGACTTACTACTTGTCCCAGTTCCACTGTGCATTTTCTGAGTAGACTAACGTGAAACACGTTATGCCCTTGAGATAGGTTAGGTGGTAATGCTAACCGATAAGCAACCTTCCCTACCTTCTCCAACACTTCATAAGGTCTAATATACCTAGGAGCTAACTTGCCCCTTTGCCCAAAACAGCCAACTCCTTTCATGGGCGACACTTTTAAAAGTACTTTATCCCCAACTTCAAAACTCAAGTCTCTTTTCCTCAAATTTGCATACTTGGTCTGCCTGTCATTGGCTGTCTTGATCCGTTCCTGGATCAACTTAATCTTAGCTGTAGTGTCAGTTATGATTTCAGGTCCAATAACTACCTTGTCTGCCAGATCTGCCCAACAACAATGAGGTGTCATACGTCGCCTACCATACAAAGCTTCATAGGGCGCCATTCCAATAACAGTTTGATGACTGTTATTATAAGCAAATTCGATCAGTGGTAAAAGTTGATCCCAATCACCTCTGAAATCAATAGCACACATCCGTAGCATATCCTCCAAAGTCTGAATCACTCTCTTGGATTGCCCATCAGTTTGAGGATGAAAAGCAGTACTGAGACTAACCTTACTTCCCAATGCTTCTTGAAAAGCATTCCAAAATCGTGATGTAAACCGAGGATCTCTGTCAGATATAATCTGATCCGGTATCCCATGGAGTCTCACAATCTCCTTGAGATACAACTGAGCCAACTTCTCCAATGTATAAGTGATTTTGATAGGTATGAAGTGTGCCGACTTCGTCAGTCTGTCAACCACTACCCATATAGCATCATGCTGACTCCGGGTATTCGGTAACCCCACTAGGAAATCCATAGTAACGGATCCCCACTTCCTCACTGGCAGAGGTAGACTCTGAAGTGTGCCTGCTGGTTTCTGATGTTCAGCTTTCACCATCTGACATGTCAAACACTTCGCCACATGTCCTCTTACATCCCTTTTCAATCCTGGCCACCAGAAATGTGTCTTCAGATCTTGATACATCTTACTAACACCAGGGTGGATATTCAAAGTGCTACTATGTGCCTCATGTAGGACTTGCTGCCTAAGTCCGTCCACATTCGGTACATAAAGATGATCTCCATAATGCAATACTCCATCCTTGTATCTGAATTCCTTCCTCATAGTGCCAAGCTTCGTTTCTCCTGAAATTTTCTTTAACAATGAGTCTTTCATCTGAGCTTCTTTAACTCTGACTAACCAAGCTGACTGGACTTCCAAAACATATACTAGGGATTTTTCTCGACTTTGCCATAATTCATGCAAAGCTAAGAAACAGTCCCTCAATACTCCTTCAGAGGAATCCGTAGCCTGATCCTTAGATAAGATCACTCCCGTGTACTTCCGGCTCAATGCATCTGCTACCACATTTCCCTTACCAGCGCAGTACTCAATCGAACAATCATAATCTTTGATGTATTCAATCCATCGCCGCTGTCTCATGTTCAGATCCTTCTGGGTAAATAAATATTTCAAACTCTTGTGATCGGTGAAGATTCTGAACGATCTCCCCATCAAATAATGTCTCCACAACTTCAGTGCAAAAATCACTGCTGCTAGCTCAAGATCATGAACAGGATAGTTCAACTCATTAGGCCTCAGCTGTCTCGAACCATAAGCAATCACCTGACTGTCCTACATCAACACACATCCCAATCTTGAACCAGATGCATCGGTATAAACTGTAAAGGCTCTGTTCGGATCTGGTAAGACAAGTATAGGTGCACTAGTCAATCTTTCCTTCAACTTCATGTAAGCTTCTTCACACTTCGGTGTCCACTCAAACTTCTGAGTCTTCTTGGTCAATGCTGTCAACGGTGTAGCTATCACAGAGAATTTCTCTATAAAACGTCTGTAGTAACCTGCCAAACCCAAGAAACTCCTGACTTCTGTAACTGTAGTCGGTCTCTTCCACTCAACTACTGCTTGAACTTTTTCAGGATCAACTGACAACCCTTGAGCACTGATGATATGCCCCAAAAACTGAATCCTCTCGGACCAAAACTCACACTTAGACAACTTTGCATAGTACTGATTATCCTTCAGCACTTGCAAAACTGTTCTAAGGTGCTCCTCATGCTCTGATGTAGACTGTGAATATACCAAAATATCATCGATGAAGACTTCAACAATCTAATCCAAAAATGGCTTAAAGATCCGATTCATGGCTTCCATAAATATAGCTGGAGCATTCGTCACACCAAAAGGCATAACTGTATATTCATAGTGTCCATACGTCGTCTTGAAAGCAGTCTTCGGACTATCTTCCTCCTTAACTCTGATTTGAAAATACCCAGACCGAAGATCAATTCTGGAAAACACCTTCGCTCCCCTAAGTCTGTCAAACAAATCATCAATTCTAGGAAGTGGATATTTATTCTTGATTGTCACTGCATTCAACTTCCTATAATCAATGCACAATCTGAAAGTTCCATCTTTCTTCTTCACAAATAACACCGAGGCTCCCCACGGTGACACACTTGGCCTTATAAAGCCTTTCTTCAGCAATTCCTCCAACTGCTTCTTTAATTCATCCATCTTAGTAGCTGACATGCTATAAGGTGGTATGGAAATAGGTTCAACCCCTGGCTGCAGATGGATTGCAAATTCAGTATCCCTCTTAGGTGGTAACCCAGGTAACTCTACTGGAAACACCTCAGGAAACTGATTAGCTACAGGAATTTCCTCAAGTTCCTCTTCTATGGCTACCCCATTCAATGAATAATACTCATCTTCACCAACTATAGGGATAGTATCCATAAGTCTAAGGTGTAGACTCTTAACACTAGATGCCAACCCTCCTATGCAAGTCACTCTAGCTCCCTGAGCATTAGTAATGTCAACTGAGTGATTCACACAGTCGATTTGTGCTTTATGCTTACTTAGCCAATCCATTCCCAACACTAGATCATATGACCTCAACTCTATCACCCGTAACTCACAGCAGAAATCATGATCACTTAACTACAAGGGATACCTAGTAACCACTTTATTGGTCATAATAAAACCCCTCCCTGCAGTTCTGATGAGTCTCAACTCACCCGAGATTTCTCGCTGCAACTTAAAATTATCTACCAAGGCAGAAGATATCATTGAAAGAGTAGCTCCTATATCAAATAGCACTCTAACACTACCGTTCTGAAAAGTAAAATTACCTCAAACGGCGGGCGGTTCTCTGGCCACCTGACTCGTCAGGGCGAAAACCCTCGGCTCAACTGCTGCTGCGGCTACACCAAGCCGATTCCCTATGGCAAGGGGTACAGGGGGTAAATTCTGAGGCGGACCTGACATCGATCGAGCCCTTGGGCATTCCCTCACTCAATGTCCTCTCTGACCACAGATATTACAAGCATCTGTCCCCAGAGTACATGGTTTCCACCATAGAACCATCTGCACCTAAGACATAAACCCGTCTTCCTTCTTTTGGATAGACCTTGGTTCTCTACCATTGGTCGCTTCCTGGCACTCTTTCCTAAGTTGGCTGGTCCAACCTCCACCTTTTTTATAGATGCTTTGGAATCCTCAAATTCCCTTTCTAAGGCCAACGCCTTCTGAACCACTTGGCGATAGATCCTGATATCCACTGTCCCCATATACCTCCTGAGTACAGGTTTCAGACCTTGGAAAAACTTATTAGCTTTCAGCTCATCATTGCCCATCATGTATGAAGCATACCGGATAAGTGAATTGTAGCGCTACTCATACTCTCGCGCAGACATCTTTCCCTGTGTCAGATTTTCAAACAGGATTCTTCTCTGATCCTGTGCAGCTTCACTGATGTACTCTTGTCTGAACTTCTTCTCGAAGTCTGACCACTTGAGCACCTTTTTCTTGTGCTCTGGGCGAGTACTATTACTTTCCCTTAGCCACTCCTTCACATCATCCCACCATAAACTGGCTCTCCCTCTCAGAAAGAAAGGCACCAAAGTCATCTTCTGTTCTGACTCGTAACCACCATAAGTGAAAAGCCTGTTCATCCTGGACAACCAATCCTCTGCTCTGTCTAGATCACTTGTCCCATCAAAGCTCGGTGGATCAACAGTCTTAAACTTTTCCAATAATCTCATCTGATGTGGAGTGTCTCCCCTCCTTGGAGCCTCCATCACCTCTGGCTCCTCTTCTTCCTCATGAACATAATTTCTACATCCATGAGCTCTAGGCACTTGCTATTGCTCAGCATGCCTTTCCTGCACCTGTTGTGGGTCATCCTCCTCCTGAACAGCATCTCTGTCCTCATAATCTCTGAACATCTCTGTCACAAGGGTGTTCATACCCTGTGCCACTTGGGCCATAGTTTCTGCCAACCCCTGTAATACCCTGGATATCTCATCCAGCCTTGCCACAACTGGGTCACTAGAACCTTCACCAGGTTCCCTAGTTCCCCTTGAAGCTCCTGACCTAGTGTCAACCATAGCAACCTGCAACCACAGCCAGACAACATTCCCCAGATGTTGGTCAGTACTAACTTCCTAGCACTTGGACTTTCCAAACTAGATCTCAGTCTTAGCCTCCAATATCTATGAAATGAGTCCTAAGCTCTGATACCAAAAACACTGACACGACCGCCCGTGCCCCTGCCCAGGAAGCCCTGTGAGAGTTGGTCTCACGGTGGATTGCAATTGGCTAGTTGTGTATGTGTGCGGATTAAATCCCATGATACTAGTTGATTAACCTAGAATATGCAATATGCATGCTCTTATGCTTTGACTTGGTTTATTAAAACCATAAAACATTAAAACATTAACTTGGCCAAGTAATTTCTACACAAAAATAAGTACAAATAGCCAAAGCATACAAAAATCAACATTTGTGTGAGTTTACTACACATAACAACTCGTGAGAACATTCATACATAAAGTAGACTAATGCCCTCACCCAAGAGCAATCCTAGAGTTGAGGACTCCTCATAACATAGACTATGGAGGCAACTAAAATACTGTATAAATACAAGACTCTACTGAGATCTCTTTAACCTAACTCCCACCTTGGATACATGTCCCAATGGCGAGTCTCAAAAGTCCTTTGCCAAGTGCTACTAGGCTCTGCAGCCAAAGGAAGATACTAGTTAGTACTGTTACTTGACCAACAAGCCAACTAAGTACTTATGTAGACTAGAATCACAAGGATTCTCAACTACCATACCTGTACACACAAAAGAGTACTACCGAGATAATCCTCAACGATTACCCGGTCCAGCAACTTCAGGCTCTGCATAACAAAACCAGGGAGTGAGAATTCGACAATTCTCAGTAACGGATCTTCAGTGTACTTGCAAGAAAATTACTAGGACTGGACATATGATGAACATATGTAAACTTGCTATGACCTCACACAGCATGAGGGTCTGATATATGCACATATAACTAGGCCATAAAAACCTCTCCTCAAACTAGTCCTCCTCACGATGCATCACTCCGTGCCTAGCGAGTTATGATCACTAACCCACTCCTAGCAAGTCGAAGCTTACAAGATGCAATCATGTAGCCTTCCCATAGTTGTTATGCAGGGGAATTATGGTGGAACTTTGTAGACTAGGCCGCAGGGCCTTTTTGATGTAAACTAGATGAACAAGGTTTCACCTTGCAACCTCATGGCTACAGCATGGCTAGGTTTCCAAAGGTTCTAAACCTCACACCTGGGCTAGTAAAACTTTGTTGTGATCATTGCAACATAGTTTCCTTTAAAACTTGTCTTCACTTTGAGTTAATATAAATCTAAAACTAAGGGATTTTAAGTGTTTTTAAAACATGGAGGTGATAGTACTCCCTCTTATCTTCATGTGGAATCTTGAATCATCTCAATCGGACACCCGAGCGAAAAGTTATGCTGAAAACAAAATCGAGTGTCAAATGCTGTCTTGGCGACGCGTTGCCACTGTTGTCGATGTTCTGCAAATTTTTTGAGGTCTTGGCGACACATCCTGGGAACTCATGGGGATTGGCGATGCGTCACCAAACCTACAAAATGCCTAGAAAAACTCCAGTTTTGCTGCTACGGACTTTGGACACTTCCTACACATATCAAACAAGCTTGGAATGCCTCCAAATTTCATATACACATAGAACATGTTGCATAGATCACAACCAACTATCACAAGCAAATCGATGATGTCTTGTAACTTCAATCCAATCCTCCCAATTCCTCTAGTCCACCATAATTCAACCAAAACCTTTAACTAATGCCATAGCTAAAACCACTCAAATTCTTCAAGTAAACTCAAGCTAATGGCATTCAATGAACTTAAAAACATATATCTCTTACCTCAACTCAAAGTAACTAGCAAGAATCAATCCCCTTTTCATTCAACCAAGCTCACCAAAGTTCTACACAAGTTCCAATGAAAAACAATGGCACCAAACATCAAAACTTCACTCTCTAACCAAAACCCAAGCTTCAATCTAACTAACAAACATGAATTCAATCAAGAACATATTCCTTACCTCGTTCAAAAATAGGGGAAGTAGAAAAATGCCCCTCCAAGCTTCAAAATCATGTTTTTAAGGTTGAAATTGCCTTCTCCTAGCTTATATAGTTTGATAACCTCTTGTTCCACCAAGAATTTCTTGATTCCTAGGAGAATTGGATGGAGAAATGAGAATGGAAAGGATGAACACGAAAATATGGCAGCCACTCTCACTTTCCCCTTCTTAAACCCTCCCTTAACACACAAGCCATCAAAGTATTAAGCTTAATACAATTAAGTCCCCCATCTTTGTAACTTAGTAATTCTTGATTAAATTCTTGTCTATTTTTCAAGTTTGAGTTAAGGTTGAAAGTTAAGTTCTAAAAATTCATTTTAAAACACTCAGGACTCGTCCCAACTATTCAGGATGCAAAATTACCATTTTGCCCCTGAACTTCGTTCAGTGCTTTATTCTTCTCAAAACTTAGTGAACTTTACTAAACTTTTCTATTCTTGCTATGTAAACTTGAATTAAGGTTCTAAACTTAATTTAAAACACTTTACCTTCCTCAATTGCGCTTCCCACTAGAAGGGGCATAACAATAACTTATTTAGAATGAAATTATCACATTCAAAACTTGTTCAAAGTAGAGAGATTCACAACTTGTTTGGTGAAGAAACTTTCCCAACTTGTTTAGAATCAAGTTGAAACTTTCACAACTAGTTTCGAATCCAAGCATTCATAAGTTGTTTAGAATTAAATGGAAACATTAACAACTAATTTAGAATGGAAACATTAACATCTTGTTTAGAATGAGATGTAAACATTCCTAACTTGTTTGTAGTAGAAACATTCCTAACTTGTTTAGAATGAAATGTAAACATTGACAACCTGAATGAAATGAAAACATTCACATTTTTTTTTGGAGTGGAAACATTTATAACTTGTTTAGAATGAAATGGAAATATTTACAACTAGTTTGGAATGGAAACATTCGAAATTGGTTTGGAATGGAAACAGTCACAACTTGTGTAAAATTAAATAGGCACATTCACAACTTGTTTGGAATAAAAATGTTCACAACTTCTTTACAATGAAATGGAAGCATTCATAACTAGTTTGGAATAGAAACATTCACAACTTGTTTGTAATGGAAACATTCACAACTGCTTTAAAATGGAAACAATCACAACTTGTTCAGAATGAAATGGAAACATTGACAACAAGTTTACAATGGAAACATTCACAACTTGTTTAAAATGAAATTGAAACATTAACAACTTATTTAAAATACAAACATTCACAGCTTGTTTAGAATGGAAATAGTCACAACTTGTTTGGTATGGAAACATCCACAGTCAGTATGGATTGTAAACATGCATAACTTGTTTAGAATGAAGTGAAAACATTCACAACTTGTTTGGAATAGAAACATTGACAACTTGTTTTAAGTGGGAACATTCACAACATGTTTCGAACGAAGTAGAAATATTCACAACTAGTTTGAATTGAAAACATTCATGGCTTGTTTAGAATGAAATTGAAACATTCACAACTAATTTGTAATGGAAACGTGCACAATTAGTTTGGAATTGAAAGATTCAAAACTTCTTTAAAATAAAATGGAAGCATTCACAACTTGTTTAGAATGAAATGGAAATATTCAAAACTTATTTGGAGTGGAAAGATTCACAACTTGTTTGGAATGGAAAAAATTCACAACTTTTTTAGAATGAAAGGGAAACATTCACAACTTGTTCTGAATGAAGTATGTTCCGAAGCTAATCTCGATTGGCAAAAAAAGCGTAACATATCAGCACACAAGTATGACTTCATTAAGAAAAAAATCCAATGTCTCTTGGAAATCAGTATAATAAGGGAAGTTAGATACCCTGACTGGCTTTGCACATCGTCATTGCCATTAAGAAAGGAAGTGAAAAACTTTGAATATGTCTCAACTTCAGGAGTATTAATGATGCTTGTCCCAAGGATTCATATTCCTTTTCCTCAATTAACAGGTTGGTAGATTCCACTACTGAATATGGGCTGTTGACCTTCCTAGATGCATTTAGTTGGTATCACTAAATTCAGATGAACCCAAATGACGGTGAAAAAGCAGCATTCATAACTGACGTAGGAACATATTCCTATGTAATAATGCCATTCGACCTCAAGAACGCAGGAGCCACATATCAGAGGTTCATGAACAAGGTGTTCGATTCCCAAATCAGGAGGAATATGGAAGTATGTGTCGATGACATGATAGTTAAAAGCAAACTATCAAACAACCGCATCACAAACTTGCATGAAACCTTCTAGTAGCTCTAAACATTCAGAATTCATCTTAACCCTAAAAAATACGTATTCGAGGTAACAGCTGGCAAATTCTTTGGTTTTATGGTATTTGAGAGAGGTATAGAGGCCAACCTAGAAAAAGTCAAGACCCTTCTGGGATCTTGAACACCTACAACTGTTAAGGATATATAGAGGATTTCCAGGAGAATAAACAACACTTAACAGGTTCATATCTAGATACAAATATCGATGCTGACCTTTTATTAAAGTACTAACCAAGGCATCCGAAAAAAAGGTCAAGGGAGGCTCCGAATTACATCCTTAGAATGTAGAATGTCAAAAAGCATGGGATGAACTGAAGAACTACTTCACCTGCTTACCATCACTTTGGCAACCCAGGGAAGGACAACCTCTCATACTCTACCTCACCATTAGTGCGAAAGCTGTAAGTTTGGTCCTTGTTAGGAAGGATGAAGGAAAGCAATGGCTAGTATACTATGTCCTAAAGTCTTTACATGGAGCTGAAATAAGATACCTAATCTTGGAAAAAGGAATGTATGCCTTAGTAACAGCTAGCAAAAGGCGTTGGCCGTACTTTGAAGGACACTCCATCAGAGTAAGGAGTAGCCTCCCCCTTTGGGATATCATGGATAAGGTAGATCATGTGGGGAGATTGTCAAAATGGTACATAGAGCTCAGAGAGTATGACATCATAGATGAGCCAAGAAAGGCGACAAAGGAATAGGCCTTGGCAGACTTTATAGCTGAAGTACCAGAACATGAAAATGTCCTAGATGCCCTCAGAGATAAGGACCCTGATTCGGTACTTTCATAGATGGTGCATTTGAAATGGCTAATTGTTCATAATAGAAACATTCACAACTTGTTTGGAAACATTCAAAGATAGTTTGGAATAGAGACATTCACAACTTGCTTGGAATAGAAACATTCACAACCTGTTTGGATTAGAAACATTCACAACTTGTTTGGAATCAAAACATTCACAACTTGTTTGGACTGGAAACATTCATAACTTGTCTAGAAGGAAATGGAAACATTCACAACTTGTTCTGAATGAAATGGAAACATTCACAACTTGTTTGGAGTGGAAACATTCGCAACTTGTTTAGATTTAAGTAAAAGCATTCACAACTTGTTCAAAAAGAAATATTCACAATTTTTCTTGAATAAAAAGGAAACATTTACAACTTGTTTGGAAAGAAAACATTCAAAAATTGTTTGGATTAAAAAGGGACACCCACAATTTGTTTAGTATGAAATGTAAACCTTCACAACTTGTTCGGAATAGAAACATTGACAACTTGTTTGGAATGGAAACATTCATAGCTTATTTAGAACAAAATAGAAACAATCACAACTAGTTTGGAATGGAAATGTTCACAACTTAGAATGAATGCAAACATTAACAATTAATTTGGAATGGAAACATTCAAAAATAGTTTGGAATGGAAACATTCACAACTTGTAGAGAATGAAACAAAAACATTCACAACTTATTTGGGCTAAAAACATTTACAACTTGTTTGGAATAGAAACATTCATAACTTGTTTAGAATTAAATGAAAACATTCACAACATGTTCTAAATAGAAACATTCACAACTTGTTTGGAATGGAAACATTCACAACTTGTTTTGGATGGAAACATTAACAACTTGTTTTGAATAAAATGGAAACATTCACAACTAGTTTAGATTCGAAACAATCACAACCTGTTTAGAATAAAAAGGAAACATCCATAACCAATTTGCAATCGAAACATTCACAACTTGTTTGGAAAGAAGACATTAATAACCTGTTTACATCAAAATTTAAATAATCACAATTAGTTTGGAGTGGAAACATTCACCACTTACTAAGAATGAAATTGAAACATTAAGAACTAATTAGGATTGGAAACAGCGAAATATAGTTTGGAATAGTAACATTCACAACTCGTTAGGAATAGAAATATTGACAACTTGATTAGAATGAAATGGAAACATTCACAACTTGTTTGAAATGAAATAGAAACATTCACAACTAGTTTAAACTGGAAACATTCACAACCTATTTAGAATGAAAAGGAAACATTCACAACAAGTTTGAAATCAAAACATTGACAACCAGTTTGTAATGGAAATATTCATAACTTGTTGAGAATGAAGTGTAAACATTCACAACTTGTTCTAAAATGGAAACATTGACAATTTGTTTAGAATGAATTGGAAACATTCATAACAACTTTGGAACGGAAACATTCACAACTTATTTAGAATGAAGTTGGAACATTAACAACTTGTTTGGAATAGAAACATTCACAACTTGTTTAGAATGAAATGGAATGATTGACAACTTGTTTGGAATCGAAAGATTCACAACGTGTTTGGTGTGGAATCTTTCCCAACTTGTTTAGAATCAAATTAAAACATTCACAAATAGATTTGAATGCAAACAATTATAACTTGTTTAAAATGAAATAGAAACAAATACAACTAGTTTTGAATGGAAAAATTGACATCTTGTCTAAAATTAGATGTAAACATTCACAACTTAAACGAAATTTAAACATTTGTTATTTTTTTGGAATGGAAATATTCACAACTTGTTTAGAATGAAATGGAAACATTGGCAATTTGTTTAGAGTAAAGTGGAAACATTCTTAACTAGTTTGGAATATAAACATTCACAACTTGTTTAGAGTGAAGTGGAAACATTCACAACTTGTTTAGAATGAAATGGAAATGCGCAGAACTAGTTTGGAATAGAAATATTCACAACTTGTTCAGAATGAAGCGGAGACATTCATAACTACTGTGGAATGGAAACATTGACATATTGTTTACAATGAAATGGAAACAATCATAGCTTGTTTGGAAATAAAACATTCATAACATGTCTAGAATGAAATGGAAAGATTCACAACTTGAATCATATGCAAAATTCATAACTTGTTTGGAAGGTAAACATTCACAACTTGTTTTAAATGAAATGAACACATTCACAACCTTTTTAGAATGAAATGGAAACATTCATAACCTATTTGGAATAGAATTATTCCTAACATCTTTGGAATGGAAGAGTTCACAATTTGCTAAGAATGCAATGGAAACATTCACAGTTAGTTGGAAATGGAAACAATCACAACCTGCTTGAAATGGAAACAATCACAACATGTTTAAAATCAATTAAAAACATTCACAACTAGTTTTGAATAAAATGGAGACAATCACAACCAGTTTGGAATGGAAACATTCATAGCATGGTCAAAATGAATTGGAAACAATGACAACTAGTCTAGAGTGGAAACATTGACAACTAGTTTAGACAAAAATAGAAATATTCACAACTTTCTTAGAATGGAAACCCTTACAACTTGTTCAGAATGAAATGTAAACTTTCACAACTTGTTTGGAATGGAAAGATTTGTAGCTTGCTTATAATGGAATGGAAACATTCACAACAACTATGGAATGGAAATGTCTGCAACCTGTTCAGAATAACATGGAACCATTCATAGCTTGTTTGGGATAGAAACAATTACAACTTGTTTAAAATGAAATAGAAACATTCAAAGCTTGTTTGGAATAAAAACATTCACAACTTGTTTGGAATGAAATGAAAACATTCACAACTTGTTTGGAATGAAATGGACCCGTTCACAACTAGTTTGGGATGGAAACATTCACAACTTGTTTAGAATGAAACAGAAATATTCACAACTAGTTTGGAATGGAAACATTCACAGCTTGTTTAGAATGAAATGAAAACATTCACAACCAACTTTGAATATAAACATTCGCAAGTTGTTTAGAATGAAATGGAAACATTCATAACCTGTTTCAAATAGAAACATTCACACCTTGTTTGGAATGGAAGCATTCATAACTTGTTTAGAATGAAATGAAAACTTCCACAACTTATTTAGAATGAAATAGAAACATTCACAACTTGTTTGAAGTGGAAACATTCACGACTAGTTTGGACTAGAAACATTTAGAACTTGGTTAAAATGAAATAGGGACATACTCAACTTGTTCAGAATAGAAAAATTCACAACTTCTTTAGAATGAAATGGAAACATTCACAACATTTTTCAAGTGGAAACATTCAAAACTTGTTTGGAATAGAAACATTCACAACTTCTTTACAATGAAATGGAAACATTCACAACTGGTTGGAATAAAAACATCCACAACTGGTTGGAACAGAAACATTCACCTCCTGTTTAGTATGAAATGGAAACATTCCAACTTGCTTGGAATAGAAACATTCATAACATGTTTTAAATGAAATAGAAACATTCACATTTTGAATTAAATGGAAATTTTCACAACTTGTTTAGAATGGAAACATTCACAACGTGAATTGAATGATGTGGAAATATTCACAACTTGTTTAGAATGGAAACAGTCACAACTTTTTTAGAATGAATTGTAAACATTCACAACTACCTTGGAATGGAAACATTGAAAAATAGTTTCAAATGGAAACATTCACAACTTGTTTAGAATAAAGTAGGCACATTGAAAACTTGTTTGCAATAAAAAAATTCATAACTCCTTTAGAATGAAATGGAAACATTCACAACTGGTTTAGAATAGAAGCATTCATAACTTGTTTGTAGTGGAAACATTCACAACTAGTTTGGAATACAAACATTCACAACTTGTTTAAATTGATTTGGAAACATTGACAAGGGGTTTCCAATGGAAACATTGACAACTAGTTGAGAGTGAAATAGAAACATTCACAAGTTGTTTGGAATATAAACATTTAGAAGTTGTTTACAATGAATTGGAAACATTAATAACTTGTTTTGATTGGAAACATTCAGAACTTGTTTGGAATGGAAGCATTCATAACTTGCTTAGAATGAAATCTAAACATTCACAACCAATTTAGATTAGAGACATTCACAACTTGTTTAGAATGAAGTTAAAATATTAACAACTAGTTTGAAATGGAAACATTCACATCTTGTTCAGAATGAATTGGAAATATTCACAACTAGTTTGGAATGGAAACATGCACAACTAGTTTAGAATGGAAACATCCACAACTTGTTTAAAATGAATTTGAAAAATTCATAAGTTGTTTAGAATAGAAACATTCGCAAGTTGTGTAGAATAAAATGGAAACACTCACAACTTGTTTGGAGTAGAAAGATTCATCACTTCTACTCACAACTTCTTTAGAATGAAAAGGAAACATTCACAACTTGTTTGGAATGAAAACATTCACAACTTGTTTAGAATGAAGTACATCCCAAAGCTATTCCCATTCGGTAGAAAAAACACAGCATATCAGCGCATAAGTATGACTTCGTGAAGAAAGAAATCCAACATCTCTTGGATGCTAGTATAATAAGGGAAGTTAAATGCCTCAACTGGCTTAGCAACATGATTGTTTCCATTAAGGAAGGAAGTTACAAACTTTGAATGTGTATTGATTTCAGCAGTATTAATGATGCTTGTCCTAAGGATTCATTTCCTTTGGCATCAATTCACAGGTTGGTGGATTCCACTACCAAATATAGACTATTGAGCTTCCTAGTTACGTTTAGTGGGTATCACCAAATTTGGATGAACCCAAAAGATAAGGAGAAAATGACATTCATAACCGATGGAGGAACATACTACTACGTAAGAATGCCATTTCGCCTGAAGAACGCAGGAGTCATATATCAGAGGTTGATGAACAAGGTGTTCGATTCCTAGATCAGGAGGAATATGGAAGTATATGTCAATGACGTGATAGTTGAAAGCAAACTATCAAACAACAAAATCACATACTTGTGAAAAACCTTTAAGCTACTTTGAATGTTCGAAATTCATCTTAACCCCAAAAAATGTGTATTCGAGGTAATAGCTAGCAAATTCCTTGTTTTTATTGTATCCAAAAGAGGTAGAGAGGGAAACCTAGAAAAAAATCAATACCCCTATACTATCCTAAACACCCACTACCATTAAGGATACAAAGAGGCTCATTGGGAGAACAATAATGCTTAGTAGGTTCATATCGAAATACAGAGATCGGTGCCGACCTTTCTTCAAAGTACTAACTATGGTATGAAAAAATGATGTCAAGGGAGGCTCTGAATAATATCCTTAGAATGAAGAATGTCATAAAGCATGGGACAAACTGAAGAACTACCTCACCCACTTACCGACACTTTGGCAACCTAGGGAAAGAGAACCACTCATACTCTACCTCACCATTAGTGCAAAAGCTGTAACTTCGGTCCTCGTATAGGAGGAAGAAGGAAAAAAATGGCCAATATACTACATCAGTAAGTCTTTACATGGATAGGAAATAAGATACCCAATGCTCCAAAAAGCAATTTACGCCTTAGTCACAGCAAGCAAAAAACTACGGGCGAACTTTCATTGACACTCCATCATAGTAAGAAGAAACCTTCCCCTTCGGGACATCATGAAGAGGGTAAATCATCCGGGGAGATTGCCAAAATGGTGCATAGAGCTTGGAAAATATGACATCATATATGAGCCAAGAAAGGCAATAAAGGCATAGGGCTTGGCTGACTTTATAGTTGAAGTGCCAGAAAATAAAAATGTCCTGGATGCCATTAGAGATGAGAACCTTGAATGGGCACTTTTCATAGATAGTGTGTCAAGGGTAGAACATCAGGGCACCGGTTTAATACTTTGAGGGCCTGAGGGTATAGAGGTAACAAAGGCTATTAAGTTTGGATTTCAAGTTTCCAATAACATTGCCGTATATGAAGCTCTTATAGTAGGATTGCAATTATCTAGGAGAGTCGGAGTAAAAACTCTAAAGGCCTATAGTGACTCCCAATTACTAGTTCAACTGATGACTGTGGAGTATGAGGTCAAAGACATGAAGCTAGCAAAATATCACAACTTCATCAAGCAGCTAATTCAAAAATTTTATAGAGTTCAAATAAAGAATGTACCTCAAAAGGAGAACTTAGCAACTGATGTAATGGCTTAACCAACACAGTCCACCAAGGTGGTTAATTCCCCGAACATAGTCATTATAGTCGTATTGGCCACAGAAAGCAGATGGAAAAATCTAATAAAAGAGTACCCAACAAGTAATTCCCTACATGAGGACCCTTAGGAATCCATAAAAGTATGAAGGAGATCGAGATGATGTTTCATGGATGAAGAAGAACTATACAGGCAAGGGTACTTTAATCCTTTGCAAAGGTGTGTTGATGAAGAGGACACCAAAGTAGTATTGAAAAAAGTCTATAAAGGGGTGTGGATCTTACATTGGGACAGGCACCCTGGTTGGAGTACTACTTTGGCAGTGATATTTTTGGCCCACCAAAAGAAAGGATGTTTGAGAGTTCATCAAATGATGTCCTAAGTGACAATGACCTGCACCCGTTCAAAGAACACCTTCGGAGGTAATGACCTCAGTAAGCTACCCCTACCCCTTCACCGTATAGGGAATCGATCTCATTGTCCTTCTGTTTACAATACCAGAAGGCATCAAATACTACATAGTTGTAATAGATTATTTCACAAAATGGATTGAAGTAGAACCCTTAGCAATGATCTCAGCCAAAGATGTCCAAAAGTTAGGTTGGAAAAACATTATTTGTAGGTTTGGCTGTCCAAGGGTGATAGTAGCAAATAATGGTACCTAGTGTTAGTTTGTGCCCAAAATCCAATCATGAGATGATTGTATTTTTGTACATTGAGTCATGATATTTTATTAAGGCATTAATCTAGCAATTATGGTTGTTGTTTTGCTTCTGGGTAACGTAATAAACATAATTGTAACCCTAGAATAATGATATTCTCAAATGTCCCTGGTCTATAATTATTGTGGAGCGGGTTACAATTGTTAGTGTTATGCCCAAAAAGCCAATCATGAGATGATTGTATTTTTGCACATTGAGTCATGATATTTTATTTAGGCATTAATCCAGCAATTTTGTTTGTTGTTTTGTTTCTGCGTAACGTAATAAACATAATCGTAACCCTAGAATAATGATATTCTTAAACGTCCCTAGTCTAGTATTATTGTGGAGCGGGTTGCAATAATACATAATGACTAGCATATGTGGAGACTAATATGAGATGTGTAGTCTACATATGGGTACAAGTTGGAGAACTTGTGTACTGGACCGACCCACCATGAGAACACTTCATGGATCGTTATATGAGTGTCATAAGTGATTCTCATAGTGATCATGGTATATGTAGTCCTTTGACCTAAGATCATCAAGGTTCCCTACATGTGAGTCACATACTTTGATACTTTCCTTTGTTGCTCGTAACTGAGTGAACTTGAAGGAGGTCATTGGGTATGTCACATATCATGCGGAGGGATTTGTATGATCAAGATGGGATTTGTCCCTCCTATGTAACGGGAGTGATATCTTCGGGCCCCTTGATAGAGTGAGACTTAGAAAATGCATGGCCATGCTCGGATGAGTTGATATACGATATCAATGTCATCAGTTTAAGTTGGTCTACTCAGTAATCAAGAAACCAAAGATTGGGCTATACGAGAGTGACACATTCCATGTCTCATGCTTAGTCTTGATATCTTGGACAAAGGGACAATGGCATATATCGGTGATGATCATAAAGGTTTAGTCGATTCACCGACAATCTTGTCACTTGGGTAGTAATGATGTGTTGCTAGACACCGCTCATTGCTTATGATCATAAATGTGATTTATGATCATTGCCAACATGGAAAGAGCCTATTGGGTCGCACACATAGAGCTATTTGGATCATTAGAGTGTATGGGCTAATTATTTGGGTTATGGTTTCACTTTAATTTCGTATTAATAATGGGCCAAGGAGTTGAGCCATTATTAAGCCCGAAATTAAATCCTAATTGGATTAGGGCTTTGAAACCCATTAGGTCTGGAAGTTAAGTCTCACTATAAATACAACTTTTAAGTGAGAAATTCGCAGGTCTCCTTGCCCTAGCCTCCAAAAAAGGACAGCCACACTCTTCTCTTGCAATTCCTTGGAGGACACAAGCTAGCACTGCGAGTGCAAGAAAAACCCATCTGCCGGGACGCGGTGGAAGCGTGGTGATCCCGAGAGGCTCGTGTGGATACCATAGAGATCCTGAACACGTCAACTGTTCAGGTTTAGTGATTCGAGTCTACAGTTGAGTGAGAGATCTCAGCCGAAAATTAGGTATCAAAATTTTTGAACACCCAGTTTACCCCGTTTCACTTGGATCCTTGAGGGTTTCGGTTAAATTCCGCTGCGCAGTTTGGCTCCCGAAACCCATCAACAATAACACATAACGACTAGCATATGTGGAGACTAATATGAGATATGTAGTCTACATATGGGTACAAGTTGGAGAACTTGTTACTGGACCGACCCACCATGAGAACACTACATGGATCATTATATGAGTGTCATAAGTGAATCTCATAGTGATCATGGTATATGTAGTCCTTTGACCTAAGGTCATCAAGGTTCCCTACATGTGAGTCATATACTTTGATACTTCCCTTTGTTGCTCGTAACTAAGTGAACTTGAAAGATGTCATTGGGTAAGTCACATATCATGCAGAGGGATTTGTAAGATCAAGATGGGATTTGTCCCTCCTATGTAACGGGAGGGATATGTTTAGGCCCCTTGATAGAGTGAGACTTAGAAAATGCATGGCCGTGCTCGAATGAGTTGATATACGATATCAATGTCATCAATTTAAGTTAGTCTCTCGGTAATCAAGAAACCAAAGATTGGGCTATACGAGAGTGACACATTCCATGTCTCGTGCCTAGTCTTGATATCTTGGGCAAAGGGACAATGGCATATACGGGCAATGATCATAAAGGTTTAGTCGAATCATCGACAATCTTGTGACTTGGGTAGCAATGATGTGTTGCTAGACACCGCTCATTGCTTATGATCATAAATGTGATTTATAATCATTGCCAACGTGGTAAGAGCCTATTGGGTCGTACACATAGAGCTATTTGGATTATTAGAGTGTGTGGGCTAATTATTTGGGTTATGGTTTCATAATAATTTCATGTTAATAATGGGCCTAAAAGTTGAGCCATTTTTAACCCTAAAATTAAAGCCTAATTGGATTAGGGCTTTGAAACCCATTAGGCCTAGAAGTTGAGTCTCATTAGAAATATAACTTTTAGTGAGAAATTTGCAGCTTCTTGCCCTAGCCTCCCAAAGAGGACAGCCGCACTCTTCTATTGCAATTCCTTGGAGGATGCAAGCTAGCACTGTGAGTGCAAGAGAAATGCATCTACCGGGATGTGGTGGAAGCATGGTGATCCCGAGAAGCTCGTCTGGATACCTTGAACACGTCAACTATTCAAGTTTTTGTGAATCGACTTTACAATTGGGCGAAATATCTTAACCGAATTAGGTATGAAAATTTTTGAACACCCGGTTTACCCCGTTTCACTTGGATCCTAGAGGGTTTCGGTTAAATTCCACTGTGCTTGTTTGGCTCCCGAACCCTACACCTAGTTTATTGATAAAGGGTTCCAAGAATTTGCCACCAACCTCATTATAAAATTGCACTTCACTCCGGAAGCTCATCCCCAGAACAATGAAAAAGTGAAGGTATCAAATAGAACTTTGAAGAATGACTTGAAAAAAAGATGTAGTGAAGACAAAGGAAATTGGCCTGGTGAATTGTTGAGCGTACTATGGAGTTACTGAACAACTCCTAGAATAACCACTAGGGAAACCCCTTTTTCTCTCACATTCAGAACAAAATCCCTAATCCTTCTCAAAACAGTGAGGCCTTACATAAGCCTGCTAGTGTTTGACAAAGAATAAAACAACCTCAGCTTAAGGGCCAAACTTGATATGGTTAAAGAACATAGGGAAATGGGTAAACTTTGGCAAAGAGCTTTCCAACAATGGGTTGCTATTATCATGAACTTAAGAGTTATGTTGAAGGGGATCAAAGTTAGAAACTTCACTGTTCGAATGGCTAAGTTGGAACCCCGAACACCATCTCATGGAGTGTTTTGTGCAAATTAGGAGGGACCTTATTTGGTTACTAAAGAAGTTTGGCTAGAAGTTTTTAAGATTGGAAAAACCAAAGGAGAAGAATTGAAGAACAGTTGGCATTCGGACTCTTTGAAGAAATACAACATTTAGAAAAATTTCTGAGGAAGATTTTGCTAAGTGAAAATTTTCAAAACAAAAATTGCACAAATGCTAAGTGTCATTCAAACTACTAAGGTATCTCAAAATACTTGGGCAAATTTTATCCATTAAGCATCACCTAAAAGTCACCAAATGAGGTGCTAAAACTATCTAAAGGAGCTGAACATGTATGCACAAATATATGATAACCAAAGAAGAAAACATCCGGGACTTAGACAAAATTTTGAGCACAAAATTGGAATGAAAAGCATTCCATTGATAACCGAAGGGAGAAAAGTACATATAGTTGAAAAAAAACCTATAGCTACTCCTCCTTGTCTTCACCTTCAAACTCTTTAGAGTCAACAATATTTTCGGTCTCCGGAGGTTGTTGAAGCATGCCTAAAAAATCCCTTTGTGACAATTCAGAATAAAGAACTTTGAGAATGTCAAGTGCCCGAAGCAAAAATGTGTCTAGGTTTGAGTAGTGGGAAAAGTCTTGGTGACGAGCTCAACTAAAGCCATCTTGAAAGGATCATTTCATCATCTTGTCAGCCTGCTCCTTTTATTGCTTTAAAGCATCCAATCCCTTCTTCTTCTTCTTCTTCTTCTTTTTCTACTACTACTTTTTTAGCTGCTCACTTCAACGAAAAGCTGGGTCTTACCTAAAAAGGCTTGGGCTACCTCAGAGACCAAAGATTGATGCCTTTTCCAAATAGCCTCATTGGCAAAAGTCTACTCAACCAACTTCTCTCCAAAGTTGGTCACTTTGCAGGAGTAATCCTTAAGGAGCTTTTGTTTACCCTCAGTGAGATCTTGGCGAAGCCTAGCTAATCCTTCCTTACCAATCCTACTTAACATTTCATATTTATAGCAAGTTGTTGTTGAGGCTTCCTTGGCCTTCACCAAGTTCTCCTCTGATTGGGTACGAATCATGGTCTTCTTAGCAACTCATGCTTAGAAATATCCCCCATAGGCGAACATCTGCAAAAAAAAAAAAAGAGTGAGAGAATGAGTCATGCGGCCTAAGTAGTATGCAAAAAATGTTCTTAAGCATCAAGAAAACAAGTGTGCCTAGGTAGCATGCTTGGAAAACCAAGCAGCAAAAATCTCCTCATTCAAACATGACTCTGTTAGATTTTATAAGGTGGCATCGGTTGTTATCTCCCTCACCATTTAGGAGACCATCTTCTAGCAATCCTCTAAGAACAAATCCATGTCCTCTGTAAACTTCCAGAAAGGTTCTTTTCGAATTCTTCGAAGGAATGTTTGCATTGTGCCACTAACACCTCTACTCGGGTTCTATGAACCAGTCTGGCTCTACCACTTCCTCTGCAAAATCTCACTGAACTTCAATCACCACGTTATCCCTTAACAATTCATCTATAAAGTCTAAAATCCCAAAAAATACAAAACTCATAGATGAAAGGTCAAATGATGAACTTGATAAAGGAACCTTCAGGTCCCTTGCTTTGGACTAACTCACCTCCAAGATATTGGCAGGGATATCCTTCCCTTTTTGTTTCCTTCTCTCTTTGATCTCCTCAGCTAAAAGAATGGCCAAAGAAGTGCCTAGAGTTTCCATAGCAGAATGAGGACTAACTGTAGTTGAGAGGATAGCGACTTTGGGAACAACGTCATTGACCTCCTACGTGACTTTAGGAAGGGGAGGAAGGGAGTCCTCCTTAGCTTTCTTTTGGTGAGGCTCCCCTAAAGGTTGCCCCTTCTTCCTCTTCAGACCCATCATTTTCCCATATTCCAGTCAAGCTCTAATTCACCCTTACTATATCACACCTAATAAATTTTAAGTTCATAGGATGAATTAGAGCATGATAAGTATGATGGTTAACCCTAATGTTATTCAACGAGTGAGACTTAAATAAAAGATAACAATTAATCCAATGCCTGGAATTATAATTTAGGTTAACTTGTAGGTTTAACATGTTAGGTTGTGAGTTTAATTTGTTAACTTCATGAGTTCACCTAAGTAGGCTTACCTTGGTACCTACGATGTACTTATGGGGTGCCTATAAGTGAGCCCATTATGCATTAAGTTAAGTTTTCCATATTTCCATGGAATGTATAGGTGTCCTTTTGTTTGTGTGTATATGTGTTGGTGTGCTCAAGATGTTCATCATGCATCCATACTTGCATACATGCATACATACATACATACATACATACATACATACATACATACACACTAGGTTGATTAGTTACAAAGCATGCATGCATTTTTTTGGCCCATTTTACTTAGTTCCCCGAAAGGCTTACCTAAGCCCAATATGTACAACTGAGGCACATGCCATACTCTACTATAAGTTCCTATGCCATACATATGTACATATGTTTACACATCAAAATTTGGCATCCTAGGAACTACATGGCCAAAAGTTACATACACCAAAATTTGGACTACGTAGGTAACACGCGTGACACACACAACATAAGTTCAAATAGTTTCTTGGAAGCATGTCCCATTTGAACCTTCGAGCCCTTACCAACACTATGACTGTACCAAATGCAGCCAAACCCTCTTTAGCCATCAAAGCCTGTAACCAATTGACAAGTCATTAGTTCATATCATGAACTATTTAACCTTTCTTTCAAAAGCCAACAAACCCGAGCCATACCTCCTTGTACATAACTATAGTCGAGAGGATAGCAACTTCAGGAACAACATCATTGACCTCCTACATGACTTCAAGAAAGGGATGAAGGGAGTATTTGTCAGCCTTCTTTTGGTGAGGCTCTCCTAAAGGCTGGCCCATCTTCCTCTTCAGAGCCATCTATCTCCTTTGTTCCAGTCAAGCTCTAATTCAACCCTACTATATTACACCTAGGAGGTTAATAAATTTTAAGTTCATAGGACGAATTGGAGCATGATAAGTAGGATGGTTAACCCCAATGTGATTAAATGAGTGAGACTTAGGTAAAAGATAACAATTAATCCATTTCCTGGAATTATAGCTTAGGTTAACTTGCAGGTTTAACATGTTAGGTTGTGAGTCTAATGTGTTAACTTCATGAGTTCACCTGAGTAGGCTTACCTTGGTACCTATGATGTACTTATGGGGTGCCAACAAGTGAGCCCATAACGCATGAAGTTAAGTTATGTTGGGTTTCGGGAGCCAAACAGCGCAGCGGAATTTAACCGAAACCCTCCAGGATCCAAGTGAAATTGGGTAAACCGGGTGTTCGAAAATTTTCATACCTAATTTTCGGTTGAGATCTCTCACTCAACTGTAGAGTCGAATCACAAAACCTGAACAATTGACGTGTTCAAGCTCTCTATGGTATCCACACGAGCCTCTCGGGATCACCACGCTTCCACCGTGTCCCGGCAGATGCGTTTCTCTTGCGCTCGCAGTGCTAGCTTGCGTCCTCCAAGGAATTGCAAGAGAAGAGTGCAGCTGTCCTTTTTGGAGGCTAGGGCAAGGAGACCTGCGAATTTCTCACTTAAAAGTTGTATTTATAGTGAGACTCAACTTCCAGGCCTAATGGGTTTCAAAGCCCTAATCCAATTAGGATTTAATTTCGGGCTTAATAATGGCTCAACTCTTGGGCCCATTATTAATACGAAATTAAAGTGAAACCATAACCCAAATAATTAGCCCATGCACTCTAATGATCCAAATAGCTCTATGTGTGCGACCCAATAGGCTCTTATCACGTTGGCAATGATCATAAATCACATTTATGATCATAAGCAATGAGCGGTGTCTAGCAACACATCATTGCTACCCAAGTGACAAGATTGTCGATGATTCGACTAAACCTTTATGATCATCACCGATATATGCCATTGTCCCTTTGTCCAAGATATCAAGACTAAGCACGAGACATGGAATGTGTCACTCTCGTATAGCCCAATCTTTGGTTTCTTGATTACCGAGTAGACCAACTTAAACTGATGACATTGATATCGTATATCAACTCATCCGAGCATGGCCATGCATTTTCTAAGTCTCACTCTATCAAGGGGCCCGAAGATATCGCTCCCGTTACATAGGAGGGACAAATCCCATCTTGATCATACAAATCCCTCCGCATGATATGTGACATACCCAATGACCTCCTTCAAGTTCACTCAGTTACGAGCAACAAAGGAAAGTATCAAAGTATGTGACTCACATGTAGGGAACCTTGATGATCTTAGGTCGAAGGACTACATATACCCTGATCACTATGGGAATCACTTATGACACTCATATAACGATCCATGTAGTGTTCTCTTGGTGGGTAGGTCCAGTACACAAGTTCTCCAACTTGTACCCATATGTAGACTACATATCTCATATTTGTCTCCACATATGCTAGTCGTTATGTATTACTGCAACCCGCTCCACAATAATACTAGACCAGGGACTTTTAAGAATATCATTATTCTAGGGTTACAATTATGTTTGTTAAGTTACGCAGGAACAAAACAACAAACATAATTGCTGGATTAATGCCTTAATAAAATATCATGACTCAATGTGCAAAAAAAAATACAATCCTCTCATGATTGGCTTTTGGGCACAACACTAACAAGTTATCCATATTTCCATGGAATGTATAGGTGTCCTTTTGTTTGTGTGTATATGCGTTGGTGTGCTCAGGATGTTCATCATGCATCCATACTTGGATACATACATACATACATACATACATACATGCATACACACTTGGTTGATTAGTTACAAAGCATGCTTGCATTTTTCTATCCCATTTTACTTAGTGCCCCGAAAGGCTTACCTAAGCCCAATATGTACAACTAAGGCACATGCCATGCTCTACTATGAGTACCTAAGCCATACATATGTACTTGTGTTTACACATCAAAATTTGGCATCCTAGGAACTACATGTCCAAAAGTTATATACACCAAAATTTGGACTATGTAGGTAACATGCATGATACACATGACATAGGTTGAAATAGTTTCAAGGAATCATGTCCCTTTTTGTACATTTAAGTTATTACCAACACTATGACTGTACCAAATGCAGCCAAACCCACTATAGCCATTAAACCCTATAACCAATTCACAAGTCATTAGTTCATATCATGAACTATTTAACCTTTCTTTCGAAAGCCAACAAACCTGAGCCACAGCTCCTTGTACATAACTGTAGTCGAGAGGATAGCGACTCCGGAAACAATGTCATTGACCTCCTACATGACTTCAGGAAGGGGAGGAAGGGAGTCTTCCTTAGCAATCTTTTGGGGAGGCTTCCTTAAAGGCTTGCCCATATTCCTCTTCGGAGCCATCTTTTTCCATTGTTCCAGTCAAGCTCTAATTCACCCTTACTATATTACACCTAGGAGGTTAATAAATTTTAAGTTCCCAGATGAATTAAAGCATGAGAAGTAGGATGGTTAACCATAATGTGATTAAATGAATGAGACTTAGGTAAAAGATAACAATTAATCCATTACTTGGAATTATAGCTTAGGCGAACTTGCAAGTTTAACATATTAGGTTAGGAGTTTAATGTGTTAACTTCATGAGTTCAGCTAAGTAGGCTTACCTTGGTACCTATGATGTACTTATGGGGTGGCCATAAGTGATCCCATAACGCATTAAGTTAAGTTATCCATATTTCCATGGAATGTATAAGTGTCCTTTCGTTCCTGTGTATATGTGCTGGTGTGCTCAGGATGTTAATCATGCATCCATACTTACATACATGCATATATACATACATACATACATACATACATACATACATACATACATACATACATACATACATACACACTTGGTTGATTAGTTACAAAGCATGCTTGCATTTTTCTAGCCCATTTTACTTAGTGCCCCGAAAGGCTTACCTAAGCCCAATATGTACAACTAAGGCACATGCCATGCTCTACTATGAGTTCTTATGCCATACATATGTACATGTGTTTACACATGAAAATTTGGCATCCTAGGAACTACATGGCCAAAAGTTACATACACCAAAATTTGGACTACGTAGGTAACATGCATGATACACATGACATAAGTTCAAACAGTTTCTAGGAAGCATGTCCTTTTTGAACCTTCGAGTCCTTACCAACACTATGGCTGTACGAAATGTAGCCAAACCCACTATAGGCATCAAAGCCTATAACCAATTCACAAGTCATTAGTTCATATCATTAACTATTTAACCTTTCTTTCAAAAGCCAAAAAACCCAAGACATATCTCATTGTACATACCTATAGTCAAAAGCATAGCGACTTTGGGAACAATGTCATTGACCTCTTACGTGACTTCAGGAAGGGGAGGAAGGGAGTCTTTCTTAGCCTTCTTTTGGTGAGGCTCCCTTAAAGGCTTGCCTTTATTCCTCTTCGGAGCCATCTTTTTTCGTTGTTCCAGTCAAGCTCTAATTCACCCCTACTATATAACACCTAGGAGGTTAATAAATTTTAAGTTCATAGGATGAATTAGAGTATGATAAGTAGGATGGTTAACCCCAATGTTATTAAACGAGTGAGACTTAGGTAAAAGATAACAATTAATCCATTACTTGGAATTGTAGCTTAGGTTAACTTGCAGGTTTAACATGTTAGGTTGTGAGTTTAATGTGTTAACTTCATGAGTTCACCTAAGTATGCTTACCTTGGTACCTATGATGTACTTATGGGGTGCCTATAAGTGAGCCCATTATGCATTAAGTTAAGTTATCCATATTTCCATGGAATGTAGAGGTGTCCTTTGGCTTGTGTGTATATGTGTTGGTGTGCTTAGGGTGTTCATCATGCATCCATACTTACATACATGCATATATACATACATACATACATACACACTAGGTTGATTAGTTACAAAGCATGCATGCATTTTTCTAGCCCATTTTACTTAGTGCCCCGAAGGGCTTACCCAGCCCAATATGTACAGTAAGGCACGCGCCATGTTATACTATGAGTTCTTATGCCATACATATGTACATGTGTTTACACATCAAAATTTGGCATGCTAGTAACTACATGGCCAAAAGTTACATACACCAAAATTTGGACTACGTAGGTAACATGCATGATACACATGACATAAGTTCAAATAGTTTCTAGGAAGCATGCCCCTTTTAAACCTTCAAGTCCTTACCAACACTATGACCGTACCAAATGCAACCAAACCCACTATAGCGATTGAAGCCTACAACCAATTCACAAGTCATTAGTTAATATGATGAACTATTTACGCTTTCTTTCAAAAGCCAACAAACTCGAGCCATAGCTCATTGTACATAAACCTGTAAAGAGGTTTTTTTAGCCTCTAGTCTTCCACTTCTTTGCTTGAAATGAGCAGAAAAGGGAATGAGTACATAGGTACTCAGTAAGGGTACAATTCAACACCTAGTGCCTATACAATGTTCAAAGCATTGTTATGCACATAAACCTCTAGTTTTTCCTTTGAACCTCCAACCAAAGAAAAAGAAGACATAAAAAAGATAGAACATAACATAATACAAGATACATATGCACATAATTTAAAGGTTAGTGCATGTAAACAATCAAAGAAGAATGCATAACACACACACCATATACACGATTCCAATTAAACTTACCAAGTATTTCTTGTTGGGTTTCGGGAGCCAAACAGTGCAGCGGAATTTAATCAAAAGCCTCCAGGATCCAAATGAAACGAGGTAAACCGGGTGTTCAAAAATTTTCATACCTAATTTTTGGTTAAGTTCTTTCACTCAACTGTAGAGTCGAATCACAAGACTTGAACAATTGACGTGTTCAAGCTCTCTATGGTATCCACATGAGCTTCTCGGGCTCACCATGCTTCCAACGCGTCCCGGTAGATGCATTTCTCTTGCATTCACAGTGCTAGCTTACGTCCTCCAAGGAATTGCAAGAGAAGAGTGTAGCTATCCTTTTGGGAGGCTAGGGCAAGGAGACCTGCGAATTTCTCACTAGAAGTTGTATTTATAGTAAGACCCAACTTCCAGGCCTAATGGGTTTTAAAGCCCTAATCCAATTAGGCTTTAATTTTAGGCTTAATAATGGCTCAACTATTGGGCCCATTATTAATACAAAATTATTGTAAAACCAAAACCCAAATTATTAACCCACACACTCTAATGATCCAAATAACTCTATGTGTGTGAGCCAATAGGCTCTTACCACGTTGGCAATGATCATAAATCACATTTATGATCATAAGCAATGAGCGGTGTCTAGCAACACATCATGATACCCAAGTGACAAGATTGTCGATGATTCGACTAAACCTTTATGATCATCACCGATATATACCATTGTCCCTTTGTCTAAGATATCAAGACTAAGCACAAGACATGGAATGTGTCACTCTCGTATAGCCCAATCTTTGGTTTGTTGATTATCGAGTAGACCAACTTAAACTGATGACATTGATATCGTATATCAACTCATCCGACCATGACCATGCATTTTTCTAAGTCTTACTTTATCAAGGGGCCCGAAGATATCACTCTCGTTACATAAGAGGGACAAATCCCATCTTGGTCATACAAATCCCTTTGCATGATATGTGACATGCCCAATGACCTCCTTCAAGTTCACTCAGTTACAAGCAACAAAGGAAAGTATCAAAGTATATGACTCACATGTAGGGAACCTTGATGATCTTAGGTCAAAGGACTACATATACCATGATCACTATGAGAATCACTTATGACACTCATATAACGATCCATGTAGTGTTCTCATGGTGGGTCGGTCCAGTACACAAGTTCTCCAACTTGTACCCATATGTAGACTACATATCTCGTATTAGTCTCCACATATGCTAGTCGTTATGTATTATTGCAACCCGCTCCACAATAATACTAGACCAGGGACATTTAAGAATATCTTTATTCTAGGGTTACTATTATGTTTGTTAAGTTATGCAGAAACAAAACAACAAAAATAATTGCTGGATTAATGCCTTAATAAAATATCACGATTCAATATACAAAAATACAATCATCTCATGATTGGCCTTTTGGGCACAACACTAACATTTCTTTCATTCAATTTAGCAAGGGGTCACTTTGAATTAAGTCAAATTAAGATAAACCTCAATGTAGATGAACAAGTTTGGCCATACTTGATCAAAAACCCTAATGCTTTCCGTATGCAGACTAGCTAGCTTACTATAGTGCATAAGCACAAATAGCCCATTAACATAGCTCCTAGGTTTATTCAGCCATAGCCATAACCTAGGGTAGCATTCTTCCCTTCAAAATCTAGGAGAAGAAGGTTCATATGAACCCTTACCTAGCTTAGAATTAGTAGCAAAGAAGCAAGAAATCTCTAACTCTCCACATGCGCCACCGTAGCCCTACCTGTAAGCCACCATCTCGGTTTAGCTTCCTTTGCTTCTCTTTGAGTTTCTAACTTTTTTCCTTGTTTTGCATGATCGCTTGCATAGATTTTCCAAGGTTGGCAGCTACTGTTAATGCTTAGAAAGCTACCTTTAAGGGGGACTTAAAGTCCAAGTGGTGGAGGTTTGCCGAAATGACCCTGGCAGCCAAGCAATTTGACCATTCTTTGGTCCAACTGCACATAAGTCCTTCATGTCATTTTGGTTATCTTATTAACATGCTTACCTTTCCTGGTGGTGTAAATCAAGCACCCACTTTGCACATCAACTCATTCATTTAGGCCCCAAAAGATGAATGTGCACTTAGAGACATTTTAGGTTCCCCAAAGAGCACCTTAGAATGCTCTTACATTTTCTTATGTGTCATTTACATTTCTTTCCCTTGTATTGCAATCCTCCTTCTCATTTTATCATTAATATTGATCCCACATTGTTTCCCTTAAAGAACTTGATTTTAAAGTCTCTAGATTTATATAGGTGCACACAAAGTTGTGCTCAAGAGCCCTTTATGCCCCTTTTCGGTGCTCCCTTAGTTCTCTTAGGTTCTTTGCCACTTTTCATTCAAATTATGAGTCTTTATTTGAAAGCCTACTTTGCCGCTTAATTTTTCTTCAAATTTTGGGTCACAAGTACAACACTTGTCACACCCTACATAGGCCTCAGCCTATGCACCTATAATGCTAGCCAAGTGTGCAACGAGGCACCAAATTATTTTAAGTTCAATTAATGTGTTCATAGTGGTTTATACACAATTTGACTCTCAGCGATATGCAACACATACAATAACACATAGTTTCCATCAAGGCTAAGGACTAGGAGGTGCCCTAGGAGGCTAACTTAGCATCTTTTAGTCATTTCATGCATCACAAGGCAAGGTCTAATTCTTAGTCATATAAGTGCATCATGTGTGCTCTTCAAGTGTACATCCATAACGCATGGCAACAAAGAAGCCCATATTCATAAGAGTTTGGAAAAAAATGTTTTTCCATGTCTTATGCATTACAAATTCCAAAACAGGTTTCCAACCTCATAAGATTTCAAGCCAAGAATATACAACATAACACAACATAAACTTGACCTTTCATTCATAACATTCACATAAAAGTCATAAGCCATCCGAGGCCATATTCACCATTATGTACATCTAACAAGTGCTAAAGTTCTTTGGAACAATACTAAGAGTACTCAAAATACAAAAACCTCCCTTGGACAAGTTTACATACTTAAGTGCCTACATGTACCTGAATGCCACCTTAAAGGTGTAGTACAAAATCACAGTTTGTAGAAAGATCCCTAGAACTAAGCTCATGCTCAAAAGAGCAAACCACATGACAGGGGCCCATTAGCACACATCCATAGTCCTAGACTCGTCCCCCCAATCTACACTCAAGCTTGCAAAACTCAATCACATAAGTTTCCAAGACATATAAACTTGCACTAAGTACTTTTTGAGCTAATCCTCTTGGTTTAGTACATACCTTGTACTACCACAACTAACTTAGCTCACAAGCAAGCTAATCTAGCTCAAAACCCTTTCCTAAAACATATACAAAATGGGGCATCAGTTTTGAATACTCAGTAAGAAATTCACTTCATCTCATTTGAGCTTATTTAGTTAAACCAAAAGCTTAACCTCCTTTAGTCAAGCTATACATGCAACAAAGACAAGAAAAACCCAAAAACATAATATGTACAACAACATACACATAATAACTACAACTATAAATGCTTAGCAAGCACAAACAAAGTATCAAAGCACACAACTCCCACACCACACCCAATGTCCTTCTCGGCTAAATGCCAACTAGTAAGTACACACACAATTTCCATTGAAGCTCCATTGTCACTAACAACCATTCCACTAGAGCTCCAAGTTCAACTATAGGTTGGCCTACCCATATCGAACTTTAGTACATGCCATTAGTAATTAGCTAGCCACCATATCACATATACCTAAAGGTATCACATATGCCCCTATAGCATTTTAAGGTCATCTATCTCAAACTACTATCACTTGAACTTGAACTACTAACTTGAACATGGAACAATACCAAAATCAAGTAGTATACCATGAATCCTTACCAATTTCTTTGCTTTGAACTCTCAGCCAAACTTGAATCTCCAAGGCTAAGCTTGAAAACACAACCAGAAGATCACCGATGGCCAAGAACACCAAATGTGACCTTGATTCTTCAATTGAAGCTCTAAATGCCAAGCTTTGCTATGAAATCACCACAAACCTGACCCTCATTTGCCAAGAACTCAAGTTTTGACTTATGAATGAAACCTTTGACCCATCTTGATTTTCAGCTGAGCAGTGGAAGCATGTAACAACCGGTTAGGTGCCACAAGCACACAAAATGGGTTCAATGCCCTTTACGGCATTGCGTAATTTTGCATGGTACATTTCGGTCCTAACATGCATTTTCATGCCTTAGTTAGCACCTGAATGAAATTTCATTTTAGCCCTCTAGCTTTATTTCCCACCATCACCAACTTAAGGCATTTTACTTGCACATTTCAAACTCGATAAGTCTTAACTAGGCCTACTCATAACGTTACCCACTTTCACTTAATTCTCCTTGGTTTTAATTGCATTTACTTTAGATTTTTGGCCTTGGCCAAGCATTGACGTAAGGGTCCTGACAACATTTCCCTTGCATATTCTACTTATGTGCACTTAGAGTAGCCCTAGGGCACCCCATGGGGATATGTCTTCATATGCATCCTATTTTCCTTTTTATGACTTGTATTACATATATATACATCTTATGTACATTTTTATGACATCCCATGGCCTATGCAATTCATAGGCACGATAATTCCCCTTTCTCAGCTTGATGAAGAAATAGACTCTTGTAGAAGTCAACTGACTTGTCACCCATCTCTGAAAAATGAGAAAACATAAGTGTAAGTACAAATTGATCCAATAAAATAGTAGGTGAAAAGTAACTTACTCTTTGAAAGGGCTTCATAAAAAAATTTCCTCTAAAGGAGCATGGCTATCAAAGATTTCTTCCCATCAATCTTTGGTTTAGGCATCACGAGGTTGGTAAGGTGTTCCTTGACTACACCAAACTACTGAAGGACCTCTTCGATCATTAAGTTTCACCTGATAGGAAATGTGTACAATGGAGGTGAAGATGCGTGATCATGCCAGCTGGGAAACTCTCTGATACGGTTGTCAAACTCCTTAACTGAGACTTTAGTGCTTCATTTAAGAGACTAAATGAATCCATAATATCGATCGCTAGAGTCTCATATGCCCACTTTATTAGCACATCATTCCAATCTTCTGGCACCTCCATAAGGAAATACTTCTTCTACCAACATAGACAACTATCCTCGGTGGTAAAGGTTAAAGTGTATTTTTTACTCCTCGTTACCTAAGATAGTAAGAAATAAAATGACCACTTCATTACAAGATAAAGTTTGTAATATTGCATAAAGAATATGAAGTAGGGGACCACTTTAAAAACCTCACACATACATGGGAAAGCACTGAAGTAGGAGTAAGAATTTGGGGGTAGTTGATTCATGGCTATGCCATGAAATTGACAAAAATTAGAGACCATCTTCGGAGGAGGATACCAAAGGCCAGCTTTTAGTTTGTATCTAAAAATAGTAACCTCTTTTTCCCAAGGGTAGTCTTAATGTATGAAGGAAGAAAAAATTTGATTTGCCAATTTTTCACTTTCTCCAAAGTAGCGCAACTCAAATGAACATGAAAAGAACCCCAACTCTCCTCAGTGATACCAACTTTGGAACTCTAAACATCCATCCTAGAATCCTAAATGTGTAACTTTGGAAGGAGAAAAGTGAAAAAGAAGAAAGGAAAAAGCAACTTTGGCACTCTGAGCATCCATCCTAGAATCCTAAATCTCTAACTTTGGAAAGAGGAAAAGGAAAAAGAAACTTATATAGAACACCCACCATTTGCATCCCAAAGAAGCTAATGATTACCACTAATGGCTACCAAAAATTACTCCACCACAAAGAATAGAAGAGATATTAGCAAATGGGAAAGGGAAACAAAGAGAAAAATGAGAAGTGAGCAACTTTTGTTTTGGACAAAGGAATACATAGCCTGAGGAAGGTAAATAAAAAGATGTCATAATGACTGACTACTGACGAAGAGAAGTAAACAATGCAATTGATGCAAAAGGTAGCCATTGAAATAGTGACATGTGTCACCTAGCATGTAAAATGAGGGCATACCTCCTAAGTTATCAAATCCATAATGCACAAATCAAGGAAGTAGATTTGCCCATTAACAAAATTGGAATAATTTTGGAGGTAATTGAACACCTTACTAGGCGGGAAAAACCCTAAGGCTATGTGTGATAGGCAAAAAACTACCTTTTGCCACACCAAAGGTTCATCTCTGAAGAAGTGGTGCCTTTATCGAGCTGAAGGGGTTGTTATCTTGTCACACCAAAGGTGTGGCTCTCTAAGCCACACAGAAGGTAGGGTTCCAATTTCAAGCTGAAGGTATATCTCTTGCTCTATCCAGGGGAGGGCATGTGATAGCTAAAGGGCTGTCACCTATAAGACCTTCGGGAGATAGGGGTTTGACACTACCCTCAGATGGCAAACCAACCATCTTCGGCTTATGCTCTTACCATCCTTGGTTGATAATATAGCCAACTTAAAAAAGATAGCTTACCACCCTTAGTAGTGTTACAGTCTCCTGAACATAATTTCACCTTCCGTAGGCTCCCTAGTGACCTCAGTAGAGGATGGCAAACACCTAGCCCCTAGGATCACTAATGCGAACCCTCCACACACCTCTAACAGCATGGCTGTACATGACCGTCTGAGGTCAACTGGAGACACCTTTACCGAGGTACGAACCGAAGGTCCCTCAAATCTAACCGACCATGTGTCCAAATCTCCTACGCTGGAGTAAGATGGGCTTCACCTTAAGCCCCTTACAAATGATTTGGAGACTCCCATGTAATACATCTAAGATACACATTTCACATCCATTGTTCTTGAAAACCTCTCCTACACAAACTGACCTGGGCGTCGGATGTCCTTTCCCCAGTAATACTACAGGGAGCCCTCTAACCCTTGTTTCATCCTATTATAGGTACTATTTAAGCCAACGATACTCTAGATGCCACAATGTCATACATAGAAGATGTCTTGAAGCATCAACAACTTGCTTGGAATGGAAACATTTACAACTTGTTTAGAATGAAATGAAAACATCCAAAACTTGTATGGAATATAAACTTTTACAACTTGTTTGGGATGGACACATTCATAATTTATTTACATTGAAATGGAAACAATCATAATTAGTTCAGAATGGAAACATTCACAACTTGTTTAAAAGAGAATGGAAACATTCATAACTAGTTTTGAATATAAACATTCACAAATTGTTCAGAATAAAATGAAAATGTTCATAACATGTATAAAATAAAACGGAAACATTCAAAACTTGTTTAGAATAGAAATATCCATAACTTGTTTGGAGTGGAAACATTCACGACTTCTTTATAAAGAAATGGAAACATTCACAACTAGTTTGAAACAAGAACATTCGCAACTTGTTTAGAATGAAATGGAAACATTCACTACTAGTTTGGAATTGAAACATTCAGAACTTGTTTAGAAGGGAAACATTCATAACTTTTTTGGAATAGAAACATTCACAACTTGTTCAGAATGAAATTGAAACATTCACAACTTGTTTGGAATCGAAACATTCACAACTAGTTTACAATGAAATGGAAACATTCATAACAAGTCTGGAATGGAAACATTCAAAACATTTTTGGAATGAAAACATTCACAACTTGTTTAGAATGAGATGAAACATTCAGAAGTAGTCTCGAGTGGAATGATTCACAACTTGCTGATAGTTAAATGGAAACATCATAACTACTTTGGAATAGAAACATTCAGAAGTAGTTTAGAATGAAAACTTTCACAACTTGTTTAGAATGAAATGGAAATATTCAAAACTTATTTCAAATAAAAACATTCACAAATTGTTCAGAATGAAATGAAAACATTTACAACTTATTTGCAATTGAAACATTCACAACATGTTTAGAATAAAATGGAAACATTAATAACTTATTTGAAATAGAAACATCCATAACTTGTTTGTAATGGAAACATTCACAACTTTTTTAGAAAGAAATGAAAACTTTCACAACTAGTTTGGAATGCAAACATTCACAACTTGTTTAGAATGAAAAGGAAACATTCACAACTAGTTTGGAATGGAAACATTCACAACTTTTTTGGAATAGAAACATTCACAACTAGTTTATAATGAAATGGTAACATTCATAACAAGTTTGAAATGGAAACATTCACAACTTTGTTTGAATAGAAACAATCACAACTTGTTTAGAATGACTTGAAAACATTCAAAACTAGTTTGGATTAGAATGATTGACAACTTGTTTATAGTTAAATGGAAACATCACAACTACTTTGGAATAAAAACATTCATAACTAGTTTCGAATGGAAACTTTCACATCTTGTTTAGAGTGAAATGGAAATATTCACAACTTGTTTGGAATTAAAACATTCATAAGTTGTTTGGAATAGAAACATTCACAACTTGTTTGGAATATAAATATTCACAATTGATTGGAATAGAAACATTCACAACTTGTTTAGAATAAAATGGAAATGTTCCTAACTAGTTTAGATTGGAAACATTCACAACTTGTTTATAATGAAATGGGAACATTCATAAATAGTTTGGATTGGAAACATTCATAATCGGTTTGGAATGGAAATATTTATAGCTTGTTTTGAATGAAATAGAAGCTTTCACAACTTGTTTGGAAGAGAAACATCCACAACTTGTTTAGAATGAAACAGAAACATTCACAACTTGCTTGGAATAGAAACATTAACAACTTGTTTGGAATGGAAATATTTATAGCTTGTTTAAATTGAAATAGAAATGTTCACAACTAGTTAAGAGAGGAAACATTCATTACTTGCTTAGAATGACAAGGAAACAATCACCACTTGTTTGAAATGAAACATTCCCAACTACTTTGGAATGGAAACACTCATAACTTGTTTAGAATGAAATAGAAACAATCACAACTGGTTTGGAGAGGAAACATTCACAACTTGTTTAGAATGAATTGGAAACAAAATAACTTGTTTAGAATGGAATGAAAATAGTTGCAACTTCTTTCGAATGCAAACATTCACAACTTGTTTATATTGAAGTGGAAACATTCACAACTCATTTGGAATAAAACATTCATAACTTGTTTAGAATGGAATGGAAACATTCAACTAATTTACATGGGAAGCATTCACAACAGGTTTAGAATGAAGTACAAGCATTGGCAACTTGTGTGGAATAGAGACATCCACAACTTGTTTACAATGAAATGGAAACTTTCTCAAGATGTTTGGGATATAAACAGTCAGATCTTGTTTAGAATGAAAGCATTTGCAACTTGTTTAGAATGAAATGGAAACATTCACAACTAGTATGGAATGGAATCATTCACAAGTTGTTTAGAATGAAATAGAAACATTCACATCCAGTTTAGAATAAAATAGAAACAATCACAACTTGTTTAGAATGAAAATGAAACATTCACAACTAGTTTGGATTGGAAAGATTCAAAACTTGTTTATAATGAAATAGAAACATTCATAACTAGTTTAGAATGGAAATATACACAACTTGTTTAGAATGAAAAGGAAACAATCAAAACTAGTTTGGATTGGAAAGATTCAAAACTTGTTTATCATGAAAAGGAAACATTCACAACTAGTTTGGAATGAAAACATTCATAACTAGTTTGGAATGGAAATATTTTGAACTTCTTTATATTAAAATGGAAACATTCCCAACTTGTTCGGAATGAAATAAAAACATTCACAACTTGTTTGGAATAGAAACATTCACAACTTGTTTAGAATAAATGGAAACATCCAAAACTAGTTTGGAATGGAAAGATTCACAACTTGTTTATAATGCAATGCAAATATTCACAACCAGTTTGGAATGGAGGCATTCATAACTAGTTTGCAATATAAACATTCACAACTTCTTTTTAATGAAATGGAAACATTCACTATCTTTTTGGAAAAGAAATATTCATAACTTGTTTGGAATAGAAACATTCATCATTTCATTGGAATGGAAACATTCACAACTAGTTTAGAATAAAATGGAAATGATCCCAGCTAGCTTAGATTGGAAATATTCAAAACTTGTTTAGAATGAAATGGAAACATTCATAAATAGTTTGGAATGCAAAAATTCACAGCTAGTTTGGAATCAAAACATTGACACCTTGTTTAGATTGAAATAGAAGCATTCACAACTTGTTTGGAGAAGAAACATTCACAACTTGTTTGGAATGACATGGAAACATTTACAACCTATTTGGAATAGAAACATTAACAGCTTGTTTGGAACGGAAATATTGACAACTTGTTCAAATTGAAATGGAAATGTTGACAACTAGTTAGGAGAGGGAACTTTCACAATAAGTTAAAAATGGAAAAACTCACAACCTATTTAGTAAGTAATAGAAAGATTCACAATAACTTTCGAATGAAAACATTCACAAATTCTTTAGAATGAAATGGAAACACTCACAAAAAGTTTGCACTAGAAACGTTCACAGCTTGTTTAGAATGAATTGGAAACAATCACAACTTGTTTAGATTGAAATAAAAAAATTCGCACCTTCTTTTGAATAGAAACATTCACAACTTATTTGGGAAATAAACATTCACATCTTATTTGTAATGGAAACATTCACAACATGTTTAGTAAGAAATTGAAACATTCATAACTAGTATGTAATGGAATCATTGGCAACATATTTAGAATGAAATGGAAACATTCACAACTAGTTTAGAATGGAAACATACACCACTTGTTTGGAATGGAAACATTCACAGCTTGTTTATAATGAAACGAAAACATTCACAACTAGTTTGGAATGGAAACATTCATGTCTTGTTTAAAATGAAATGGAAACATTCACAACTTGTTTGGAATAAAAACATTGACAACTTCTTCAAAATGAAATAGGGACATTTAGAAGTCGTTTGAAATGGAAAGATTCACAGCTTGTTTATAATGAAATGGAAACATTCACAACTAGTTCGGAATGAAAACTTTCATAACTAGTTTGGACTGGAAACATTCACAACTTGTTTAGAATGACAAGTAAGCATTCACAACTTGTTTCGAATAAAAACATTTACAACTTGGTAGGATTAGAAATAGTCATAATTTGATTGGAATATAAACATTCACAACTTGTTTTGAACAAAATGGAAATGTTCACAACTAGTTTAGATTGGAAAAATTCACAACTTGTTTAGAATGAAATAGAAGTATTCACAACTTGTTTGCACATAAAACATTCATAACTTGTTTAGAATGAAATGAAAAAATTTGTAACCTATTTGGAATATAAACATTCACAACTTATTTGGAATGCGAACATTCACAACTTGTTTGGATTGTAAACATTCACCACCTATTTAAAATCAAATAGAACCATTCACAACTTGTTTGGAATAAAAATATTCACAACCTCTTTAGAATGAAATGGAAGCATTCTGATAGCCAAATGCTATCGCCTCGATCTGGCCGAACTCCCTGCCACAAGAATGGCCAGAAGAAGCTGGCGCTACCCGAGAAAAGGTGTGATCATACACCTCGGGAGATAGCCGAAGAGCTCCAAGCCCAGCACGCCAGGAAAACCCGAGGACACTACTCGGCCCCCCAAGGTTGTGAACAGATCGCCTTCGAAAAAGCGGCACCAGACATAGCGAGCCGAACATGATATCCCCGAAGGCGGAACTCCCTGAAACTGGGAACCCCCGAACTGAGGGCTTGTTTCCCGAAGAGGCTCTGTCCGTACCAAAGGACGACCTCACCCAGGGACCTCGGGAGTACGGCAGGAGCATTTATGGAAGCATTTAAGGAAGCCTCTGACACATCCATTCACAGACGCCACAATCCGCCTCAAAAGGCGCACTGCCACGCTGACGCCATCAAAATCACATCATGGCCCGTCTCAGCACATGGCTCAAGGCAACCTGCTACCAGCTATCTGTCTCCTATGCCCAGAAATTCAGGAACATCCGACCGAACACGTGTCGCGATCTGAACGGGCTAGGCGCTCCTATAAATACCAGGAATTAATACTTGGCAGGAGGCTGGTTGGCAAAAATACGGCTCCCACACTCTGAGAAAATTACCAGGCGAGACTCCTCAGCCCTTTGTGCTATTTTCTCTGCCTTTCTCTCAGCCACCACTGACTTGGGCGTCGGAGGCTCCCCCCCCGGAAAAACACTCCGGGGGCCTCCTAACCCTTTGTTTCTGAGCTTTCAGGCACTCTCCCTTGGGCGATCCAATCCACCAGGCGTTCTTCCTCCCAGAAGTCTCTCCTCCAGTCATCATGACTCTAAACGATGAGGCCCCTGGCCATCATTTGGCGCCGTCTGTGGGAACCCGCTCTGAGATCGCCGTCGTTGAGACTCGGCGTTCTAAGGACAAGGGACTCCCAAGGTCCCCGTCCGCGCCTGAGATACAACCGGCTGCTGAGCAAACACTCCCAGGGACTTCTGCGCCTGAGGAAGACCGCCCTCTGGTAGTCACCATGAGCTTCTTGAGGGACTTTCAGCGTTCGGTCGTTGCTGAAGTGACCCAGCAGATCGACCGAAGGTGGCCACAGCAAGCACGGGCCCAGAGACCCCCCTCACCGACACGCCCTCGGGAGAGAAGCCCCAAGTCTACACATCGCAGTTCGGGGAGTGGAGACCCTCGCGAAGAATCATCCACAGAAGATATAGCCCTCGGGAAACGGCCTGTGGGACAAACCGGGTCCAAGCGACCGAGAGTCTCACAGCGAAGCAGTTCGTCGCCTGAGGCGAGGTCCTTGTCCCCTCAGCGCCGAACTCGCTCCCCGAAGAGGCGCCGGCGATCTCCATTCCCTGAAGAAGGCCCTAGCGCCACAGTGCTTATGGAGAGGATACTAGCACGGCTGGACAGAGTGGAGAAACAAGTGGCCAGAAAACCCGTTTGGGCCAGACTCTCTGGAACATGCTGCGAAGATGACTCCCCATTCATTCAGGCCGTCGTTGAGGCAGCTATGCCAGGTAACTTCAGAGTACCTCGTCTGGAAATTTATGATGGCCTTACAGATCCACAGGCCCACTTGACGAAGTACAGACGCAGCATGATAATGCACGGTGCTGATGACGCTACCATGTGCAAATGCTTTGAAGTCACCCTCACAGGGCCAGCAACTGCGTGGTACAATTCATTGCCTCCAGGGACCATCACTGAGTTCCAGGAGTTGTCCACGGCCTTCACGCAGCAATTCATTGGGAGCAGGCCAACGGCGAAGATGCCTGTGCAGATGTTCGACATAGAGCAGAGAAACGGAGAGACCATCCGAGACTATGTCGAAAGGTTCAACAGGGAAGCCCTGAGCGTCCCAGACTTTCGGCCCGAAATCCGCATTCTTGCCATGACACGGGGCCTTCGGCGGGACTCACAGCTGTTCTACGAGTTCTCAAAGGACCCCCCGGACACCCTCGGAGAATTTTACCGAAGGGCCGAACAGCACATGACAGCCGAGGAGCTAAGAATGGCAGGGCCGAAGTCCGATCACCACCGCGCCGAAGGGTCCAATCAACAAGCTCGGCATCCGACGGAACAAGCAGGACGACCTCGGAGGATGCGGGGAAGGAAACCTCAAAGTTTCACACCCCTGAGCACCACACGGACCAGCATTCTCATGGCGCTGGAAAGGCAAGGGACGCAGATTCGGCGGCCAAGGGCCATGACCGCCGATAACAAAAAGAATGCCAAGAAGTTCTGCCAGTTTCATCGCGACCACGGTCATGACACCGAAGACTGCTTCCAGCTGAAGAAGTACATAGAGTCGCTGATAAAACAAGGCCAACTTCGGAAGTACCTGCGGATGCCTTCCCCAAAAGGAAGAAAAGAGGAGGAAGAAAGGGCCGAAGACGAGGATTACGACTCCGACAGGCGGAGAAATAGAAGTCCAAAAAGGCGCCCTCCACCTCCAGCAGGGGTTATCCAAACCATCACCACGGGGCTCCCATCCTCGGAAAGAAAGCGGAAAGCCAGAGAAATTGCAGTCATGGAGTATCAAAGTCCATCAAAGAAGCTGGCTCGCAAAGATGGCTCCACCGTCGTCTTCCCCCACGACGATCCGCTGCTGATTATGGCGAGAATAGGGAACTGGGACGTCAAAAGAGTGTTGCTTGATGATGGCTCAAATGCTGACGTCCTATTCTCGCACCTGCTGCCGAGCTTGGGCATCTCCAGCAGCGAACTGAAGCCTGTCACCTCGCCCACTTTTGGGGTTGGACCATCCGAACTCCCCGTCCTCGGATGGATCGACCTCCCGCTGATGATGAAAGGGACTTCGGTAGACGGAGCAGCTGAGTTGTACGCCTCCACAATGGCGAGATTCATCGTCATGGACGTCCCGTCCTCGTACAACGCCATCCTTGGAAGGCAGACACAGGGGAACCTGCATATTCGCCCTGATGTGAAGTACTTGACTGTCACATTCGCCACCAAGGATGGAGATGCAGAGGTCTTCATAGACCAAGCCGAGGTAAGAAAGGTGTTTGTAAAAGCACGAAAAGCTCCGGCGAGCAACCTCGCGCAAACGATGGAGGCAAAGGCGCTAGAAAAAGGCAAAGAAGAAGATCTCGCCAAAGCAGAAACGGAAGCAGTAGATCTTGTCCCAGGACAATCTACCCGAATAGGGAAGAGCTTGGCCGAAGGTGACAAGGAAAAACTTGTATCCTTTCTGCTGGAAAATAAAGATCTGTTTGCCTACTCGCCGAAAGATATGCCAGGAGTAAACCCTGGCATAATACAGCATAGCCTCAAAGTAAGCCCGGAAGCAAAACCTGTCCGGCAAAAGAAACGGAGCATCTCAGCCCACAAAAGCAACTTTGTCAAAACCGAAGTCCAGCGTCTCCTAGATGCTGAAGTTATCAGGGAGGTCAAGTACCCCGAATGGTTAAGCAACGTGGTCATTGCCACAAAAGAAGGTAGCAGCAAACTCCGGATGTGCATCGACTTCAGAAACTTGAACGATGCTTGCCCGAAAGACTCATACCCTCTGCCGCCAATAGATCAACTGGTAGATTCAACTGCTGAATATGGGCTCCTAAGTTTCCTAGACGCCTTCAGTGGCTACCATCAGATAAGGATGGACCCCGAAGATGAAGAGAAGACTGCCTTCATCACCGAGGGAGGAACATATTGCTATATCAGGATGCCCTTCGGGCTCAAAAATGCAGGAGCCACCTACCAGAGGCTGATGAACAAGGTCTTCAAAGACCAAATGGGGAGAAACATGGAGGTGTATGTTGATGATATGATAGTCAAGAGCAAGCTGCCTGGCTACCACGTTGCAGATTTAGAGGAAACCTTCCAAAAGCTTAGAGCCTTCGGGATCCGCCTTAATCCTAAGAAGTGCATCTTCGGGGTGACCTCGGGAAAATTCCTTGGGTACATGGTATCCAAAAGAGGCATCGATGCTAGCCCCGAGAAGATTAAGGCTCTGCTTGAGTTCCGAACTCCTGCCACAGTCAAAGACGTGCAGAGACTCACCGGAAGAATAACCTCTCTGAGCAGATTTATTTCCAGGTACGGAGATAGGTGTCGACCTTTCTTCAAAGTCCTCACAAAGGCAGCAAAAATGGAAGGCAACCTCGGAAGAAATGATCATCCTTGGGATGAAGATTGCCAAAAAGCCTGGGAAGAACTCAAAGTCTACTTGGCCAGCCTGCCGACTCTGCGACAACCTCGGGAGGGAGAGCCCCTCGTACTGTACCTCACCGTCACAGAAAAAGCTGTGAGCTCGGTCCTCATGAAAGAAGAAGGGCCAAAGCAATGGCCGGTCTACTATGTCAGCAAGTCCCTGCATGGCGCCGAAATCAGGTACCCTTTGCTTCAAAAAGCTATATACGCCTTGGTGCTTGCAGGGAGAAGGCTGCGACCATACTTTCAGGCTCACCCCATCATCGTCCGAAGTAGTCTGCCGCTACGGGATGTCATGAAGAGAGTTGATCATTCGGGAAGGCTCTCCAAGTGGTGCATAGAGCTGGGCGAACACGAAATCACGTATGAGCCTCGGAAGGCCATAAAAGCTCAAGCACTGGCAGATTTTATCGCCGAAATACCCACCACTGAGGAGAGCCATTCAGATCCAAAAGAGGGTGAGCCAGAATGGACCTTGCACGTAGACGGAGCCTCGGGGTCCGAACACCAGGGAGCTGGAGTAATTATCAGGGGCCCCGAAGGCCTGGAGGTAATGAAGGCTATCAAGTTCAGCTTCAACGTCACCAACAATGTAGCTGAGTATGAAGCCCTCATAGCGGGATTACGCTTGGCCAGAAAGATTGGCGTGAGAAACTTAAAGGCTCACAGCGATTCCCAGCTGGTAGTTCGGCAGACGGCAGGAGATTATGGGGCGAAGGACCCAATCTTGGCAAAATACCACGAGCTGGTAGCAAAGCTCATCCAAGAGTTTGACGCCGTACGGATCGAAAATGTACCTCGGCGGAATAACACTGAGGCAGATTGCTTGGCGAAGTCGAAAACATACACCGAGGTGCTAGACCATCCGAGCATCTCAGTGCTAAGCATAGCGACCTCGGGAACAGGGTGGAAAGACCCAATAAAAAGATACCTCGCAGAGAATTTGCTCCCCGAAGACCCCGGCGATGCTGCAAGACTGCGAAGACGCTCCGGAAGATTCTTCCTGATTGGCGAAGAGTTATACCGGCAGGGATATGCGAATCCGCTGCAAAGATGTGTGAATGAAGAGGATACTGAAATGGTCCTTGAAGAAGTTCACGAAGGCATGTGTGGTTCACACATTGGAACTGATGCCCTTGCAGCAGTGATACTCCGCCAAGGATACTTCTGGCCTACCCTGAGAAAGGACGCAAGACAGTTCGTCCGGAAATGTGGTAGCTGCCAGAGACACGCGAACATCCAGAGGGCACCCTCGGAAATGGTAAGTTCGGCTGACTATCCTTGGCCGTTCGCAGTCTGGGGTATAGACCTTATTGGGCCACTCCCCACAGCACCCGGAGGCGTGAAATTCTGCGTGGTAGCAGTGGACTATTTCTCAAAGTGGGTGGAGGCAGAACCACTAGCAACTATCTCGGCAAAAGAAGTGCAGAAGTTCGTATGGAAGAACATTGTATGCAGATTTGGCATACCGAGGGTACTAGTAGCTGATAATGGATCCCAATTCATAGACAAAGGATTCCAGGAATTTATCAGCGACCTCGGAATAAAGATGCACTTCGCCCCAGTAGCTCACCCCCAAAGTAACGGGCAGGTGGAAGTATCGAACAGGACCATAAAAGATGGCCTGAAAAAGAGACTGGGAGAAGCAAAAGGGAAATGGCCAGGAGAACTCCAAAGCGTATTGTGGAGCTACCGAACGACGCCCCGAAGGGCCACAGGGGAAACTCCCTTTTCACTAGTCTTCGGGACAGAGGCCATTATCCCAGTCGAGATAGTCAGACCATCAATACGGGTGCAAATATTTGATGAAGGTGGAAACGACCTCGGCCTCAGAACCAAGCTCGACCTCGTCGGCGAACACAGAGAAATAGCCGAGCTGAGAAGAAAAGCTTTTCAGCAAAGAGTGGCCGCGGCTATAAACTTACGGGCCAGGCCAAAAGAAATCAAGAAAGGAGACCTCGTTCTCCGAAAGGCTGACTTTGCACCCCGAAGGCCGTCCCACGGAGTACTTCGCGCAAACTGGGAAGGACCTTATCTGGTTCTCGCCGAAGTACGAAAAGGCGTGTACAAACTTGGCGACGCCGAAGGCGTAGAATTGAAAAATACTTGGCACTCAGACGCCTTGAAAAAATTCTACGCCTAAGATGAAGCGGAGGAATTGTAAGTACAGAATGCTCTTAAGGAAAGTTCTTAAGTATCCAAAATTGTGCAAAGTAGAATTCCGCGAAGATGCTCGCCGTAATAAAGCGCAGATTGACCGCGAAGTCCCTTGAGCCATCACGCTCGGGAAAAGATGGAGAAATATGACTTTCCGAAGTCCCTTGAGCCATCACGCTCGGGAAAGATGGAAAACAAAAATCTCGCAGAAGTACTCGCCATAGCCAACGCAGAGATAATTTTCCGAACTCCTTTGAGCGAACGTGCTCGGGAAAATGGAAAGTGAACAATCTCGCGAAAGGATTTCCGAAGTCCCTTGAGCAAACATGCTCGGGACAACTGGAAAACAAAAATTTGACTAAAGGTTTTCCGAAGTCCCTTGAGCAATCATGTTCGGGACAAATTGGAAATGCAAAAGCCTGCAAAAAGATTTAGTCAAATTTTTTTAGACATTCCAGAAAGCCTCTGGAGCAAACAGGCTCGGCCAAAGGAAGGTAAAAGAGTTTCTTTGATCACAGGTTTTCCGAAGTCTCTTGAGCGAACGTGTTCGGGACAATGGAAATGAAGAAACTTGCAAGAAAAGACTTAGCCAAAAAAAATCTTCATTAAGAGCAAAGTTGCTTTACAGAAGAAGTGACCGAAGAAGGAGTACAAAGTAGAAGGGAAGGAAAAGGGGCCCTAAAAAATAGCCTAAGGGTTCGCGGCGTCCCGAAAGCCACTCGCTGGCCCGCCCTTTTCCACCACCTTTCGCGCCGGCATTGAAGGAGGAAGTTTCAGATGCTCGACCTTGGACCATTCCCACCGAGGTCCCTCAGGAATATTTAGGGCCTCCAGAAAAGAGAGGTCTAAATCTGGGAACCTCTGGAGAACCTGGTGACGAGCAAGGCAGAAGCCGTCCTGAAAGGCAACCTTCGCCATTTGATCAGACTCGTTCTTATCAAGCTCGAGGTCGTCAAGCTCGTCCTCCAGTTCAGCGATCTCCTCCTTCAGCGCCTTTATCTCCAGCGTCCCCTTGGACCCCTTCTTCAAAGACTCGACCTCAGCCCGGAGAGTGTTATTCTCACTCGTCAACGACACTATAAGGCTGTCAGAACCAGCCTTGTGCTTGAGAAGATCTTCGTTGGCGGCGAGCATCCCCTTTATTTGTTCACCGAGGTCAGCAATCTTCTGGGAGGAATCCTTTTGAAGTTGTTCTTTTTCCTTCCGGAACTCCTCCCGAAGGGCAGTCACTTCTTTCTCAGCAGCCTCTTTCAGCTGCTGGTTTTTGGCGGCCGACTCCGCGAGTGCGATCCTCGCCTCATTCATGGTCTGAGTGGCCGAAGTTCGGAAGGCAACCTCCCTGGCCACCCGAACTCGGAGAAAGCCGGCGTACCCCAGCAGCTGCAAAAAGATAAAACGCAAGGTCAGTAAGAGCCAAACACTTAGGAAAAAATTGAAGGGAAAGAGCTGTGAAGGATATACCTGAGCAGCATGCTCGGTGATCTTTGCGGCGAGAGTGTTATCCCCCGGATGGGCCGCCGCTATAGCCTTGAAGGAGGCCTCAGTAAGCACCCCCTTCGAAATTTCCTTAGCCATTTGAGGAACGTCCTCGGAGTACAAATTCATGTCCTCCGTGAACGTCCAGAAAGGCTCCTTGGGTATCTTCCCTTGCGGGATTTTGGCGTCCCGAAGAGCTCGCTTCCGAGCATGTTCGGCCGCCCAGTCAGGGGTAGTCAACTCCCCTGCGTGGCAAGAATGAGAAGGAGATTAAAGACAAAGAAGGCAATCCAGAAAAAACAAAGGAAGTACACTTTGTCTGGAAACAAACCTGGTGGAACCTCGACAACAACGTCCTCGGAGTCCTCGGCCTCCTCGGCCGAAATGCCCTTGCCCTTCCGCCAGCACCGCTCCTCGGCAGAAGGTACTTCTACCACTACATCAAGGAGGGCCTGCGACGCAGTAGGACCTTGAGGAGGGACGTCGGTTGAAGGGACCTCGGAAACAGCAGTCTCAGGCGCCGGAATCTCGGCTGTCCCAGGCTCCTCAGCAGTCTCCTCGGGAATTTCTTCTAGAGGAACCTGAGCAGGGGACCTCGGCCGAATCATCAGGCGGCGAAGTGACAGCAACCTCGGCGTCCTCGTTTCCCTCCCTAATACTTTCCAAATGGGAAGAAATAACAGTCTTCTTCGCCCGTTTAGACGAGGGACCAGCACCAACGGACTTTCGCCTTCGGGAAGCCACCTTCTTTGTCTACTCCCCCTTCTCCACTTGGCCGGAGAAAAGGGACTTGTAATAGGCGGCAGTCCCGTCGCCCATCTCTGAAAAAGGAGAGAAACATCAGCGTAAGTCCAAGGAAAAAAACAGCAAAGGAGTAGAAGATGACTCACTTTCGACAAGCGTTTCGAAAGAAATTTCCTCCTTAAGAAGCTTGACCAACCAGGAATCCTTCCCGGCGATGGCAGGAGCTGGCATCTTGAGGTCAGTCTTGTGCTCCTTTACCACCTTTAGTTCCCGAAGGACCTCTTCGGTCATCAACTTCCAGTTGATTGGAAAAGGGTAAAGGGCGCGCGGAGCGACCTCGGGATCCCAGTCAGAGACAGCCCGAATGCGGGCGTCGAAATCCGCGAACACGGGAGCCAACTCTGGGGTCAGCAGCATCCTCGGATCAACAACGTCCACATCCAGTGTTCCCTGAGCCCATTTGGTCAGAACGTACGACCAGGCCTCGTCCATCTTCAGGAAGAAGAACTTCTGTTGCCACCCCCGCCAGTTGCCACCCCCGCCAGCTATCCTTAGTGGCGAAGGTGAACATGAATTTCTTGCTCCCGGATCCCCGAGGTAGCATGAAATAGAAGCCACCCTTCGGGACCACAGAGAGCTTGTAGTACTGCATAAAGATTATAAAATGGGGTTCTATCCCGAAGACGCCACACATGCAGAGGTAGGCGTTAAAATAGCAGAACGAGTTCGGGGGAAGCTGGTTCACAGCAATGCCATGAAATTTGCAGAACTCGCACACCATCTTCGGGGGAGGATACCGAAGACCGGCCTTCAGCTGGGCTCGGAAAATGGTAACCTCCTTACTATGGTTTGAAAAAGCATAATGGCTAGAACGAGGCAGCCTAGTAATGGCGTAAGAGGGAAGAAAGAATTTTTTCTTCCACCTCTCTAACTTTGCAGGGGTGGTGCAACAAGGATGGGCTAAAAGAGGCTGCCAGCTCTCAGGAATGGGCATTTTCGACATGAAAACGAGTTTGAAAACGGAAGAAAACAGTTTCCAGAGAAAAACTCAAAAGAACAGAGGGATCAAAACGCTCTGGAAAACAAAAACCCACCGAAAGATTTGCCAAAATCTGAGGACGCCGTCGTGAAAGTTGGCTGGAAAAAAGCTCTGATTAAGGTAGCTCCGCCACAGAAAGCAAGAAAATGCAAGAACAGGGGCAAAGCAGAGAAAAGAGCAGAAGAAAAAGCAAAGGGAACTTATGATGGAATGGGCTATTTATAAAGCCAGAGGTGGGTAACCGAAACATCGTCATAAGTACCCTTTGGAGGCGAACCGTCGCCGTAACTGCTCTCTGCACCTGAAAAGGCGTGCCCTCTGTAACCGACGTGACTCTCCTCCAATGGCAAAGCGCCACGTGTCAACCGCTGCGGAAAAATGGTGGACACGTCCTCCAAACGTCCCTTGAAAACTGGGACACGTCTTCTGACATCCCTGGAAAACTGGGACGCGCCGCTCAGACTGACACGCTTGGCCAAACAGACCTGCAGAAACAAAGAGCAGGCCAACTCGAGGACGCCAAGAGACAGGCTATGGCCGAACAGCCCATGACCTTCGGACAAGAGGTGTATCTTCGGCACAGGCTCCGCCTCGAAGACACCAAAGAACAGGCCAAGGCCGAAGAGCCCATGATCTTCGAGCAAAAGGCGCATCCTCGGAACAGGTTAAGCTTCCAAAGAGACTCCCATAAACAACCTCGGAAAGAGATGCAAAACCGAAGTCTTCACTTCGGCTTTCCAAAGGGGGGCATGTGATAGCCAAACGCTATCGCCTCTATCTGGCCGAACTCCCTGCCACAAGAATGGCCAGAAGAAGCTGGCGCTACCCGAGAAAAGGTGTGATCATGCACCTCGGGAGATAGCCGAAGAGCTCCGAGCCCGGCACGCCAGGAAAACCCGAGGACACTACTTGCCCCCCCAAGGTTGTGAACAGATCGCCTTCGGAAAAGCGGCACCAGACATAGCGAGCCGAACATGATATCCCCGAAGGCGGAACTCCCTGAAACTGGGAACCCCCGAACTGAGGGCTTGTTTCCCGAAGAGGCTCTGTCCGTACCAAAGGACGACCTCACCCAGGGACCTCGGGAGTACGGCAGGAGCATTTATGGAAGCATTTAAGGAAGCCTCTGACACATCCATTCACAGACGCCACAATCCGCCTCAAAAGGCGCACTGCCACACTGACGCCATCAGAATCACATCATGGCCCGTCTCAGCACATGGCTCAAGGCAACCTGCTACCAGCTATCTGTCTCCTACGCCCAGAAATTCAGGAACATCCGACCGAACACGTGTCGCGATCTGAACGGGCTAGGCACTCCTATAAATACCAGGAATTAATACTTGGCAGGAGGCTGGTTGGGAAAACACTGCTCCCACACTCTGAGAAAATTACCAGGCGAGACTCCTCAGCCCTTTGTGCTATTTTCTCTGCCTTTCTCTCAGCCACCACTGACTTGGGCGTTGGAGGCTCCCCCCCCCGGAAAAACACTCCGGGGGCCTCCTAACCCTTTGTTTCTGAGCTTTCAGGCACTCCTTTGGGCGATCCATTCCACCAGGCGTTCTTCCTCCCAGAAGTCTCCCCTCCAGTCATCATGACTCTAAACGATGAGGCCCCTGGCCATCACATTCATAACTTGTTTGCAAAAGAAACATTCACAACTTGTTTGGAAGGGCATCATAAGTTGTTTAGAAAGAAATGAAGACATTCACAACTTGTTTGAAATGGAAACATTCACAACTTGTTTAGAATGAAATGGAAACATTCAAAACTAGTTTGGAATGAAAACTTTCACAACCTGTTTAGAATGAAATGGAAACATTCACTACTAGTTTGGAATTAAAGCAATCACAGCTTATTCAGAATAAATTGGAAACAATCACAACTTTTTTAGAAGACAAACATTCACAACTTGTTTAGAATGAAATGGAAATATTCACAACTTGCTTAGAATAGAAACATTCACAACTTGTTTAGGATGGATACATTCACTAGTTTTTTATGCTAATGTAGAAACATTCACAACTCATTTGGAATGGAAACATTCACAGCTTGTTTAGAAATGAACGAAACATGTACAACTAGACTGGAACAGAAACATTCATAACCTGTTTAGAATGAAATGGAAACATTAGCAACTTGTTTGTAATAGAAACATTCACAGCTTGTTTAGAAATGAACGAAACATGTACAACTAGACTGGAACAGAAACATTCATAACCTGTTTAGAATGAAATGGAAACATTAGCAACTTGTTTGTAATAGAAACATTCACAACCTGTTTGGAATGAAACGAAAACACTCACAGCTTGTTTAGAATATAAATATTCAAATCTTTTTAGAATGGACACATTCACAACTTGCTTACAATGAAATGGAAACATTAACAATTCATATGGAAAGGAAAAATTCACATCATTTTTAGAATGAAACCGAAACATTCATAACTAGTTCAAAATTGAAACATTCATAGCTAGCTTGGAATGGAAACATTCACAACCTATTTGGAATGAAATGGAAACCTTCACAACTTGTTCAGAATAGAAACATTAACAACTTGTTTAGAATGAAATGGAAACATTCACAACTTCTTTGGAATGACAAGGAAACATTCAAAACTTTTTGCAATAGAAACATTAACAACTTGTTTGGAATGAAATGGAAACATTCAAAACTTGTTTAGAATGAAAACAAAATATTCACAACTTGTTTGGAATAAAAACATTCACAACTTGTTGAAATGATACAGAAACATTCACAACTTGTTCAGAATGGAAACATTCCCAACTAGTTTAGAATGAGATGGAAACAATCACAACTTGTTTAAAATAGAGACGTTAAGCACTTGTTGACAAAGGAATAGAAACATTCACAACTGGCTTAGAATGGAAACATTCACAAATTTTTTAGAATAAAATGGAAATGTTCACAGCTAGTTTGGAATAAAAACATCGACAACTTGCTTGGAATGAAAACAAAATATTCACAACTTGTTTGCAATATGAACATTAACAACTTGTTTGGAATGATACAGAAACATTCACAACTTGTTTAGAATGGAAACATTTCCAACTAGTTTATAATGAGATGGAAACAATCACAGCTTGTTTAAAATAGAGACATTAAGAACTTGTTTAGAAAGGAATGGAAACATTCACAACTGGCTTGGAATGGAAACATTCACAACTTTTTTAGAATAAAATTGAAAAGTTCACAACTAGTTTGGAATTGAAATATTCACAACTAGTTTGGAATAAAAACATCAACAACTTGATTACAATTGAAAGATTGATAACTTGTTTGGAATAGAAACACTCACCACTTGTTTATAATGAAATGGAAACATTCACAACTTATTGGGATTGGAAACATTCATAACATGCTTAGAATAAAATGGAAACATTAACAACTAGTTTAGAATGGAAACATCCACAACATGTTTAGAATGAAATGGAAACATTCATAACTTGTTTGAAATCAAAACATTCACAACTTGTTTGGAATTGAAGCATTCATAATATATTTGGAATGGAAACGTGCACAACTTTTTAGAAAGAGTTGGAAACATTCACAACTTGTTTGGAATCGAAACATTAACAACTAGTTTAGAATAAAATGGAAACATTAACAACCAGTTTGGAATGGAAACGTCCAAAACTTGTTTAAAATGAAATGGAAATAATCACAACTTGTTTGGAGTTCAAACATTCACAACTCGATCAGAATCAAATGGAAACATTTACAACTTGTTTAGAATGGAATGGAAACTTTTGCAGCAAGTTTGGAATGGAAACATTCACAACTTGTTTAAAGCGAAATGGAAGCACTCCCAACTTGTTTGGAAGAGGTAGATTCACAACTTGTTGGAATGGAGGCATTCACAACTTGTTTTGAATGAAATGGAAACATTCACAACTGATTTGGAGTAAAAAGATTCATAACTTGTTTAGATTGAAATGGAAACATTCACAACTTGTATGGAATAAAAACATTCAAAACTTGTTTTGAATGACATGGAAACATTCATAACTTGTTTGGAATGGAAATATTTACAAGTTGTTTAGAATGAAATAGAAATATTTACAACTAGTTTGGAATGGAAACAATTATAACTTGTTTAAAATAGAAACATTCACAACTTGTTTGTAGTGGAAAGATTCACAAGTTGTTTATAACGAAGTAGAAACACTAATAACATGTTTGGAATTGAAAGATTCCCAACTTGTTCAAAACAGAAACATTCACAATTTTTTTATAATAAAAATGAAACATTCACAATTTGTTTGGAATATAAACATTTACAACTTATTTTGAATAGAATGGAAATATTTGCAACTGGTTTGGAAAGGAAATATTAACAACTAGTTTGGAATGGGAATAGTGACAACTTATTTAGAATGAAGCGAAAATATTCACAATTCTTTTGGAATTGAAACATTCACAACCTGCTTAGAATGAAAAAGGAAACCTTTACAACTTGTTTAAAATAAAAACATCCACAACTTGTTTTGAGTGAAATGGAAACATTTGCAGCTACTTTGGAATGGAAACATTCACAACTTTTTTGAATGAAATTGCAACATCCACAACTTGTTTCGAATGGAAAATTCACAACTAGTTTAGAATTGAAACATTTACAAATTGATTGGAATAGAAAGATTCATAACTAGTTTGGAATAGAAACATTCACAACTTGTTTCAAATGGAAACATTCACAAATTTTTTAGAATGAAATGGAAACCTTCACAACTAGTTTTGAATGGAAACTTTCACAACTTGTTTAGAGTGAAATAGAAATATTAACAACTACTTTGGAATGGAAACTTTCACAACTTATTTAGAGTGAAATGGAAACATTCATAACTAGTTTGGAATTGAAACAATCACAACTTATTTAGAATTAATTAGAAAAAATCCCAACTTTCATGAAATAGAAACATTTAGAACTTGTTTAGAATAAAATGGAAACATTCACAACTTGTTTGGAATAAAAATATTTACGGCATGTTCGGAATGAAATGGAAACATTCAGAACTTGTTTGGAATAGAAACACTGACTACTTGTTTAGATTGAAATAGAAACATTCACAGCCTGTTTGGAATGACATGGAAACGTTTATAACTTTATGGAATAGAAACATTCACAACTATTTTATAATGAAATGGAAACATTCACACCTTGTTTGGAATGAAATGGAAACATTCACACCTTGTTTAGAATGAAAATGAAATACTCACAACTTGTTTGGAAAAGAAACTTTCACAACTTATTTAGAAAGATACAGAAACATTCACAACATGTTTAGAATGGAAACATTCCCAACTAGTTTAGAATGAAATGGAAACAATCACAACCTGATTGGAATAGAGACATTCACAACTTGTTTAGAAAGAAATGGAATCATTCACAACTTGTTTGGAATAATAACATTCATAACTTGTTTGGAATGAAAACATTCACTACTTGTTTTGAATGAAATGGAAACATTCACAACTGGCTTGGAATGGAAACATTCATAACTTTTTTAGAATGAAAGAAAAATAGTCACAACTAGTTTGAAATAGAAACATTGACAACTTGATTAGAATTGAAAGATTCATAACTTGTTTGGATTAGAAACATTCACCAACTGTTTAGACTAAAATGGAAACATTCACAACTTATTTAGATTGGAAACAATTACAATTTGTTAGGAATTAAATAAAAATGTTCAAAACTAGTTTAGAATGGAAACATCCACAACATGTTTACAATGAAATGGAAACATTCACATCCAATTTTAATAGAAACACTGACAACTTGTTTAGAATGAAAAAGAAATATCACAACTTGTTTGGAATTGAAACACTCACAGCATGTTTTGGAATGGAAGCGTTCACAAATTTTTAGAAAGAATTGGAAACATTCACAACAAGTTTGGAATGGAGACATTAACAAGTAGTTTATAATGAAATGGAAACATTCACAACTAGTTTGGAATGGAAACATTCACAACTTGTTTAGAATGCAAATGTTCAGAACCTGTTCAAAATAAAATGAAAATGATCACAATTGGTTTGGAATTGAAACATTTAGAAGGTGATCAAAATGAAATGGAAACATTCACAACTTATTTGGAGAAGAACATTCACAAACTGTTTGGAATAGAAACATTCACAACTTGTTTCGAATAAAATGGATGCTTTTTCAACAAGTTTGGAATGGAAACATTCACAACTTGTTTAGAATGAAATGTGATAGCCGAAGGGCTATCACCCACAAAGACCTTCTCCTTTGGAAAAATCTAACACCACCCTTGGGACTTTATAACACCAACCTTGGGAGGAATCTCTCCACCACCCTTACTAATACACATAGCAGACTCTAGGAAAGAGGTTCCTCCCCACCCCCGAATTTGCACACTACCAACATCGAGATTATCGGTCCACCATCCTTGATAGAGAAAAAAGTCTTCCAAAGATGGTCCACCATTTCAAAGGGCCTTCCCGAGTAGTCCTCGGGGAAAATCCCTGCTCAAAGGGGTCTCACACTCCCACATAGGTCTCACAGAAAAATTACAAATACAGTTGAGGGATCCCTAGCATAGAAGCTTCACACACACCCCTACCTTTTGGCCGAAATTGCCTATGGCCAATTGGAGATGCCTGTCTTCGAAGGTACATATCAGATCTACCCGAACACGTGTCCTAATCTGAAAAGGTTGTGTAAAATGGCATTCTCCATCCATCCTCCTATAAATACTAGGAAGGCTCCCAGGTAAAGGACACAGGACTCTTTCCCTTATACTCTTTACTCTTAAACAACTTCTCTCCTATAAACTGACTTGGGCGTCAGAGGCTCCTCCCCCGAAAACACACTCCGGGAAGCTCCTAACACGCTTTTTTTGAGATCTTGCAAATACCTTATCACTGGAAGTTTCTCTCAGACCCAGTATGTCATACAATGAAGATGCCGCTGGGCATCATTTGGCGCCATCAATGGGAACTCACACGCAAGTCGCTATTGTTGAGACTCGGCGTTCAAAGGACAAGGGACTCCTGAGGTCCCAGTCTGCGTCAGAGACTTAGGCAATGACTGAATAGCCTGCAGTGAAAACTTCCCTACCGGAGGACGAACGTCCTCTAACGATCACGATGGGTTTTCTATGTGACTTTTAGTGTTCTATCGTGGCTTAAAATGACACAACAACTTGACCAAAGGTTGTCAACAGCACCTCCAAAAGGAAAAGCGTCCTCTCCGGACACACATCTAGAGGAAAGTCACAAGTCACCTTGTCGGAGCTTTGGAAGTGGGGGTTCTCATGATGAGTCCTCAAAGGAGAACATACTATCTTGGAGACATTACACTGCGGGAACTGGGTTAAAAGAGCCTAGAACTTCCCGTCGGCGAAGTCCATCCCTAGGTGAGAAGTTCTTATCCCCGTGCCAGAGAAGTTACTTGTCAAAAAGAAAACGTCATTCTCCGTTTCCTGTGGCTACCAGGCAATAAGGAGAGGACAGTACTACCATCTTTATGGAGAAAATCTTGGAGAGGTTGGAAAAGGTGGAAAAATAGGTCTTTTGAAAGCCTATTTGGTTAAGTTTGTTGGAGACCTTCATCGGTGTAGAGTCCCCCTTCATCTGTACGATAGTAGAGCCACCAATGCCCATCGACTTTCGAATACCGCGTCTAGAGACATATGATGGTTGTAGTGAGCCCTAAGCCCACTGACTAAATATAGGAGGAGCATGGTGCTGCATGGTGCCGATGATGCCACCCTCTGCAAATGTTTCAAAATCACCTTGTTAGGCCCAGCAACTGCGTGGTACAACTCCTTGGCCCCCGGAACCATAATGGGTTTCTTGGAGTTGTCCACCGCCTTCACCCAGCAGTTCATTAGAAGCAGGGCGAAGGCCAAGATGCCCGTCCAAATGTTCAACATAGCCCAAAAGAATGGGGAGACCATTCGAGACTACGTCAAGAGATTTAGCCGAAAAGCCCTCAATGTGCCAAACTTCGACTCCGAAATCTGAATCCTCACTATAATCAGGGGACTCAAGAGGGACTCACAAATTTTCTATGAATTCTCCAAAGATCTCCCTGACACCCTCAGAGAATTCTACCTAAGGGCCAAGCAGCACATGACAGCCGATGAGCTAAGAATGGGCAACCCAAAGTTTGGAAGGATTGGTCTACAATAAAGTTTCTACATGATGACCCTGTCCTAATCATGGCAAGGATAGGAAGTTAGGAAGTCAAGAGGGTGCTCATTGATGATGGTCGAACGCCGATGTTTTGTTCTCCCATTTGTTGCCAAACTTGGATATTTTCAATGGTGATCTTAAACTCGTTTACTCGCCTACCTTCGGCATCGGTCCCATGGAACTTCCAGTACTTGGGTGGATTGATCTACGCTTGATGCTAAGGGGCAACTCGGCCCAGACCAAGGAACAATTCTTTGCTTCCACTATGACAAGGTTCATCATCATAGACGTCCCTTCTCCATATAACGCCATCCTTGGAAGGCAGACACAGGGCAATCTTCACATTTATCCATATGTGAAATACCTAACTGTCACGTTTGGCACAAAGGAGGGTGACGTAAAGATACTCATCGATCAAACCGAAGTAAGAAAGGTTTTTGTCAAAGCAAGGCAAAGTTCGGTGAAAGTTCACATATAGACTTTGGTAGAGAAGAGTGTACCAACTGAAGATGAGATAGAGGGTGAAAAAAGTGACCTTGAAAAAATAGAAACAGTGGATGTAGAGCTTTTCTCTGGGTGAAGTACCCGAGTAGGGAAAAAACTAGCCGAAGGTAATAAGGAAAAGCTTGTATCTGTTCTATTGATGAACAAAGATCTGTTTGCTTACTTTCTAAAGGATATGCCTGGGGTAGACCTGGTATAATTCAACACTACCTTAAATTATGCTTTGAGGTGAAGCCTGTTCGACAGAAAAAGCGTAGTCTCTCAGTGCATAAGAAAAATTTTGTTAAAGATGAAGTCTGACGATTAACGAAGGCAAGCATAATAAGGGAGATCAGGTACCCCAAATGGCTTAGCAATGTTGTTGTTGCCACAGAGGAAGGGAGTGATAAACTCTGAAAGTGCATCAACTTCCGAAACATAAACGATGCCTGTCCAAAGGACTCGTATCCTCTGCCACCAACAGACCAATTGGTAGACTCCACTGCCAAATACGGTCTACTTAGCTTTTTTGACACTTTTAGCGGATACTACAAAATTCAGATGGATCCCGAAGATGAGGAAAAAACCACCTTCATTACCGAAGTCAAGACCAACTATTACATCAGAATGCCTTTTGGCGTTAAAAATGCAGGAGCAACATACCATAGACTAATGAACAGAGTATTCAACTCCCAAATTGGGAGAAATATGAAAGTGTATGTCAATGATATGATAGTTAAGAGTAAACAACCTAGTAGTCATATCATAGACTTGGGGAAAACATTCCACCAACTTCAGGAATTTTGAATCTATCTTAACCCCGAAAAGTGTGTGTTTAGGGTGAATGCTGGCAAATTCATTGGGTTTATGGTATTTGAAAGGGGTATCGATGACAACCTAGAAAAGGTTAAGACCCTGCTAGGATTCCAAACTCCTACGACGACCAAGGATGTGCAAAGGGTTATGAGGCGAATCACAGCCCTTAGCAGATTCAACTCCAGATATGGAGACTGATGTCTACCATTCTTTAAAGTGCTCACCAAAGTAGCAAAAAATGAAGGCAACTTCAGATCTGAGGAACACCCTTGGAATGAAGATTGCCAAAAATCTTAGGATGAACTCAAGAGCTACTTAACCTGTCTGCCAACACTTCGGCAGCTACTGGAAGGAGAACCTTTCATCATCTACCTGGATGTCACTGAAAAGGCAGTGAGTGCGGTACAAGTGAGGGAAGAGTGACGAAAGCAATGGCCAATGTACTATGTAAGCAAGTCCCTACATGGTGCCGAAGTTAGGTACCCCATACTATAGAAGGCCATCTATGCCTTAGTACTAGCGAGTAGGAGACTTCGGCCTTATTTCCAAGGAAATCCCATCACAGTGTTACGTAACCTACCGCTCAGGGATGTCATGAGGAAAGTAGACCACTGGGGCTGACTGTCAAAGTGGTGTATCGAGCTTGGCGAGTTTGATATCACTTATGAGCCAAGGAAGGCAATAAAAGCCCAACCGTCATCAGATTTCATCACTGAGGTGCCTAAAACTGAAGGTGCGCCAGAAGACCTCAGAAAATAATGAACCTGTGACACTGCCGTCCTTGGCCCCTACCAAAAAACTTTGTGAGAACTAGTCTAACGGTGGTTGCAATTGGCTAGCTGTATATGTGCGTGGATTAAAATCCCATGATACTAATTGATTAACCTAGAATATGCAAGATGCATGCTCTTCATGCTTTGATTTGGATTAACAAAATTCCATAAACTATTGACTTGGCCAAACATTTCCAAAGAAAACAAGTTCAAATAGCCAAAGCATAACAAATCAACATTTATCTGAATTTACTACACATAACAACCGTGTGGAAGCATTCATACATAAAGTAGACTAATGCCCTCACCCAAGAGTAACCTTAGAGTCTAGGACTCCTCAAAACATAAACAATGGAGGTAGCTAATAGTACTATATATACAAGCCTCAACTGAGATCTTTTTGAACTAACTCCCACATTGGACACAAGTCCTAGTGGCGAGTCACAAAAGACTTTGTCCATGGGGTGCTAGGCTCTGCTGCCAAAGGAAGACTAGTTAGTGTTGTTACCTGACCAACTAGTTACCTATGTAGGCTAGAATCATAGAGATTCTCAAGTACAATATCTGCAACAAAAGTCACTACCACGATAACCCTCAGCGGTTACCCGGTCCAACTACTTCAGAATTTGCACAACATAACTAAGAAGTGAGAATTCAAAAATTCTCTGTAAGGGTCTTCACTATACCTGCAAGAAAATTACTAAGGACTCCACATATGATAACATATGTAACCTGCTATGAGCTCATACAGCTTGAGGGTCTAATATATGCATATACCTAGGTCCCTTGAGACCTTTCCTCATCCTGGTACTTGAACTACAAGGCATTGCCTTGTCCTCTAGCAAGCTTAGCTTGCCAGCCTAACTAATGATAAATCACCAGTTGAACCTCTCCTGTTTATGTTGTATAGGGGCATTATGGTGGGACTATTGTAGACTAGGCCATAAAGACCTTGTAGACTACGTGCGTTAAGGTTTTACTTTGTAACCTCGTGGTTAATAGCACAGCTAGGTCGCCAAGGGTTCTAAACCTATCACCCAAGCTAGTGGTACTTAGTTATGATACTTGTAAACTTATTTTCTTGCTTATGGTAGAAGTCACCATAAAACTTTATAAAACTCAAGAAAACTCATAGGTCTTGAAGGACTTTTGGAAGTCTCAGAGTACCCCTGAAATGCTTAGACCCCAAGGTACCCTAAGAACCCCCTTAGGTTTCCCCTTGCCTCCATAGCAACACTTCAAAAATTCAGCCAACATGCCTGTGGCGACGCATCGCCAACTGTGGCGATGCGTCGCCACAATTGGTAACGTTCTGTCAAATCTCCAGTATTGGCAATGTGTTATGGGCAATTGTATAAATCTAGCGATGAGCCACCGATCTGTGAATCTGTAGAATTTTCATAGATTTTGCTACTATGAACTTTGGACACTTACCAAACATATCAAACTTGCTTAGTTAGGCTCCAAGCTTCACATAAATGTAAAACATGTTGCATAGATCACAACCAACTATGACAAGCCACTCTAGCATGCATTATAACATCATCCTAATCATTACAAACCTTATAGTCCACCATAATTGAACCTTGCCTACTAACTCATGCCATTGCTTAAATTACTTGAATTCTTCAAGCAAACTCTTTCCCATCGAATTAATTGAACTAAAAAACACAACTGCCTTACCTCAACTCTGAGTAACAAGAAAGAATCAAGCACTCTTCCAATCCACTAAGCTAACCAAAGCACCACCTAAGTTCCAAGCAAAATATAGGCACCAAACATCAAATTCTTGCTTTCTAACCAAAACCCAAGCTCCTAACTAACCAATAAACATGAAATAAATCAAGAACACATTGGTTACCTCATACTAAAAATAGGGGATGAGAGAAAACATGCTTCCAAGCTCCAAAACCATGGTTTTATGCCTGAAATGAGCTCCCAATGGCGTATATATTTATGATGGCTTCTCTCTTCACCAAGAAACTTTGATTTCAAGCTTAACTGGGTGGGAAAATGAGGTTGGAAAGGATGAATTCGGGTTTATGGCAGCCACCCTTCAATTTACCATCTTATAAACATTGTTTAACACTTAAGCCACCAAAGTATTAGACATGACACACTTAAGTCCCCTTCTTTTGATAACCTTGGCTATTCTTGATTAATCCTTGTTTATTTCATCAAGTTTGGGTTGAAGTTAAAAGCTAGGATATAAAACTTCATTTTAACCACTCTAGACCTTACCCGGCTATTTAGGATGCAAAATTACCATTTTGCCCCTCAACCTTATTTAGTGCCTTAACCTTCTTGCAACTTAATGAACTTTGTTAAACTTCCCTATTCTTGCTATGTAAACTTGAGTTAAGGTTCCAAACCTAATTTAGTGTACTTTACCTTCTTTAGGCATGCTTCCCACTAGTAGGGCTAGAACATTCTCCCCTCATTCTGGAATTTGGTCCATTAAATTCTGCTGCAACTCGGGAAAAACACTAGGATATCTTTTCAGCATATCCTGCTCCATTTCCCAAGTAGATTCCTCTTCACTATGGTTAAACCGAAGGATCTTAATCATCAGAATCCACTTAGTTCAAAGTTTCTTAATTTGCTTATCAAGTATTTCAATGGGTTTTTCTTCGTAGGTCAAGTCTTCCTGGATGGGTACCAGTAAAGCATTAACTACCTGTCCTGAATCCACTATGCATTTTTTTAGTAGACTAACATGAAACACGTTATGCATTTGGGATAGGGTAGGTGGTAACGCCAACCGATAAGCAACTTTCTCTATTCGTTCCAATACCACATAGGGTTCGATGTATCTAGGGGCTAACTTACCCCTCTACCCAAATGAGTAAATCCTTTCATGGGTGACACTTTAAGAAGTACTTTTTCCCCAACTTCAAAGCTCAAGTCTCTTCTTCTCAAATTAGCATGCTTAGTCTGCCTGTCATTGGCTGCCTTAATCCGTTTCTAGATTAACTTGATCTTAGCTATGGTATCAGCTATGATTTCAGGACCGATAACTACCCTATCTGTACGGTCTACCCAACAATGGGGTGTCATGCATCGCCTTCCATACAAAGCCTCATATGGTGCCATACCTATAACAGCTTGATGACTGTTATTATAAGTAAACTCAATAAGTGGTAAATGTTGATCCCAATCACCTTTGAAATCAATAGCACACATACGTAACATATCTTCCAAGGTTTGGATCACTCTCTCGTATTGCCCATCAGTTTGAGGATGGAAAGAGGTAATGAGACTAACCTTGCTCCCTAATGCCTCTTGGAAAGCATTCCAAAATTGTGACACAAACTGAGGGTCTTTATCAGATATAATCTAACCCGGTATACCATGGAGTCTTATGATCTCCTTGAGATACAACTGAGCCAGCTTCTCCAATGTATAAATGATCTTGACAGGTATAAAAGGTGCCAACTTCATCAGCTGATCAACCACTACCCATATAGCATCATTCTAATTCCGGGTATTTGGCAATCCTATTAGGAAATCCATAATAATGGACCCCCACTTCCTCACTAGAAGAGGTAAACTCTGAAGTGTAACTGCTATTTTATGATGTTCGGCTTTAACCATTTGGCAAGTCAAACATTTCACCACATGTCCTCCTACATCCCTTTTAAGTCCTGGCCACCAAAACTGCATCTTCCGATCATGATATTGTTAGTGTTGTGCCCAAAAGCCAATAATGAGATGATTATATTTTTGCACATTGAGTCATGATATTTTATTAAGGCATTAATCCAGCAATCATGCTTGTTGTTTTGTTTCTATGTAACATAATAAACATAATTGTAACCCTACAATAATGATATTGTCAAATGTCCCACGTCTAGTATTATTGTGGAGCGGGTTACAATAATACATAATGACTAGCATGTGTGGAGACTAATATGAGATATGTAGTCTACATATGGGTACAAGTTGGAGAACTTGTGTAGTAGACCAAGCCACCATGAGAATGCTACATTTATCATTATATGAGTGTCATAAGTGATTCTCATAATGATAGTGGTATATGTAGTCCTTTTACCTAGGATTATCAAGGTTCCCTACATGTGAGTAATATACTTTCATACTTCCCGTTGTTGCTCGTAATTGAGTGAACTTGAAGGAGGTCATTAGGTATGTCATATATCATGCGAGGGATTTGTATGATCAAGATGGGATTTGTCCCTCCTATGTAGTGGGAGTGATATCTTTGGGCCCCTTGATAGAGTGAGACTTAGAAAATGTATGGCTATGCTTGGATGAGTTGATATACAATATCAATGTCATCAATTTAAATTAGTCAACTCGGTAATCAAGAAACCAAAGAGTGGGCTATAAGAGAGTGATACATTCCATGTCTCATGCCTAGTCTCGATATCTTGGACAATGGGACAATGGCATATATGAGTAATGATCATAAAGGTTTAGTCGAATCATCGACAATCTTGTCACTTGGGTAGCAATGATGTGTTGCTAGACACTGCTATCATTGCCAACGTGATAAAAGCCTATTAGGTCGCACACATAGAGCTATTTGAATTATTAGAGTGCATGTGCTAAATATTTGGGTTATGGTTTCATAATAATTTCATTTTAATAATGGGCCCAAAAGTTGAGCCATTATTACGCAAAAAATTAAAGCCTACTTATATTAGGGCTTTGAAACCCTTTAGCCCTAGAAGTTGAGCCTTATTATAAATACAACTTTTAGTGAGAAATTCGTAGCCTTTTGCCCTAGCCTCCAAAAGAGGGTAGCTGCACTCTTTTCTTGCAATTCCTTGGGGGACGCAAGCTAGCATTGCGAGCACAATAGAAATGCATTTGCCAGGATGTGGTGGAAGCATGGTGATCCCAAGAAGCTCATGTGGATGCCATAGAGAGCTTGAACATGTCAATTATTCAGGTTTTTGTGATTCGACTCTACAATTGGGCGAAATATCTCAATCGAATTAGGTATGAAAATTTTCAAACACCCGGTTTACCACGTTTCACTTGGTTCCTGGAGGGTTTCGGTTAAATTCCACTGTGCTTGTTTGGCTTCCAAAACCCTACAGATACATCTTACTATTGCTAGGGTGAACATTCAAAGTGCTACTATGTGCCTCCTGTAGGACTTGCCGCCTAATTCCTTCCACATTTGGTACATAGAGACAATCTCCATAGTGTAGTATCTCATCCTTAGACTGGAATTCCTTCTTCATAGTACCAAGCTTCACTTCTCTTGAAATTTTCTTCAATAATGGATCTTTCATTTGAGTATCCTTAACTCTGACTGACCAAGCTAATTATATTTCCAGAACATAGAGTTGGGATTACTTTTGGTTTTGCCAAAATTCACACAAGGCTAAGAAATAATCCCTTGAAACTTCTTCTGAGGAATTCATAGCCTGATCCTTAGATAGGATCACTCCTGCGTACTTTCGACTTAACACATCTGCTACCACATTACCTATACCAGCACAATAATCGATTGAACAATCATAATATTTTATGTATTCAATCCATCGACGTTGCCTCATGTTCAGATCTTTCTATGTGAACAAATACTTCAAACTTTTATGATTAGTGAAGATCTTAAATTACCTCCCCATCAAGTAATGCCTCCACAACTTAAGTGCAAAGATTACCGCTACTAGCTCAAGATCATGAACAGGGTCAACTCATTAGGGTCAACTATCTTGACTCTCCTAGATCAATACATGCCCTAGACCAGAACCTAATGCATTAGTGTACACCATAAAAGCTTTGTTCAAATCTAGTAAAATGAGTATTGGTGCACTAGTCAATCTTTTCTTCAACTCCATGTAAACTTCCTCAAAACTCAGTGTCCATTCAAACTTCTGAGTTTTCTTGGTCAGGGCCATTAATGGTGTAGCTATCATAGAGAATTTATCCATGAATTGCCTGTAGTAGCCTGCCAAGCCTAATAAACTACTAACTTCTGTGACTGTAGCTGGTATCTTCCATTCAACTACCACCTGAACCTTTTCAGGATCAACTGGCAAACCTAGAGCACTGATGATGTGCCCCAAAAACTAGATCCTTTCAGACAAAAACTCACACTTAGACAACTTTGCATAGTACTGATTATCCTTCAGCACTTGCAAAACAATCCTAAGGTGCTTCTCATGTTCTAAGGAAGATGGTGAATACACCAAAATGTCATCAATGAAAACTTCAACACACTGGTCCAAAAATGGTCTAAAATTTTGATTCATAGCTTCCATGAACACTGCTGGAGCATTAGTCACACCGAACGACATAACTGTATATTCATAGTGTCCATACCTTGTCTTAAAGGTAGTTTTCGGGATATCTTCGTCCTTAACTCTGATCTGAAAGTATCCAGACCGGAGGTCAATCCTAGAAAACTCCTTTGCTCCTCTGAGTCTATCAAACAGATCATCAATTCTGGGAAGCGGATACTTATTCTTGACTGTTACTGTATTCAACTTTCTATAGTCAATGCACAATCTAAAAGTTCTGTGCTTTTCCTTCACGAACAACACGGGGGCTCCCCATAATGATACACTAGGCCTTATAAAGCCCTTCTCTAGCAGTTCCTCCAACTGCTTCTTTAACTCATCGATCTCAGGAGCTGACATTTTGTAAGGTGGTATTGAAAAAGTTCAACCCCAGGCTGAAGATGGATTGCAAACTTAGTATCCCTCTTAGGGGGTAACCCAGGCAACTCTACTGGAAACACTTCAGGAAACTAATTGGCTACAAGAATTTTCTCGAGTTCCTCTTCTATGGCCACCCCATTCAATGAATAATACTCTTCTTCACTAACAATGGGGATGGTATCCATAAGTCTAAGATGTAAGCTTTTAGCACTAGATGCTAATCCTCTTGTCCAAGTCACTCTAGCTCCCTGAGTATCACTAATGTCGATTGAGTGATTTGCACAGTCAATTTGTGATTTATGCTTACTTAGCCACTCCATTCCCAACACTAGGTCATAAGACCTTGATTCTATCACCCACAACTCACAATAGAAATCATGGTCACCTAACTGCAAGGGATACCTATTAACCACTTCATTGGTTACAATAAAACCCTTCCTTGTAGTCCTGATGAGTCTTAACTCGTCCAAGATTTCTCACTGCAATTTAAACTTATCTACCAAGGCAGATGATATCACTGAAAGAGTAGCTCATGTATCAAAAAGCACTATAAGACTACCATTTTGAAAAGTAAAATTACCTCGAACCATAGCTGGTTTCTTGGTCACTTGACTCGCCAGGGTGAAAACCCTTGGGTCAATTGCTGCTACGGCTACACCAGGTCAATTTCCTATGGCAAGGGCTACAGGGGGTAGGTTCTTGGGTGGACCTATCAAAGGTCGAGCCCATGGGCATTCCCTCGCCCAATGTCCTTTCTGACCACAGATATTACAAATATCAGTTCCCAAGGTGCATGGCGTCGTGCCATGGAACCGTCTACACTTAGGACATAAACCCATCTTCTTTCTCTTGAAGAGACTTTGGCTTTCCACCATCAGTCACTTCTCGGTGCTCTTTCCTAGGTTGCTTGGTCGAACCTCCACCTTTTTACTAAATGCCTTTGCATCCTCAAATTCCCTTTCTAAGGCTAACACCTTTTGAACCACTTGGCAATAACTTTTGATGTCCATTGTCGCCATATACCTCTGAAGCATGGGTTTTAAACCTTGAAAGAATTTCTTTGCCTTCAACTCCTTATTACCAACCATGTAAGGAGCATACTGAATAAGTGAATTGTAATGCTGCTCACATTCTCACACCGACATCTCTCCTTGCACTAGATTCTTAAACTAAATCCTCCTTTGGTCCTGTGTAGCTTCACTAATGTATTCATGTCAGAATTTCTTCTCAAAGTCTGACCACTTAAGCACCTTTTTCTTGTGCTCTGGTCAAGTACCATTGCTTTCCCTCAGCATCCCATCACATCATCCCACCATAAACTAGCCCTCACTCTAAAAAAGAAAGTTACTAATCTTCTACTTGTACTTATAAGCTCCACAAGTGAAAAGCTAATTCATCCTGGTTAACCAATCTTCTACTTGATCAGGATCACCTATCCCATCAAAACTTAGTGGATCAAAGGTCGTAAACTTTTCTAACAACCTCATTTGATGTGGGGTGTCTCCCCTCCTTCGAGCCTCCATAACCTCTAGCTCATCTTCCTCCTTATGAACATAATTTCTCCATTCATGAGCCTTAGGCACTCGCTGCTGGTCAGCATACCTTTCCTGGTCCTGGTGTGGATCATTTTCCTCTTGGACAACTTCTCTGTCCTCATGATCTTGGAAGAACTCAATTATGATAGTAGTCATACCCTCTGCCACTTGAGCCAAAGTCTGAGTTAACCCCTGAAGCACCCTAGATATCTTATCCAGCCTAGCTAGAATGGGGTCACTAGAACCTTCACCAGGTTCTCTAGCTCTTCTCAAAGCTCCTGACCTAGTGTTAACCATAGCAACCTACGACCAAAGCTAGACAACATTCCCTAGATGTTGGTCAGTACTAACCAACCTAGCACATGGACTTTTCAAAACTAGCTCTCAATCTTAGCCTCCAATATCTATGAAGTGACCTTTAAGCTCCAATACGAAAAACTGACACAACCATCCTTGGCCCCTGCCCAAGAACCCAATTAGAACTGGTTCATGGTGGTTGCAATTGGCTAGCTATATACGTGCGTGAATTAAAATCCTGTGAAACTAGTTGATTAACCTAGAATATGCAAGATGCATGCTTTTCATGCTTTGATTTGGATTAACAAAATTCCATAAACTATTGACTCGGTCAAAAAATTTCCAAAGAAAACAAGTTCAAATAGCCAAAGCATACCAAATCAACATTTATGTTAATTTACTACACATAACAATTGTGTGGGAGCATTCATACATAGTGTTTACTAATGCCCTTACCCAAAAGCAACCTAGGGTCTAGGACTCCTCAAAACTTAGACAATGGAAGTAGCTAAGAGTACTATATATACAAGCCTTAACTGAGATCTTCTTGAACTAACTTTCACCTTGGATGCAAGTCCCAGTGGCAAGTCACAAAAGACTTTGTCCATGGGGTGCTAGGCTCTGCAGCCAAAGGAAGACTGTAGTTAGTACTGTTACTTGACCAACAAGTTACCTATATCGGCTAGAATCATAGAGATTCTCAAGTACAATACCTACAACAAAAGCCACTACCATGAAAACCCTCAGCGGTTACCCAATTCAACTACTTCAAAATCTACACAACATAACTAGGGAGTAAGAATTCAAAAATTCTCAGTAAGGGTCTTTAGTGTACCTGTAACAAAATTACTAAGGACTCCAAATATGATAACAATGTATCCTATGGTCAGCTCATACAGCTTGAGGGTCTAATATATGCATATACCTAGGTCCCTTGAGACCTCTCCTCATCCTGGTCCTTGACCTACAAGGCATTGCCTTGTCTTCTCGCAAGCTTAGCTTGCCAGCCTAACTAGTGATAAATCACCAGTTGAACCTCTCTCATTTAAGTTGTATAAGGGTATTATGTTAGGACTACTGTAGACAAGGCCATAAAGATGTTGTAGACTAGGTGCATTAAGGTTTCACCTTGTAACCTCATGGTTAAAAGCATGGCAGGGTCACCAAGGTTTCTAAACCTCTAACCCAAGTTAATGGTACTTAGTCATGATACTTGGAGACTAGTTTTCTTGCTTATGGTACAAGTCACCATAAAAATTTCTAAAACTCAAGAAATCTCATAGGTCTTGAAGGACTTTTGGAAGTCTCAAAGTACCCCCAGAATGCTTAGACCCCAAGGTACCCTAAGAACCACATTAGGTGTTCCCTTGACCTCCCTAGCAAATCTTCAAAAATTCAGCCAACATGTCTGTGGCGACACGTCGCCATGGTTTGTAATGTTCTGACAACTTTCAAGCATTAGTAACACGTTGTGGCAATGGTACAAATCTTGTGACATGTTGCCAATATGTGAATCTGTAAAATTTTCACAGATTTTGCTGCTACGAACTTTGGACACTTACCAAACATATCAAACATGCTTGGTTAGCCTCCAAACTTCATATACACGTAAAACATGTTGCATAAATCACAACCAACTACCACAAGCCAATCTAGCATGCATTATAACATCATCCCAATCATCACAAACCTCATAGTCAACCATAATTCAACCTTGCCCACTAACTAAAATTATTGGTAGAATTACTCGAATTCTTCAAGCAAACTCTTTCCAATAGCATTAATTGAACTCAAGAACACAACTCCCTTACCTCAACTCCAAGTAACAAGCAAGAATCAAGCACTCTTCCAATCCACTAAGCTCACCAAAGCACCACCTAAGTTCCAAGGAAAACATAGGCACCAAACATCAAATTCTTGCTTTCTAAGAAGAACCCAAGCTCCTAACTACCCAATAAACATGAAATCAATTAAGAACACATTGGTTACCGCATACTAAAAATAGGGGATGGGAGAAAACATGCTTCCAAGCTCCAAAACCATGGTTTTATGCTTGAAATGAGCTCCCAATGGCTTATATACTTATGATGGCTTTTCTTTTCACCAATAAACTTTGATTTCAAGCTTAATTGGGTGGAAAAATGATGGTGGAGCGGATGAACTCGGGTTTATGGTAGCCACCCTTCACTTTACCATCTTATAAACCTTGTTTAACACTTAAGCGACCAAAGTATTAGACATGATACACTTTAAGTCCCCATCTTTTGGTAACCTTAGCTATTCTTGATTAATCCTTGTTTATTTCATTAAGTTTGGCTTAAAATGAAAAGCTAGGTTATAAAACTTCATGTTAACCACTCGAGATCTAGCCCGACTATTCAGGATGCAGAATTACCATTTTTTCCTTGAACCTCATTTAGCGCCTTAACGTTCTTGGAACTAAGTGAACTTTGCTAAACTTCCCTATTCTTGCTATGTAAACTTGAGTTAAGGTTCCAAAGTTAATTTAGAGTACTTTACCTTCCTCAGGCATGCTTCCCACTAGTAGGGCCACAATAACCTAAATGGACGTTATTCATCAATGGTGCCTCAGGATCCAAACACCAGGGAGCTGTAATAGTCCTCCATGGTCCCGAAGGTATAGAAGCTTCGAAGGCCATCAAATTCAGTTTTAATGTCACCAACAATGTTGCTGAATACCAAGCCCTCATAGTAGGCTTGTGATTGGCAAAAAGAGTAGGTGTGAGAAATCTGAAGGCCCACAGTGATTCTCAGCTGGTGATCCAGTAATGACAGGGGACTACGGGGCAAAAGCGCCAAACTTGGAAAAGTACAATAATATAATAAAAAGAATTATCCAAGAGTTTAACAAGGTATAGATAGAAAATGTACCTCGATGAGTCAACATGGAACTGGCTACTTTGGCAAAATCAAAGGCGTCAACCAAAGTACTAGATCAACCGAGCATAACAATGATGGCTATAGCTGCTTCGGACAAAGGATGGAAGGATCCTATCAAAAAATAACTCGTGACTTCGGAACTACCTGAAGACGCTTTAGAAGCCATGAAGGTGCGAAAGCACTCGGGTAGATATTTCCTGATTGGGGAAGAATTGTACCGACAAGGGTACATAAACCCATTGCAAAGGTGTATCAGTGAAAAGGACATTGAGGTTGTCCTTAAAGAAGTCCATTAGGGAGCCTATGGGCCTTACATTGGGACTAACACCCTTTCTGGGGTGCTGTTTCAACAAGGATATTTTTGGCCTACTTTAAGGAAGCATGCAAGGCAGTTTGTCAAGAATGTGATATGTGTCAGCAACATGCACCCATCCAGATAGTGCCCTCTAAGCTAATAACTTCGGCAAACTACCCTTGCCCCTTCACTATGTAGGGTATTGACCTCATTGGGCCTCTCCCAATGGCTCCAGGAGGAGTCAAGTTCTATGTAGTCGCAGTGGGTTATTTCACTAAGTAGATCAAGTTAGAGCCTTTGGCAGCCATATCAGTGAAGAACATATAGAGATTCATTTGGAAGAATATCATTTGTAGATTCGGTGTGCCAAGGGAGATAGTAGCGGATTATGGTTCTCAGTTCACTAATAAAGGATTTCAGGAATTCGCAAGCAACCTTAGGGTAAAATTGCACTTCGCCCCAGTTGCCCATCCTTAAAGCAATGGACAAGTTGAAGTGTCTAATAGGACAATAAAAGATGGTATGAAAAAGTAGTTCAAAAAGGTAAAGGGAAAATGGCCGGGGGGAACTCCCGACTGTGCTGTAGAGTTACCAAACAACCCCTAGAAGAGCTACTAGGGAAACACCTTTCTTACTTTTTTTCGGCACTAGGGCCATTATACCTGTTGAAGTCATACAACCGTCTATCAGAATACAGGTGTTTGACAAAGAAGGGAACAACCTCAATTTAAGGGCTAAGTTAGACATGATTGATGAACATAGAAAGATAGCTGAACTTAAAAGAAAAGCCTTTCAACATATGGTAGCAATTACTGTTAACTCGCATGTTAAACACAAAAGGATCAAGAAATCAGACCTTGTCCTCAGAAAGGCTAAACTGAAACTCTAAAGACCATTTCATGGTGTACTTCAGGCAAATTAGGAATGACCTTATTTAGTCCTCAAGGAAGTTTAGCTAGGGGTTTATAAGCTCCAAAATGCTGAAGGACAAGAGTTAAAGAACACATGGCACTCTAACTGTTTGAAAAAAATTCTACACTTAGGATTTTCTAGAGAAGTTTGGCCGAATATGGTAGTACATGAGTGATATTGTGTTAGTATTACTGAAGGTGGATGACCGAATGTGGTTAATCCCGAAAGTTCCTAAGCGATTTTGTACAAAGCCCTTAGTTCGAATATGGTTAACCAAATATGCTTGATTCCAAATATGGTTAACCAAATATGCTTGATTCGGAATATGGTTAACCAAATCTGGTTGATTTTGAATATGGTTAACCGAAAATGGTTGATTCTGAATATGGTTAACCAAATGTGGTTGGTTATATTCTTAAACACTTAGAATGATATTCATAATTCACCAAAGATAATCAGGTATTACCTTCAGAAAAGACTGAGGTTGTGAATCCTTGGTGAAATTTTTAAGGTAGTACATGACCGAAGGTGCTAGGCCAACATGACCAAATATGATAAACTCCAAAAGTCATACCAAAGGTCATACACATCATGGACTTAGCCAAATTTTTGGAAATACAGTTCCATTAGGAAATGTAGTACAAAAAAAAAAGATGAAGAAGAAGACTAAGCCCTATGGGTTGTTCGGCCCATCTTCGGGTTCCTCTGCATCATCAACATGGTCGTCATCATCATCATCTGTGTCTTTGGCCAAATGAGGGAGCTCAAGTAGATTTAGGAACTCTATCTTTGACCACAGTGAGGAGGGTCCTTCGGGAATGTCGAGGGCTTTAAGAAAGGAGATGTTGAGGTCTGGATGCTGAAGGAGCATCTAATGACAAGCAAGGTAGAAGTTTTCTTGAAAAGAGGACTTCATTGCCTCTTCTACCCTGGTCTTTTTAGCCTTTAAATACTCTACCTCATTTTTCAATGACTCCATCTTCTTCTTAACCTTCTTCTTCTTCTTCTTCTTATTCTTCTTTTGCCTTTTCAACTAATCAATTTTGGCAAGGAGTTCAGCATTGATCTCCAGTACCTTAGTAAAATTAGCAAGAACATCATCCCTTTTGTGACAAAGGGCCTCCCCTTTCGAGTTTAGCTTCGCTACCTTCGCCCTAAGGTCAAAGATCTTGGAGGAACACTCACCAAGGAGCCTCATCTGGCTGTCCAACACTTTTTAACGAAGCTTGGCCAGGTCTTCCATCTTAATCTTGTTGAGCTCACTATATTTCAAGAATGAGCTCGCAAACAATTGCTTGGCCTTAGCCAAGTTCTCCTCTGACTAACTTGGGATGGCAGACTATTTGGCTGCCTAAGCCCAAAAGTAGCCTCTGTATACCAGTAGTTGCAGGTGAAAAAAAAATTGATGTGAGCCACAACAAGGTTGAAGACTTTGGGAAATCTAAATTTTTCTAAGTATTAGGGATCACCTGAGCAGCATGCTTGGTCATCTGAGATGTGAGGCTCTCCTCGTTCGGGCAGCCCTTGGCGAAGGTTTGAAAGGTGGCGTTGGTCATGATGCCCCTCGCCATATGAGGGACCATCTTCTAACAGTCTTCAGAAAATAGGTCCATGTCCTCGGTGAGGTCCAAAAGGGTTCCCTTCGGACCTTGTCCTTCAAAATCTTTGAGTCCCGAATGGGCATCCACTAAAGGTGGTCCATCATCCACACCATTTGAGCCTTATCCTCTGAAAAGTCACGCCAAAGTTCTTTTATTACATTATTTCTTAGCCATTCATCTACAAGGTCTAAAATACTAAAAAATCCAAAGCTCATAGATTAATGGCTAAGAGACAAGCTTGGTCCAAGTTCGACTATCTTTCCTTTTCCGCCTTCGCCTTTCCAGGGCCTTTTCCGCCGAAATTCCCCCCAATGAGGTCCCTAACATTTCAACAGCGGTATTGGGACTTAGAGGGGTTGAGAAGATGGCTGCCTCTGAGGGCGGGTCAATGACCGCGGACATTTGGTTCAGTGCCTCAGCCTGGTCTTCAGGGGAGGGGGTAGGGAGTTCTCCTTACTTTTCTTTGACTTCGACATCGAAGATGGTCCAGCTAGGCCCTTCTTTCTCTTTGGAGCCTTCTTTTTTTGCTCCCCTTTCTCGGCTTGGCTGAGGAACAAACTCTTGTAGAAGGCTGCATACTTATCATCCATCTCTACAATAGAGAAAATATCAGTGTAAGTAGTAAAAACTCTAACACTATGGTTGAAAGATCTGCGGATTTTCTACAGGGCTAGAGTAAGAGAGTTTGGCTTGAAGGAGCAGAACGATCCATGCCTTCTTTCCATCCAGCAATGGCTTTGGCATATCTTTGTCAACAACATGTTCGGTAATAACTCGAAGCTGCTAAAGAACCTCATTGGTCATAAGACTCCATCTAATGAGGAATGGGTAGAGAGGGCACGAAGGTACTTGTGCATCCCAGTCTGCCACAACCCGAATATGGCTGTCAAGCTCTTGAAACTGAGCCTCCAATTCTAGAGTTAACAACTTCCTCATATCCACAACATCGGCAGCCAGGATGCCCGAAGCCCATTGAGCTGGAAGATCTTTCCACTTCTCATCAATCTCCATGAAGAAATACTTATTCTAGCATCCTTGCCAGCTGTCTTTAGTGCCAAAGGTGAATGTAAAGTTCTTGCTCCAGATCCCCGAGGGAGCAAGAAGTAAAACCCCTCTTTGGGATAGGATGAGGTTTGTAATATTGGAGAAAGAAGATAAAGTGTGGAACAATTTTGAAAAGCCCGTACATACAAAGGAAGGCATTAAAGTATGCATATGAGATCAAAGACATCTGATTGGTGGCTATGCCATGGAAATAGCAGAAGTTGGAGACCACCCTCGAAGGAGGATAATGAAGACTTGCCTTCAGTTGCGCCTTGAAGATAGTAACCTCCTTTGGCCAAGGAAGGTAGCTCAGCTCATTGGAACTAGGCAGCATAATTTTTGCATAAGAAGGTAGAAAGAACTTTTTTCTCCACTTCCCCAACTTCTCCGAAGTCACATAGCTCGTACGGAAGTTAAGAGGGATCCAACTTTTAGGAAAAGCGGAAACCATGGCTTGTTCGGCCAACATCTTTGGTGACTAAGGCTATAAACTTAGATAGACGAAGGGAAAAGAAGAGAAAAAGGAAGAAGAAGAGCAACCTCAGAAGGAAACACACCTATTCGGGAAATAGGGGAAACTTCAAAAAAAGCCGTGAAACTTGCCAAAAATTGCTCTACTGCTAAAACTGCCACAAGAAAAAGCTGGAAAGTGAGAGGAAGTTCAAAAGTAAAAGGAATGAAAGTAAAAGAAGTGAGGAAACTCTGAAAGAGAAAGGCTTTATAAAGACCAAGGGAGGCAAGCGAAGCATCATCATAATGACCATTCACAAGCGAAGGGACGTAACCGATGTAACGGATGTGACTATTCGCCAATGATGTTATGACATGTGTCACACGTTGCGATAAAAAATCACACACCTTTTAACACTAGCAGGCCTATATCACCTATCCCAAAGTGACGTGATTGCCAGGTCAAAAAACAGGATGGTTCACTGGCAGAAGGCAGTAGCTCCTCACCGCAGAAGATGTAACCTCGATTAAATTGAGAATTCAACTTAAGGACAGAACAGCTCCTCATATTTTGAAAGGGCAACCTCGCCAAAAGTAAGAAACCGGGCCAAGAGATACTACATCAGCAAAAGGAAGTGTCTTGGGCCAAGATAGCTACTTGCACCGAGGAGACGACCTCGGATAAAAGAAGTTCTTCTACTAGAGACAGCTGTAGCTTCCAAAAGGAAGGATTCCAGCAAACATGCTCCCAGATGACATGTGATAGCCAAAGTGCTATCACCCACAATGACCTTCTCCATCTGTAGAATCTAACACCACCCTTAGGACTTTATAACACTAGCCCCGGAAGGAATCTTTCCACCACAATCGGTAATACACATAATTGACTTCGGGAAAGAGGCTCCTCGCCACACTCGGATTTGCAGACTACCAACCTTGGGATTATAGGTCCACCACCCTTGACAGAGGAAAAGGTCTTCGGAAGATGGTCCGCCATTTCGAAGGGCTTTCCCAAGTACTCCTCGGGGAAAGTCCCTGCCCGAAAGGGTCTTACAGAAAAATGACAAAAACAGTTGAGGGATTTTTGGCACAAAAAGCCTTGCACATGCCCCTACCCTCTGGCCGGAACTACCTATGGCTAGCTGGAGATGCCTGGCTCCGAAGATACGAATCAGATCTAGCCGAACATGTGTCCTGATCTGGTAAGGTTGTGTAAAAGGGCCTTCTCCCTCCATCCTTCTATAAATACTCAAGAGGCTCCCAGGTAAAGGACACAAGACTCTGTCCTTTATACTCTATACTCTTAAATAACTTCTCTCCCATAAACTGACTTGGGTGTCGAAGGCTCCTCCCTCGGAAACACATTCCAGGGAGCTCCTAACCTGCTTTCTTCGAGATCATATAGATACCTTGTCACTGGAAGTCTCTCTTAGGCCCAGCATATCATACAATGAAGATGCTACCGAGCATCAAAATGAAAGCATTCACAACTTGTTTAGAATGAAATGGAAACATTCATAACCTGTTTTGAATAGATACATTCATAACTTGTTTAGAAAAAAATGGAAACTTTCACAACTTGTTTCAAATTTAAACATTTACAACTTGTTTAGAACAAAATTGAAACATTCACAACTACTATGGAATGAAACATTTGTAACTTGTTTAGAATGAAATGGAAACATTTACAACTAGGTCAGAATGGAAACATTCATAACTTGTTTGAAATAGAAAAATTCACAACATGTTTGGGATGGAAAGATTCACAAGTTGTTTATAATGAAGTGGAAACATTAATAACTAGTTTAGAATGGAAACATTCACAACTTGTTCGAAACCAAAACATTCACAAATTGTTTAGAATGAAAATGAAACATTCACAACTTGTTTGGAATAGAAACATTCATAACTTGTTTAGAATGGAATGGAAACACTTATAACTAGTTTGGAAAAGAAATATTAAGAACTAGGTTTGAATGAAAATAGTGACAACTTGTTTAGAATAAAAAGGAAACATTCACAACCTTTTCAAAATGAAAAAGGAAACCTTCACAACTTGTTTGGAATAGAAACATCCATAACTTATTTAGAGTGAAATGGAAACATTTGCAACTACTTTAGAATGGAAAGATTCACAAATTTTTTGAATAAAATGCAAGCAATCACAACTAGTTTAGAATGGTAAATTCACAACTAGTTTGGAATTGAAATAGTCAAAACTTGATTGGAATAGACAGATTCATAACTTGTTTGTAACAGAAACATTGACAACTTGTTTAGAATGAAATGGAAACATTCACAACTTGTTTCAAGAACTGTCTCAATGTCCTTCTCACTAATATACCTTTGTAGTGGGTTTGCGTACCCTTGTTAGTACAATTCTTCCCCGATCATGAAGTATCTACCCAAGCACTTTCACACCTTTACATCTTCCATAGGGTCTTCGGGCAATTTTGAGGTTGCGAGATACCATTTAATAGGATCCTTCCCCCTTTGTTCGAGGCTACAATAGCCATTATTGCTATACTGGGGGTATCCAGCACTTTAGTGAACTGTTTTGATTTGGTTAAAGTTTTTTCCTTCACATTATCTCATCGAGGTACATTTTCTATTTGTACCCTATCAAACTCTTGGATAAGTCCTTTTATGAGATTACGGTATTTTGCCAAGTTAGTATCTTTTGTCCTGTATTCCCCAGTCATTTGCTGAACCACCAACTGAAAATCATTGTGGGCCTTCAAATTTCTCACACCGACTCTTTTTGCCAGTTGTAAACCTGCTATAAGGGCTTTGTAATCAGTAATGTTATCGGTGACATTGATGTTGAATTTGATGGATTTTGAAGCTTCCATACCTTCGAGTCTACGGAGAATTACTTCAACTCCCTGGTGTTTGGATCCTGAGGCTCCATCGATGAATAATGTCCACTCAGGTTCCTCACTTCTGAGGTCTCTTGAGGTACCTTCAATTTCAGGTATCTCGGTAACAAAATCTACCAGCGCTTGGGCTTTTATTGCCCTTCTTGGCTCATAAGTGATATCATACTCACCTAGCTCGATGCACCACTTTCTACATGACATCCCGTAAAGGTAAGTTACTTCGCACTGTGATGGGATGTCCTTGGAAATAAGGCCGGAGCCTCCTGCCTGACAATACTAGGGCATAGATGGCCTTTTGCAGAAGAGGGGACCTAACTTCGACACCATACAGGGACTTGCTCACATAGTATACTGGTCACTGCTTCCCTTCTTCCTCTCTAACCAAAACTGAACTTATGGCTTTTTTAGTTACTGCAAGGTAGAGGATGAGTGGTTCTCCTTCCCTTAGTTGCTGAAGTGTCAGCAAATGGGTCAAGTAATTTCTGAGCTCCTCTCAAGCGTTCTGGCATTCCTCATTCCAAGGGTGCTCCCTGGCTCTGAGGTTGTCTTCATTTTTTGCTACTTTCATAAGTACTTTAAAGAACAGCTGACACTGATCTCCATATCTAGATATGAATCTATTAATGGAAGTTATTCTTCCTGTGAGCCTTTGTGTATCCTTTTTTGTTGATGGAGTTCAGAATGCTAGCAGGCCATTGACTTTTTTGGGGTTGGCATTTATCCCTCTTTCAGATACCATGAAACTGAGGAATTTGCCAAGAGTCACCCCAAACATGCACTTTTTGGGGTTAAGGCAGATTCCAAATTTCTAAAGTTGGTAGAACGTTTCCCCTAGGTCTATGATATGATTATGTTAGTGTTGTGCCCAAAAGGCCAATCATGAGATGATTGTATTTTTGCACATTGAGTCATGATATTTTATTGAGGCATTAATCCAACAATTATGTTTGTTGTTTTTTTTCTGCGTAAATTAACAAACATAATCATAACCCTAAAATAATGATATTCTTAAACATCCCTAGTCTAGTATTATTGTGGAGCGGGTTGCAATAATACATAAGGACTAGCATATGTGGAGACTAATATGAGATATGTAGTCTACATATGGGTACAAGTTGGAAAACTTGTGTACTGGACCGACCCACCATGAGAACACTACATTGATCGTTATATGAGTGTCATAAGTGATTCTCATAGTGATCATGGTATAAGTAGTCCTTCGACCTAAGATCATCAAGGTTCCCTACATGTGAGTCATATACTTTGATACTTTCCTTTGTTGCTCGTAACTGAGTGAACTTGAACGAGGTCATTGGGTATGTCACATATCATGCGGAGGGATTTGTATGATCAAGATGGGATTTGTCCTTCCTATGTAACGGGAGTGATATCTTCGGGCCCCTTGATAGAGTGAGACTTAGAAAATGCATGGCCATGCTCGAATGACTTGATATACGATATCAATGTCATCAGCTTAAGTTAGTCTACTAGGTAATCAAGAAACCAAAGATTGGGCTATACGAGAGTGACACATTCCATGTCTTGTGCTTAGTCTTGATATCTTGGACAAAGGGACAATGGCATATATCGGTGATGATCATAAAGGTTTAGTCGAATCACCGACAATCTTATCACTTGGGTAGCAATGATGTGTTGCTAGACACCACTCATTGCTTATGATCATAAATGTGATTTATGATCATTGCCAACATGGCAAGAGCTTATTGGATCGTACACATAGAGCTATTTGGATCATTAGAGTGCATGGGCTAATTATTTGGGTTATGGTTTCACTTTAATTTCATATTAATAATGGGCCCAAGAGTTGAGCCATTATTAAGCCCGAAATTAAATCCTAATTGGATTAGGGCTTTGAAACCCATTAGGCCTGGAAGTTGAGTCTCATTATAAATACAACTTTTCAGTGAGAAATTCGCAGGTCTCCTTGCCCTAGCCTCCCAAAAGGCAGCCACACTCTTCTCTTGCAATTCCTTGGAGGACGCAAACTAGCATTGCGAGCGCAAGAGAAACGCATCTGCCGGGATGTGGTGGAAGCGTGGTGATCCCGAGAGGCTCGTGTGGATACCATAGAGAGCCTGAACACGTCAACTGTTCAGGTTTTGTGATTCAACTCTATAGTTGAGTGAGAGATCTCAACCAAAAATTAGGTATGAAAATTTTTGAACACTCGGTTTACCCCGTTTCACTTGGACCTAGAGGGTTTCGGTTAAATTCCGCTGCACTGTTTGGCTCCTGAAACCCAACAAATTACTAGGTTGTCTACTCTTGACTATCTTATCATCGACATACACATGCATATTTCTCCTAATCTAGGAGTTGAATGCCCTATTTATGAGCCTCTGGTATGTGGCTCCTGCATTTTTAAGGCCACAGGGCATTCTGACGTAGCAGTAGGTCCCGACTTCAGTAATGAAGGTAGTTTTTTCCTCATCTTTGGGATCCATCCAAATTTGGTGGTATCCGCTAAAAGCATCAGGGAAGCTAAATAGACCATATTTAGTAATTAAGTCCACCAATTGGCTTGTTGGTGGTAAAGGATACAAGTTTTTTGGACAGGCATCATTTATATTTCTATAATTGATGCACATTCGGAGTTTATTGCTCCATTCCTTTGTGGCGACAACAACATTGCTGAGCTAGTCAGGCTACTTTACTTCCCTTATTATGCCTGCCTCCAATAGTTGTTGGACCCTCAGATTTGATGGAATTATTCTTATGTGCCGAGAAGTTATGCTTTTTCTACTGAACAAGCCTTGCCTTAAGTTTTACCTTTAGACTATGTTGAACCATACCTGGGTCTACCCCAGTCATATCCTTATGAGAGTAAGAAAATAGATCTTTGTTCATTGATAGAAGGTATACAAGTTGTTCTTTGTCAACTTCGGCTAGTTTTTTCACCACTCTGGTACTTCTTCTTGAGACAAGTTCTACATCCTCTGTTTTTATCTTTTCAAGATCACTTTTTTCATTCTCTATCTCATCTTCACTTGATACGCTCTTTTTTGCTGAAGTTTGAATCTGAACTTTCAATCGGCTCTATCTTGCTTCGACAAAAAATTTTCTTATTTTGGCTTGATCGATGAGTATTTATACATCACCCTCATTCGTGTCGAATGTGATAGTCAGGTAATTCACATCTAGGTGACTATGAAGATTACCCTATGTCTGCCTTGTGAGGATGGCATTATATGAAGATGGGAAATTTATGAAAATGAACATTGTCATGGTAGAAGCAAGAGTTCTTCCTTAGTCTGGACCGAGCTACCCTTTAGCATCAGTGGTAGATCAATCCACCCAAGTACTGGGAGTTTCGAGGGGCCAATGCCAAAGGTAAGTGAGGTAATGGGTTTAAGATCCCTTGGAGATACCTAAGTTCGGCAACAAATGGGAGAACAAAACGTCAGCATTCAACCCATCATCAATGTGCACCTTCTTGACATCCAAGCTTCCTATCCTTGCCATAATGAGGAGAGGGTCATCATGTGGAAACTTCACTGTAGACCAATTTTTTCACACAAGCTTATTTGTTGGGTTGTCGAATTCCATCATTGCGATTTCACGAGCTTTCCTTTTCCTTTCAGCTGAGGGTATTCCAGTTCTGATCATCTAGATTATACCGGCTGGAGGGGGCGGGTGTTTCCTTGGACTTCAGTTATGATGTCGGTCAGAGTCATAATCCTCATCCTTTTCTTTTCTATCTTCATCTTTGTAGGGTTTTTGGAGCCAAATAAGCTCAATGGAATTTAATGAAACCCTCCAGGATCCAAATAAAACAAGGTAAACCGGGTGTTCGAAAATTTTTATGCCTAATTGGATTGAGATATTTCGCCAAACTGCAGAGTCGAATCACAGAAACCTAAACAGTTGACGTGTTCAAACTCTCTATGGTATCCACACGAGCTTCTCAGGATCACCATGCTTCCACCATGTCCCAGCAGATGCGTTTCTTTTGCACTCACAGTGCTAGCTTGCATCCTCCAAAGAATTACAAGAGTAGAGTGCGGATACCTCTTCGGGGGCTAGGGTAAAAAGCTACGAATTTCTCAGTAAAAGTTGTATTTATAATGAGACTCAACTTCTAGGCCTAATGGGTTTCAAAGCCCTAATCTAATTAGGCTTTAATTTCATGCTTAATAATGGCTCAACTTTTGGGCCCATTATTAACACAAAATTATTATGAAACCATAACCTAAATATTTAGCCCATGCACTCTAATAATCCGAATAGCTCTATGTGTGTTACGGCCCTTCTAGTGGGAGGTAAAGACTTTAGAATTTAGTTTAGAAGTTTAATTTAAGTTTACCTAGCAAGAATTAAGAAGTTTGCCAAAGTTCACTAAGTTCCGACAAGAATAAAGCTCTGAACTAAGTTCAGGGGCAAAATGGTAATTTTGCACCCTGAGTGGCTGGGACGAGTCCCGAGTGTTTTAAAATGAATTTTTAGAACTTAATTCTTAACCTTAACTCAAACTTGACCAATAGACAGGATTTTAACCAAGAACCGTTAAGTTTAAAGATGGGGGACTTAATTGTTTAAAACTTTAAACTTTGGTGGTTTGAGGGGTTAAGTGGAGTTTAAGAAGAGGGAAGAAGGGTTTGGGCTGCCATAACCCGTTTTCCAGCTTCTCTACTCCATTTCTCTCTCAAATTGGACTTGGAATCAAGAGATTTTGGTGCCAAAAGGTGGGGTTCAAAGTAGTAAAGCTTGGAGAAGTGTTTTGGAAGCTTGAAATCACGTTTTTGAAGCTTGGAGGGACGTTTTTTTCCGTCCCCTGTTTTTAAACGAGGTATGAGATTGTGTTCTTGATTGAATTCTTGGTTTTTGTTGGAATTGAAGCTTGGGTTTTGGTTAGAGAAGCTAGTTTTGATGTTTAGAGCTTTGTTTTTGGTTTGGTTTTATGTAGAACTTTGGGAGCTTGGTTGAGGGAGGAGATGCTTGAATTGTTGCTTGTTCTTGGAGTTAAGGTAAGGGAGTTGTGTTTTTAAGTTCATGGAATGCCATTAGCTTGGATTTGCTTGAGAAATTCGAGTGGTTTTAGCTAAGGCATTAAGGAAACGTTTTGGTGAATTATGGCGGACTAGCGAGATTGAGAGGAATTATTTGATGTTACGATACATCATAGCTTAGCTTTTGGTAGTTGGTTATGTTCTATGCAACATGTGCTTTATGTGTATGAAATTTGGAGGCATTCCATGCATGTTTTATATGTGTGGGAAGTGTCCAAAGTTCATAGCAGTAAAATTGGGGTTTTCTGGGCATTTTGCAGGTTTGGCGACGTGTCGCCAATCCCCACGAGTTCCCATGACGCGTCGCCAATCCAGAAAAATGTTTCAGAACGTCGACAACTGTGGCGACGCGTCGCCGAGACAGCATTTGACACCCGGTTTTGTTTTCAGCATAACTTTTCGCTCGGGTGTCCGATTCAGGTGATTCAAGATTCCACTTGAAGCTAAGAGGGAGTACTATCACCTCAATGTTTTAAAAACACTTAAAATGTCTTATTTTTAGATTTATATTAACTTAAATTGAAGGCAAGTTTTTAAGGAAACTATGTTGCATTTGAACATAATTAGTTACCACTAGTTCAGGTGAGAGGTTTAGAACCCTCGTCTGCCTAGCCGTGCCGGAGCCACGAGGCCACGAGGCGAAACCTTGTTCATCTAGTCTACATCAACGAGGCCCTACGTCCTAGTCTACAAGTCCCACCATAATTCCCCTGCATAACAACTAGGTGAGAGGTTCTATGTTTGAATAAGGCTTGCTAAGGTTCGCCCTTGAGCCATATGTCAGGTTGCTAAGTGATTGCGCTTGGCCTGTATATGTCAGGTTGCTAAGTGATTGCGCTTGGCCTGTATATGACAGGTTGCTAAGTGATTGCGCTTGGCCTGTATATGATAGGTTGCTAAGTGATAGCGCTTGGCCTATATGTCAAGTTGCTAAGTGATTGCGCTTGGCCTGTATATGTGTCAGGTTGCTAAGTGATTGCGCTTGGCCTGATACAGAGGACTACTTGAGGAGAGGTCTACGGACCTAGTATATATATATAGACTAGTACCCTCATGCTGTGTGAGCTCGCAGCCAGAGTCCTAGCTTTTTCTTGCAGGTACATCGAAGACCCTTACTGAGAATTGTTGAATTCTCACTCCCTGTTTGTTATGCAGAGTCTGGAGTAGCAGGACCGGATAATCGCTGAGGATTATCGCGGTAGTACCTTTTTGTTTGTAAAGGTACGGTGGTTGAGAAACTTTAAGTTTCTAGCTTGCTTAAGTGTTTAGTTGGTCTGTTGGTCAGGTTGTGGTACTAACTTGCTTCTTCCTATGGCTGCAGAGCCTAGTAGCACTTGGCAGAGGACTTGTGAGACTCGCCACTGGGACAGGAGTCCAAAGTGGGAGCTAGGGTAAAAGATCTCAGCAAAGTCTTGTATTTTGATACAGTACTTTATTTTGCCTCCAGTATTTATGTTATAAAGAGTCCTTGACTCAGGATTGTTCTCTGGGTGAGAGCATTGGTTACTTATGTATAAATGCTTTCACGAGCGGTGTATGTGTAGTTAACCACACAAATGTTGATTTTAATATGCTTTGGCAGTTTATATATATTATGCATAAATTACTCAGCCGGTTAAATGTTTTATGGTTTTTTTTTTAAACCAAGTCAAAGCATAAATGCATACATATTGCATTCTAGGTTAATCAACTAGTAGCATTGGATTTAATCCACACACATAACCAGCTAGCCAATTACAATCCACCGTGAGACAAACGCTCACAGGGTATCCTGGGCAGAGGCACGGGGGATCGTGTCAATGTGTGTGACCCAACAGGCACTTACCACATTGGCAATGATCATAAATCACAAGACATGGAATGTGTCATTCTCGTATAGCCCAAACTTTCCTTACTTATAAGTACCACATTTGGAAACGTATGCTGGGCGCAGCGACCCCCAAGCTCACCTAACAAAATATAAGTGCAGCATGGTGTTGCACGGCACTGATGACACCACCCTCTACAAGTGCTTCGAAGTCACCCTTTTAGGCCCGGCAACTGCGTGGTATAACTCCCCGGCTGTCGGAACTATAATGGGTTTCCAGGAGTTATCCGCCGTATTCACCGAGCAGTTCATCAGAAGTAGACCAATGGCGAAGATGCCCATCCAAATGTTTGACATAGCCCAAAAGAATAGGGAGACCATTTAGGACTATGTCAAGAGGTTCAATCGAGAAACCCTGAGTGTCCCCAATTTCTGCTCGGAATCTGCATCCTCACCATGATTAGGGGACTTTGGAAAGATTCACAACTTTTCTACGAGTTCTCCAAGGATCCCTTTGACACACTCGCAGAATTCTATCGAAGGGCAGAACAACACTTGACGGTTTAAGAATTGAGGATGGGAGGGCCGAAGTTTGATCACAATCACTCTGAGGGTCAGAGTCACCAACCTTGATACCCAATCGAGGGCAGGGGCAGACCTCGGAAACCAAGAGGGAAGAAACCAATGTCTTTCACACCCTTAAACACTGCAAGGACAAACATACTCATGGCCATGGAAAGACAAGGAACCGCTATCTAGCGTACGAAGGCCATGACCTCAGAAAGCAAAAAGAAAATGAAGAAGTTCTGTTAGTTCCACTGGGACCACGGGCATGATACTGAGGATTGCTTCCAGCTGAGAAAGTACATGGAATCTTTAATCAAGTAGGGGCAACTCAGGCACTACCTGCTTATGCTGTCACCCAAAGGTAGAAGGGAAGAAGAAAGGAAAGGAGAATATGAGGACTACGACTCCGACCGACAGCAATCGAAGTCCCAAAAAGCATCCACCACCTCCGACAGGAGTGATCCAAACAATCACCACTGGGATACCCTCGGCCGAGAGGAAAAGGAATCCACGAGAAATATAGATGATGGAGTTCGGAAACCCAGCGAACAAGCTTGTTCGAAAGATGGGTCCACCGTGAAGTTCCCTCATGATGACCCCCTCCTAATCATGGCAAGGATAGGGAGCTGGGATGTCAAAAGAGTGCTCATTGATGATGGTTCCAATGCTGACATTCTGTTCTCCCACCTCTTGCTGAACTTCGGCATCTCCAAGGGTGATCTTAAACCCGTTACCTCCCCCACCTTCAGCATAGGTCCATCCGAACTCCCTGTACTCGGGTGGATCGATCTGCCTTTGATGCTAAGGGGAACTTTGGTTCAGAACGAGAAAGAGCTCTTTGGCTCCACAATGACGAGGTTCATTGTCATAGATGTTCCTTCTTCATACAACGCCATCCTTGGAAGGTAGACACAAGGAAATCTTCACGTTCATCCAGACATGAAGTACCTAATGGTCACCTTCGGCACAAAGGAAGGGGATGTGGAAATATTCATTGATCAAGCCGAAGTAAGGAAATTTTTCGTGAAGGCAAGATAGAGCTCAACGAAAGTTCACACACAGACTTCGGAAGAAAAGAGCATGGTCGGTGAAGAGGCAATAGGAGGAGAAAAAAATGACTCTGAAAAAATAGAAATAGAGGATGTAGAGCTTGTCCCGGGCCGAAGTACCCGAGTGGGGAAAAAACTGGCCGAAGGTGACAAGGAAAAGCTTGTATCCCTTCTATTAATGAACAATGATCTGTTTGCCCACTCTTTGAGTGATATGCCTGGGGTGGATCCTGGTATAATCCAACATTGTCTTAAAGCATGCCCGGAGGTGAAGCCTGTTCGACAGAAAAAACTTAACCTCTCGTCGCATAAGAACAACTTTGTTAAAATTGAAGTCCAACGGTTAACGGAGGCTGGCATAGTAAGGGAAGTCAAGTACCCTGAATGGCTAAGCAACGTAGTTGTTGTGACAAAGGAGGGGAACGATAAACTCCAAATGTGTATCGGCTTCCGAAACATAAACGACACCTGTCCAAAGAACTCCTACCCTCTACCACCAATAGACCAATTGGTAGACTCCACTGCCGAATACGGTCTGCTTAGCTTCCTCGACGCCTTCAGTGGATATCACCAAATTCGGATGAATCCCGAAGATGAGGAAAAAACCGCCTTCATAACCGAGGTCGGTACCTACTGCTACGTGAGAATGCCCTTCGGCCTTAAAAATGCAGGAGCAACGTACCAAAGGCTGATGAACAAGGTATTCAGCTCCCAAATTGGGAGAAATATGGAAGTATATGTTGATGATATGATAGTCAAGAGCAAACAGCCTGGCAGTCATATTGTAGACTTGGAAGAAACATTCCACCAACTTCAGAAATTCGGGATCCGTCTTAACCCCAAGAAATGTGTGTTCGGGGTAACGGCTGGCAAATTCCTCGGGTTTATGGTATCCAAAAGAGGTATCGATGCCAACCCAGAAAAGGTTAAGGCCCTACTAGGATTCCGAACTCCCACAACGACCAAGGATGTGCAAAGGCTTACTGGGAGAATCACGGCCCTTAGCAGATTCATCTCCAGATACGGGGACCGGTGCCGACCATTCTTTAAAGTGCTTACCAGAGCAGCAAAAAATGAAGGTAACTTCGGTCCCGAGGAACACCCTTGGAACGAAGATTGCTAGAAGGCTTGGGAGGAGCTCAAAAGCTACCTAACCCATCTGCCGACACTCCGGCAGCCGCGGGAAGGAGAACCCCTCATCCTCTACCTCGCCGTCACCGAAAAGGCAGTGAGTTCGGTGCTTGTAAAGGAAGAGGGAGGAAAGCAATGGCCAGTATACTATGTGAGTAAGTCCCTACATGGTGCCGAAATTAGATACCCTCTTCTATAGAAGGCCATCTATGCCTTAGTACTGGCAAGTAGAAGGCTGCGACCTTACTTCCAAGGGCACCCTATCATTGTTCGAAGTAACCTACCTCTTCGGGATGTCATGAAGAAGGTAGACCATTTGGGAAGATTATCAAAGTGGTGCATCGAACTCGGTGAATACGACATCACCTACGAGCCAAGAAAGGCAATAAAAGCCCAAGCGCTAGCAGACTTCATCGCCGAGGTACCTAAAACTGAAGGTAGTCCAGAAGACCTCAAAAATGATGAGCCTGAGTGGACGTTATTCGTTGATGGTGCCTCAGGATCAGAACACCAGGGAGCCGGAGTAATCCTCCGCGGACCTGAAGGTATGGAAGCTATGAAGGCCATCAAATTCGGATTCAATGTCACCAACAATGTCGCCGAATATGAAGCCCTTATAGCAGGCTTGCGGCTGGCAAAAAGAGTAGGTGTGAGGAATCTGAAGGCCCACAGTGATTCTCAACTAGTGGTCCAACAGATGGCGGGGGACTATGGGGCAAAGGACCCAAACTTGGCAAAGTACCATGATCTCGTGAAAAAGCTCATCCAGGAGTTTGACACGGTACATATAGAAAATGTACCGTGATGAGATAATATGGAAGCAGATACTCTGGCCAAATCGAAGGAGTCCACCGAAGTGTTGTATCAGCCAAGCATAGCAGTAATGTGCATAACAACCTTGGACAAAGGGTGGAAAGATCCTATCAAGAAATACCTCATAACTTCAGAGCTTCCCGAAGATCCTCTTGAAGCAGTGAAAGTGCGAAAGCGCTCAGGAAGATACTTCCTGATTGGAGAAGAGTTGTACCGACAAGGGTACGCAAGTTTGTTACAGAGGTGTGTCAGCGAAGAGGACATGGAGACGGTCCTTAAAGAAGTCCATGAGGGGGCCTGTGGTTCTCACATAGGAACTGATGCCCTTGCCGGGGTACTACTCCGCCAAGGATATTTCTGGCCTACCTTGAGGAAGGATGTGAGGCAGTTTGTCCAGAAATGTGACAAATGCCAGAGACACGCTCCCATCCAGAGACTACCCTCAGAAGTGATAACTTCGGCAAACTATCCTTGCCCCTTCGCGGTCTGGGGCATTGACCTCATTGGGCCTCTCCCAACAGCTCCAGGAGGAGTGAAGTTCTGCGTAGTCGCAGTAGACTATTTTACCAAATGGATTGAGGCAGAGCCTTTAGCAGCAATATCGGCAAAGGACATACAAAGATTTGTCTGGAAGAACATCATATGTAGATTCGGTGTACCAAGGGTGATAGTAGCCGATAATGGTTCCCAGTTCACCGATAAAGGTTTCCAGGAATTCGCAGCCAACCTCGGAATAAAATTGCACTTTGCCCCAGTTGCCCATCCTCAGAGCAATGGACAAGTTGAAGTGTCCAACAGAACGATAAAAGATGGTCTTAAAAAGAGGTTGAAGGAAGCAAAGGGAAAATGGCCAGGAGAACTTCCGAGTGTGCTCTGGAGCTATCGAACAACTCCTAGAAGGGCCACGGGTGAGACACCCTTCTCACTCGTCTTTGGGATAGAGGCCATTATCCCTGTTGAGGTCGTGTAGCCATCAGTGAGGATACAGGTGTTCGACGAAGAAGGGAACAACCTCTAGTTAAGAACCAGGTTGGATCTGATTAACGAGCATAGAGAGATGGCCGAGCTCAGAAGAAAAAGCTTTTCAGCAGAGAGTAGCCGTTGCTTCAAACTTGCATGTCAAGCGTAAAGGAATCAAGAAAGGGGACCTCATTCTCCGAAAGGCTAAATTCGAAGCCCAAAGACCATCTCATGGAGTACTTCGGGCAAATTGGGATGGACCTTATTTGGTCCTCGAGGAAGTTCGGCCAGGAGTCTACAAGCTCGGTGATACCGAAGGTGGAGAATTGAAAAATACATGGCATTCAGACTCTTTGAAAAAATTCTACACTTAGAAAAATTTTCAAGAGAGAAATGTGTGCAAAAGACGCCAAAGGTAGCAAACCGAATGTGGTTGCTTCCGAAGGTGCATAAGAAATATTGTACAATTTTTGTCAAAGGTAGTCAACCGAACATGGTTTGTGCCGAAGGAGGCAAACCAAACATGGTTGTTTCCGAACATGGTCATTGCCAAGGGAGGAAAACCGAACGTGGTTGTTTCCAAAGATGTATGAGTGAAATTGTGCAATTTTTAACCGAAGGTGAGTGACCGAACAAGGTTGATGCTAAAGGAATGGAAGTCGAATGTGGTTGTTTCCAAAGATGCATGGTGAAAGGGTCCAATTTTTATTAATGGTGGTTGACCGAACACGGTTGGTCCTAAAAATACTTAAACATATTTGGAAGGCAAGTCTTCCGAAGAAGCTCGACCGAAGATGGTTGTGAAACCTTCAAAAGAGACAGAAGTTGTAAGTCCTTAAAGGACAACACAACTCATTGTTGAAGATGGTTAGACGCCGAATGTTGAAACTTGTCCAAAGTCGTACCAATCATGGACTTAGCCAAAATTTCAAGCAAGAAAGTTTCAATAAAATTTCATTACAGAAGTACAAGGAGTGGATTACAAAAAAAAAGAGAAGGCGAAGAAGGAGGAGCCTATTGCTTGTCTTGCCCATCTTCGGGGACTCCAGCATCCTCGGTCTGTTCGTCCTCAGCCTCATCATCTTCATCCATGCTAACCTCGGTCTCCGAAGGAGGAAGGATGGGAAAGTTGAGGAACTATACCTTTGACCATTCTGAAGATGGTCCTTGGGGGATGTCCAGCGCCCGGAGGAAGGAAAGGTCAAGGTCGGGACACTTGGACAGGACTTGGTGGTGAGCAAGGTAGAAACCATCCTAATAAGAAGACTTAGTCACTTCATTAGACTTAGCGTTATCTGCCTTCAAGTCCTCCAGTTCCTTCTTCAGGACCTCCACCTCCTTCTCCAGCTTCTTCTTCTTCTCCTTTTTCAGCCTATCTACCTTGGCCAGGAGTTTGGCATTGAGCCCCAACGTCTTCATAAGATTAGCAACGACTTCTTCCTTCTCCTTCTAGAAGGCTTCATTCACCGAAGTCAGAGCCACTACCCTCGACCTGAGGTTCGTCACCTTGGAAGAAATGTCTTCCAAAAGCTCGTTCTGGCTCTTCAGCACCTCTTCCCGAAGGCTGGCCAAGTCCTCCTTCGCAATTTTATTAAGCTCGCCATACTTGACAACTGAGCTGGCAAAAAGTTCATTGGTTTTTGCCAAGTTCTCCTCCGACCGAGTTCAGACCGAAGATTTTTTTGCTTCCCATGCTCGGAAAAATCCATTGTATGCCAAGAGCTATAAAAGGAAAGACTTCAAATAAGGGTCAAAAGGAGGAAAAGCTCAGAAGAATTTTAGGTCCTAAAGGGTTTAAGGTTTACCTGGGTAGCATGTTTACTCATCCTCACAGTGAGGACCTTCTCGTTCGAGCACTCTTCCGTTAGGGACTAGAATATGGCATTAGTCATAATGCCCTTCGCCATCTGAGGAGCCATTTTCTGGCTATCCTCGGAGAACAAGTCCATGTCCTCCATGAAAGTCCATAACAACTCCCTCAGAACATTTTCCCTCGAGATCTTTGAATCCCGAAGGGCCTTCTTCCAAGCATGCTCCGCCACCCACTAAGCAGGTGCTTGCTCCTGCACAAAGTCACGCCGAAGTTCCATTAAAATGTTATCCCTTAGCCATTCATCTACAAGGTCTAAAATACCAAAATGCTGAAACTCATAGATGAATGACTAAGGGACAAACCTAGGGGCAGTTTGGCGTCAATGGTGTCAGTATCATTGACATCAAGGACTTCGGCGGGGCCCCCTTTGACCTTCTTTTTCTGGTGTTCCTCCAGTTCTTCGACTGAAATCTCCCCGACCGAAATCCCCAACATCTCGACAGCTGCGTTGGGACTAAGAAGGGTTGAGTAGATGGCCGGTTTCGAGGATGGGTTAGCCTGAACAGGAGTTCAGTCAAGCACCTCCACTTCACCTTCGAGCGGAGGTGGAAGGAAATCCTCTTTGGTTTTCTTCGACCTGGACCCTGAAGATGGTCCGGATGGTGCCTTCTTCCTCTTCAGTGCTTTCTTCTTCTACTACTCTCCCTTCTTAGCCTAACCTGTTACCCCACTCCAGGGTAGTCCAGTTACGGTGCCAAAACTGTGCATTTAGACTCCCAAGATTGGTAATGTTCTGTAGGCGATCAGAACACTACCCTTAGTCTGCATACCCAAGTGGCCCTCTTGGGCATTATGTAAATGCATGCATATTGGTCCAACCATCACACACATTCACATTTCATGCACACCATTGCAATAAATAAGTAAAACACTAGCACAAGTCTTAGTTTTGGCTTCAACACATTAGGCGATCTTCTTAAGTTCTAGTGGCCAGCTACTGCACCTGTAACTTCCACTAATAAAATGTATCATTACAGCCTCATACACCCCTATTTTATTTGCTCCATTATGAATTATAGACTTATAGAAAACCAAGGAATTTTATTTTACATCAATAGCCCACCTATGGACCAAGTTATGGATTTTTTAAGTTGGTTACCAAATTCTGACCAAATGAACAGTAACTTAGCCAATTTTACAACATCATATCTTTGTGTAAAAGGATCCAAACCCAGAAATTCAAAATTCCCGTTCAACCTCTAGATGTTGTCTAGGTGTGGTCAAAATTTCATACCAAGATTCATTCTACACAGGGAGATATTAAACTTTAGGTACATGGTCGAAATTCTGGCAACTTTTGGACCATTTTGCCCATACAATTTTTCCAAACCATGCAAACACTTCATTCAGAAGGGGAAATCCCTCCAAGCCTATCCCATATATGTCCAATACACATATTAATTATATTCTCTTGCATCTAGCAACTTTATGTGGCCAAAACAGAATTTACAAGTAAGAAGCCTATCATTCACACTTAGGCAGCTTTGCACCACATCACTTACACAGCCAAAACATTACTCAAATGTTCACATAATTTTCCCATCTTACATACACTACATTTACATGCATACATGCACTAAAATATGTTCTTAACTCAGCTAAATACGCACCCTAGGTTACAGGAGGTCCTGAGACACAATGGACTCCAAAAACAGGATGCTGGCAGCAGCTGCACAACACAGTAAGTTCCACCATTAAAAATACCAAATGTGATCCTAAAATCACCAAACTTTCCAGATCACAACTAGAAATATTGAAGTTCATGTTCCTGAAATTTCAGATCAAAACTCAAAACACAAGGGTTATTTTGAAGGTGATCTTTCAGCTGGACCTGTAATGACAGAATTGAGGGGAGTAAGTTTCATTGAGAAACTTAGTAAGGGTAACACTTGGTTTCTTAAGGTAATGTGATACTCATTAAAACCTGCATCCAAAGACACTAAAACACAAAAACCACAATGTATATATACAAGATATAGCAACCAAATGCAGCAGCCAAACACAAACAACAAACACATGAAATGTGGCAGCAACATATACCATAGGTTAGTCCATAAAACACATAATAAACATAACCAAATCACTATGGCAGCCCTCCTCTAGCTAATGCTTGGTCTTAGGAGGATTTTAACAGTATTTAGTACTAACTTTGGGCTCTAGAAACCCTCATTTCACTGCCATCTTTGTGCACTTGACAATAGGTCACAAAACCTTCAATAAGTGCACTCCCCTCAATAAGCTTGGTTCATCAAGCTCATGGCTCTCTTCCAAGCTTAGCCATAGCTCCATGGATGTTCAAAAATACAGAAAACAAACCATGAGAGCAAGAGAACCCTTACCTTGATGGGTATGCTGAAATTGGAGCTTGATCCCAGGTGCACTCAAGCAATATCACCAAATAGCTTCCAATTGTGATTCTTCGACTTTAATTGCAAGTAGTTTTGAGTTTGAAGGTGTGGTGGCTATGGAGGAAGTGTGGAGGAGAAGGCTGGCTTTCTTTTTGCTGGTGGAGGCGGAAATTTAGCGAGCAAAGGTGGTCTTGACTACTTAAATAGCCAAAAGTACACTAAACACACTTAAGTAGTCTTAACCATGTCTGATGTCATTTTCCTTGCTACAATACTATGGTTTCTTAGTCTTAATCCCTTGGCCCACATTTGACCATCCTTATCTTCCTTTAGCTGCCCTCCTTATGTGGGATAACCCCACAAAGCTTACATTTGACTTAAGTCATAGACATACACATCTTAAGGCCTACATTAGAACACTTAGGTCCTTATTGTCTTTTTGTGTTTTCTTTCTCCTTAGTTGTCTTCCATAAGCAATTTGGTCCTCCAATAGCACTTTCATACCATTCATATCCTTCCTATAACTCTCCAAATCTCTTTTTTGAAAGTTTTGCCATTGGGTACCTGAATTTCCAAAATCTTACAAAAAAGTCCATAGGTTGCTTGACAAACAAGCAATCCTTAAGGCTTTTCTTGGGGACCAAGTTACCAAATTGGAACACTTTTAAGGAGGTGTTGATCAAACCTTTTACCCCCCACACTACAATCACTATGGTGAGAATTACACAATATAATTGTTTTTAGCCATTATGACACATTTGTAATTCTCCCATTTTGTGAGGTGGTAACATAAATGAGGAAGAGACTCTTGTAGAAGGCTGCAGATTTATCACCCATCTCTACAAAAAGGGGAACATCAGTGTAAGTATGGAAAGGCATAAGTAACAAAATTCCAAAGGAGCTTACTCTCTTTCAGTGCCGAATAAGTAAGTTCTCCCTGAATGAGCATAACCAAACACGCCCTCTTCTCGTTAGCAAAAGGCTTTGGTATACCTTCATCGATAACATGTTCCTTAACTACCCCAAACTCCTGAAGGACCTTTTCAGCCATGAAACTCCATCTAATTGGGAAGGGGTATAGAGAACAAAGAAGGACCTCAGGATCCCAATCTGTGACAGCCCGAATACGACTATTAAACTCCTCAAAATGGGACTCTAGCTCTAAGGTGAAAAGCTTCCTCAAGTTAACTAGATTGACGGCCAAGACACCCGAAGCCCACTTAAATGGCATGTCCTTCCACTAGTTGTCCACCTTCAGAAATAAGAACTTTTTGAACAACCGTTGCCAACTATCTTTTTTCCTGAAGGTGGACGTGTATTTTTTGCTCCTAAAACCCCAAAGGAGCAAAAAGTAGAACCCGCCTTTCGAAATAAGGTGAAGTTTATAATATTGCATGAAAAAGATGAAGTGGGGCTCTATGTTGAAAACCCCACACATGCAATGGAAGGCATTTAAATAGGAGTAGGAGTTCGGGGGAAGTTGGTTAACTGCAATGCCATGAAACTGGTAAAAGTCCCAAACCATCTTCAGAGGGAGATATCGAAGTCCCACCTTCAGCTGTACCCTGAAGACAGTGATCTCATTCACTCGAGGAGCATAGCTAGGCATACCAGGACTAGGGAGCCTGGTGACAGCGTAGGAAGGGAGGAAAAATTTAGCTGACCACTTCTTCACGTTTTCTGAAGTGGCACAGCTCGGGAGTTAAAAGGAAGCTAACTCTCAGGAGTGGGATGAGCTTCAATTTGGGAAGAAGACATGTTCGGAAACAATACCCTAACCTTGGGAAGACGAAAAAGAAAGAATTGAAACAAAAAAAAAAAGCACTTCGAAAGGAAACCCACCTAGTTCAGATGGGAGACAGGAACTTCAGAAATCACACTTAACTCACCGGAAATTGCTCCATCGGTAGCAGCACTGTAAAAGAAAGATGAAAGACGAGAGGAAATCAGAGAGCAAAAGGAATGGAAATTAAGTAGTGTGGAAAAATCTAAAGGAGGAAGGGTTTATATAGATTGAAGAAGGCAGGCAAAGCGTCGCCATAATGACCATTCATAGGCAAAAGGGACATAACCGATGTAATGGATGCGACCGTTCGGCAGTCACCTAGTGACACGTGTCACCCAACAACAAAAACAAAGGCACAGCTTCTGACATTAGCAGTCCTATGTAAGCCTAGCCTGAAGAGACGTGACTATCTGGTCAAAAGACAGGACAATTCATTAGTAGGCAATAGAAGATAAAAAACTCAGAGGGGGAATACTTTCCCCATCTGAAGATAGAACTTCCAGAACATCGATAGCTCGGTCAAAATCAAGGAGTCCCATTTGATGCCGAAGAAACTGCTTTGGCCGAAAGAGGCATCTTGAACCAAAGAGGTGCCAACTCTGAAGAAGGTTACTTCGGTTAGAAGTTAGCTATGGCAAATGGGGATGACTGTCACCTCCAGTAAAGATCTCCATGTGACGCTTTCAAAGGCTCAACACCGGAGACACAAATTTGGCTTTCCGAGGAGGGCATTGTTAGTGTTGTGCCCAAAAGCCAATCATGGGATGATTGTATTTTTGCACATTGAGTCATGATATTTTATTAAGGCATTAATCCAGCAATTATGTTTGCTGTTTTGTTCTTGCGTAACTTAACAAACATAATTGTAACCCTAGAATAATGATATTCTTAAAAGTCCCTGGTCTAGTATTATTGTGGAGCGGGTTGTAATAATACATAATGACTAGCATATGTGGAGACTAACATAAGATATGTAGTCTACATATGGTTACAAGTTGGAGAACTTGTGTACTGGACCGACCCACCATGAGAACACTACATGGATCGTTATATGAGTGTCATAAGTGATTCCCATAGTGATCATGGTATATGTAGTCCTTCGACCTAAGATCATCAAGGTTCCCTACATGTGAGTCACATACTTTGATACTTTCCTTTGTTGCTCGTAACTGAGTGAACTTGAAGGAGGTCATTGGGTATGTCACATATCATGCGGAGGGATTTGTATGATCAAGATGGGATTTGTCCCTCTTATGTAACGGGAGTGATATCTTCGGGCCCTTTGATAGAGTGAGACTTAAAAAATGTATGGCCATGCTCCGATGAGTTGACATACGATATCAATGTCATCAGTTTAAGTTGGTCTACTCGGTAATCAAGAAACCAAAGATTGGGCTATACGAGAGTGACACATTCCATGTCTCGTGCTTAGTCTTGATATCTTGGACAAAGGGACAATGGCATATATCGGTGATGATCATAAAGGTTTAGTCGATTCACCGACAATCTTGTCACTTGGGTAGCAATGATGTGTTGTTAGACACCGCTCATTGCATATGATCATAAATGTGATTTATGATCATTGCCAACATGGCAAGAGCCTATTGGGTCGCACACATAGAGCCTTTTGGATCATTAGAGTGCATGGGCTAATTATTTGGGTTATGGTTTCACTTTAATTTCGTATTAATAATGGGCCAAGGAGTTGAGCCATTATTAAGCCCGAAATTAAATCCTAATTGGATTAGGGATTTGAAACCAATTAGGCCTGGAAGTTGAGTCTCACTATAAATACAACTTTTAAGTGAGAAATTCGTAGGTCTCCTTGCCCTAGCCTCCCAAACGGACAGCCGTACTCTTCTCTTGCAATTCCTTGGAGGACGCAAGCTAGCACTGCGAGCGCAAGAGAAACACAATTGCCGGGACATGGTGGAAGCGTGGTGATCCCGAAAGGCTCGTGTGGATACCATAGAGAGCCTGAACACGTCAACTGTTCAGGTTTTGTGATTCGACTCTACAGTTGAGTGAGAGATCTCAACCGAAAATTAGGTATGAAATTTTCGAACACCCGGTTTTCCCCGTTTCACTTGGATCCTAGAGGGTTTTGATTAAATTCCGCTGCGCTGTTTGGGTGGATTAGTTTTAGAATTAGACAACTGCTACTTTGTGCCTACTATTAGTAGAAATTTGATTTCTGTTTCTTGTTTGGACAAGAAAGGTTTTTCATTTATAATAAAGGACAAATGTTGTTCTATTTATTTGAATGAAATCTTTTATGGTAGTGCTCAACTTAGCAATGGGTTGTATGTTCTAGACCTCGAAGATCCAATCTATAATGTGAATACCAAGAAGGTCAGATTAAATGATTCAAACCCGACCTATCTCTGGCACTGTCGCTTGGGCCATATAAATGAGACCCGCATATCCAAGCTCCATAAGGATGGACTCTTGGACTCATTTGATTTTGAATCATATGAGACATGTGAGTCATGTTTGTTGGGCAAGATGACCAAAGCCCCATTCATAGGGCAAAGTGAAAGGGCTAATGACTTACTAGGACTCATACATAGTGATGTATGTGGCCCTATGTCTACACAAGCTAGAGGAGGTTTCCAATACTTCATTACTTTCACTGATGACTTCAGCAGATATGGCTATGTGTATCTCATGAGACACAAGTCAGAATCCTTTGAAAAGTTCAAAGAATTCAAGAATGAAGTAGAGAATCAACTCGGGAAGAGTATCAAAGTGCTTCGATCAGATCGAGGTGGAGAGTACTTGGATCGAGAATTCCTTGACTATCTGAAGGAGTGTGGTATAGTATCACAACTCACTCCACCAGGTACACCTCAATGGAATGGTGTATCTGAAAGGAGAAATCGAACTCTGTTAGACATGGTTCGCTCTATGATGAGTCAAGCTGACCTTCCAAACTCCTTTTGGGGACATGTTCTAGAGACAGCCGCTTTTACACTAAACCGAGTTCCATCTAAATCGGTTCAAAAGACACCATATGAGATATGGAGTGGGAGGCGTCCCAATTTGTCTTTTATGAAGATTTGGGGCTGTGATGCTTATGTGAAACGTCAATCCTCTGACAAACTAGGGCCCAAATCTCAAAAATTCCTTTTTGTTGGGTATCCCAAAGAAACAAAGGGTTACTATTTCTACAATCCTTCTGAGCAAAAAGTGTTTGTTGCTCGAACTGGTGTCTTTTTAGAGAAAGAGTTTATCTCTAAAGAAACTAGTGGGAGGAAAGTAGAACTTGAAGAAATTCAAGAACAACAAGGAGACATCGAACCTGAAATGGAACCTGAACAGACACCACAAGATGTTGTGGTTCAAGAGTCTGTTCCTGTAGCACAGAGCCCACGTAGGTCTGGTAGGATTCGGCGTGAGCCCGAGAGATATGGATTTCTCGTGACTCACACTGGTGATGTGATGCTCATGGATCAGGATGAGCCCACAACCTACCAACAAGCTATGTCGGGGCCTGACTCTGAGAAGTGGCTAGTGGCCATGAAATCCGAGATGGAATCCATGTATGAAAACCAAGTATGGACTTTGGTTGACCCACCTGAAGGGGTAAAACCCATAGGGTGCAAATGGGTTTTCAAGAAGAAAACTGACATGGATGGTAATGTGATTACCTTTAAGGGACGATTGGTTGCAAAAGGTTTCAAGCAAATTCATGGTATTGACTATGATGAAACTTTTTCACCAGTTGCTATGCTTAAATCCATCCGAATTTTGTTTGCTATTGCTGCACACTATGATTATGAGATATGGCAAATGGATGTCAAAACTGCATTCCTAAATGGAAAGCTACTTGAGGATGTGTACATGACACAACCTGAGGGTTTTGTCACTCCTGAGAATGCCAATAAAGTGTGCAAGTTGCAAAGGTCCATTTATGGACTGAAGCAAGCTTCTCGAAGTTGGAATCTTGTTTTGATGAAGCAATCAAAGAGTTTGGTTTTATCAAAAATGAAGATGAACCTTGTGTCTACAAGAAGGTTAGTGGGAGCGCTATTGTCTTCTTGGTGTTGTATGTAGATGACATACTACTCATCGGGAATGACATTCCTGAGCTACAGTCTGTGAAGACTTGGCTAGGGAAATGTTTCTCTATGAAGGACTTGGGTGAAGCAGCCTATGTGTTAGGCATCAGGATCTATAGAGATAGATCTAGAAAGCTTCTTGGCCTAAGTCAAAGTACATATATTGACAAGGTGCTAAAGAGGTTTAGCATGCAAGATTCCAAGAAAGGATTCTTGCCCATGTCACATGGTATCACTCTTTCTAGATCTCAGTGTCCGAGTACACCCGAGGAGAGAGAGCGCATGAGTAAGATTCCATATGCCTCAGCAATTGGATCTATCATGTATGCCATGATATGTACTCGTCCCGATGTCTCATATGCTTTGAGCATGACGAGTAGGTACCAATCGAACCCTGGTGAGAGTCACTGGACAGCTGTTAAGAACATCCTTAAGTACTTACGAAGGACTAAGGATGCATTCTTGGTCTTTGGAGGTGAAGATGAGCTCGTTGTAAGGGGTTACACCGATGCAAGCTTCCAATCCGATAAGGATGATTTTAGATCGCAATCTGGTTATGTGTTTTGTATTGGTGGTGGTGCTGTGAGCTGGAAGAGTTCAAAGCAAGAGACAGTAGCTGACTCTACAACAGAATCTGAGTACATTGCCGCCTCTGATGCTGCGAAGGAGGCAGTTTGGATCAAGAAGTTCATCACTGAACTTGGAGTGGTTCCAAGCATTGCCGACCCGATAGAGCTCTATTGTGACAACAATGGAGCAATCGCACAGGCTAAGGAACCTCGATCTCACCAGCGATCCAAACACATACTCCGACGCTATCATCTCATCAGGGAGATCATTGAGAGGGGTGATGTAAGGATATGCAGGACTTCGACAGACAGCAACATTGCTGATCCACTGACAAAGCCCCTTACGCAGCAGAAGCATGATAGCCATTCTAGGTCCATCGGTATTAGATACATGGATGATTGGCTTTTAGTGCAAGTGGGAGATTGTTAGTGTTGTGCCCAAAAAGCCAATCATGAGATGATTGTATTTTTGCACATTGAGTCATGATATTTTATTAAGGCATTAATCCAGCAATTATGTTTGTTGTTTTGTTTCTGCGTAACTTAATAAACATAATTGTAACCCTAGAATAATGATATTCTTAAACGTCCCTGGTCTAGTATTATTGTGGAGCGGGTTGCAATAATACATAACGACTAGCATATGTGGAGACTAATATGAGATATGTAGTCTACATATGGGTACAAGTTGGAGAACTTGTGTACTGGACCGACCCACCATGAGAACACTACATGGATCGTTATATGAGTGTCATAAGTGATTCTCATAGTGATCATGGTATATGTAGTCCTTCGACCTAAGATCATCAAGGTTCCCTACATGTGAGTCACATACTTTGATACTTTCCTTTGTTGCTCGTAACTGAGTGAACTTGAAGGAGGTCATTGGGTATGTCACATATCATGCGGAGGGATTTGTATGATCAAGATGGGATTTGTCCCTCCTATGTAACGGGAGTGATATCTTCGGGCCCCTTGATAGAGTGAGACTTAGAAAAATGCATGGCCATGCTCGGATGAGTTGATATACGATATCAATGTCATCAGTTTAAGTTGGTCTACTCGGTAATCAAGAAACCAAAGATTGGGCTATACGAGAGTGACACATTCCATGTCTCGTGCTTAGTCTTGATATCTTGGACAAAGGGACAATGGCATATATCGGTGATGATCATAAAGGTTTAGTCGAATCATCGACAATCTTGTCACTTGGGTAGCAATGATGTGTTGCTAGACACCGCTCATTGCTTATGATCATAAATGTGATTTATGATCATTGCCAACGTGGTAAGAGCCTATTGGGTCGCACACATAGAGCTATTTGGATCATTAGAGTGCATGGGCTAATTATTTGGGTTATGGTTTCACTTTAATTTCGTATTAATAATGGGCCCAAGAGTTGAGCCATTATTAAGCCCGAAATTAAAGCCTAATTGGATTAGGGCTTTGAAACCCATTAGGCCTGGAAGTTGAGTCTCACTATAAATACAACTTTTAGTGAGAAATTCGCAGGTCTCCTTGCCCTAGCCTCCCAAAAGGACAGCCGCACTCTTCTCTTGCAATTCCTTGGAGGACGCAAGCTAGCACTGCGAGCGCAAGAGAAACGCATCTGCCGGGACATGGTGGAAGCGTGGTGATCTCGAGAGGCTCGTGTGGATACCATAGAGAGCTTGAACACGTCAACTGTTCAGGTTTTGTGATTCGACTCTACAGTTGAGTGAGAGATCTCAACCGAAAATTAGGTATGAAAATTTTCGAACACCCGGTTTACCCCGTTTCACTTGGATCCTGGAGGGTTTCGGTTAAATTCCGCTGTGCTGTTTGGCTCCCGAAACGCAACAGGCATGTGATAGCCGAAGGGCTATGGCCCTCAAAGATCTCCTAATCAGCTATCTGGAAACCACCCTTGGCAAGGACTTAGCCCCGACCTCGGGGCACACCGTCGACACCACCTTCGAAAAGGTGACATCACCAACTTTAGGAATTAGTGTCTTTTACCACCTTTGGATTACCCAACCTCAAAAAAGTAGATCTTCCATCCTCAATAGTAAAAAACACCTCCTGAAGGTGACCCACTATACCAAAGGGCCTTCCCTAGTAGCCCTTGGGGAAAATCTCCTCCCGAAGGGGTCTCGTACCCGAAGGGGTCTTACAAGGATATGAGAAAAATGGCTAATGAGCCTCTGACAGAGAGACCTCACACACGCCGCTGCCCTCTGGCTAGAATCGCCTACGGCCAACTGGTGACACCTGCCTTCGAAGGCATGGATTGGATCTGACCGAACACGTGTCATAATCTAGGCCAGCTGTGACAAACGGCCTCCTTCCTCTACCCTCCAATAAATACTTGGGAGGGACCTTGGTAAGAACATAAAGGACATTCTTTACTTTCTACTCTCTGCTCTTTTTTGCCACTATCAGATACTGATTTGGGCGTTAGAGGCTCTTCCCACGGAAATGCATTCCGGGGAGCTCCTGACCCTTGTTCTTCTAAGTGTTTCAGATACTCTCCCACCAGGAGTCCTCTCTTCGAGCCAACATGTCATTCGACAATGATGCCGCCAGGCATTAGTTGTGAATGGTTTAGCTCCAAAGAAGTTGTTGGTGTTTTCATTTCATTCTAAACAATTTGTGAATGTTTACATTCAAAACTAGTTGTGAATGTTTCCATTTCATTCTAAACAAGTTTTGAATGTTTCCACTCCAAATAGGTACTTATGTTTCTATTCCAAAGATGTTGGGATTGTTTCCATTTTTTTCTAAAGAAGCTGTGAATGTTTCCAATACAAACAAGTTATGAATGCTTCCATTTCATTCTTAACAAGTTGTGAATGTTTCTATTCAAAAACTAGTTGTGAATGTTTCTATTCTGAACAAGTTGTGAATGTTTCCATTTCATTCTAAACAAGTTGTGAATGTTCCTATTCTAAATGAGTTGTGAGTGTTTCTATTCCAAACAAGTTATGAATGCTTCCATTTCATTCTAAAGAAGTTGTGGATGTTTCATTTCGGACAAGTTATGAATGTTTTTGTTCAAAGCAAGTGAGGAATGTTTCCATTTCCTTCTAAGTAAGTTGTGTAAGCTTCCATTACGAACAAGTTGTGAATATTTTTATTCCACACTTTTTGTGAATGTTTCCATTTCATTCTAAACAAGTTGTCAATGTTTCCATTCTGATAGCCAGAGGGCTATCACCCATAAGACATCTGGCGGATAGGGGATGGAAAACTTGTTACCACTCTAAGTATTTAAATATAGTTATCAAGTTTAGTGAGCCCAAACCCCAGGTAGTCCATGTCCCGTAGGCCAAGCAGAACACGTGCATTATGTTTACCCAAGTGGCCCTCTTGGTCATTATGCAAAGAAGTGTATATTGGTCCAACCATCCCACAGATATTCACATACAATTTCATCTAGAACTAATGATGACAATGAAATTCTTTATTCCTAGCCAATATGAAATTTGAGTAAAATCTCCAAGTGCATGTACAATCATATGCACACATGATGCTATTGGTGTGCATCTTTTTTTTCCAAACTTTCACACCATGTCCAACTTAAATTCTACCCATGTTCTCCTCTGCCCTAAAGGTTTTAAACCCTTTAATACCCTTAAAGCTTCATAGTGAAACAGGTTTGAGACATTAATACCATCTAAGTTTACAATTATGGATCTTACACTTAACCGGGTAAAAATGACCATATGAACAGTGCTTAGCAAAATCAGCCAATTTTGACAGCCCATAACTCTGGCTACAGGGCACCAAATCTAGTGATTCAAAAACAAAGTTATTCCTATTGAAGTTTTATAATTGTGGTAAAAATTTCATATCCAAATTCTCTATGTACATAAAGTTATGGCAGCTGGAGTACAGGGTACCAAATTTTAGCCACTATTGACCATTATGCCCATACAAAATTTCATAATATTCATACACTTCATTTCCAGGTGCAAAACCCACTTGGTAGTGTCCATATATGTCTTACACACATGGGAAAACCATTCCCCTGAATTTAGAGTCCTTCTAACCATCATTCATAAAAATGCCATCAAAACAGCCCATAAACACCATATGGACAGCATTGTATACACACTTCAAACCACACTCCATTGATCCATATATCCTTCTCACACTACACATACAACATACCCAGATCATTTACATGCATTGATGCACCACATACATGACAATAACTTAGTTAATACGTACACTAAGCTTCTTGGAGAACTTCAAAAGCACTAAGCACTCCAGAAACTTGAAGGGACCAGCTGCTGCGTAAGGCAGAAAGTACCATTACTAAAAATAGCTAATGTGCTCCAAAAATCATGAAAATTTCCAGTTTACAACTAAACATATGGGAGTTAATATACCTGAAATTTCACAGAGAAATTCACACGACAGCTATTATTTTGAATGCTCTCTTTCAGGTGCTCCTGAAATGGACAGAAAGGGGGTAAGTCTCTTTGAAGAAACTTAGTAAGGGCTTATCATTAGAAACTTGAATTCCCAGAAACATACCTGAAATCCAAAGACATAAAGACACAAAAAAAAAGCACATATACAAAAATATAGCCATCCAAATGCACAAACAAACAGAACACAATCAAATGCAATGCTGGCAGCAATACATCATTAGGGTTAGTCCATAAACAATCAAATAAACAATATGTAATCACTATGGCAGCCCTCCTCAAGCTAATGCTTGGTCTTAGGAGGTTAATTGGTCTTAGTTAGTACTAACTTGGGCTCTAGAAACCCCTGTAAACACTGCCATCTTAGTGCATGAAAAACAGTAAGGCTGGAACCTTGTTCATGCACTCCCCCTTAACCCATACTTGGTTCCTTGAGCTTTTTGCTCTCTTCCAAGCATGGTCATAGCTTCATGGATGCTTGATCATCATCTTAAGACAGTAAAAAACCATGAAACATGAAGATAAAACCCTTACCTAAGCTGTGAAGGCTGAAATCTTCAAGAGATACACAATAAACCCGAAAACTAGGGTTTTTCTCTTTCTTGTTGCATCCGATTGCCTTCCTTTGTGATTTCTTGGGAGATTGAGCTATGGTGGCTATGGAAGCTTATGGAGGAGCTAAGGAATAGGTTGTGCCTGGTGGGGGACGAAAATGGGCAGGAAATGGCAAGAAATCAAGATATTTTACTTGACTTGATTAGTTTAACCTTAACCCTCACTTAGGTCACTATAAGTATATCTCAAGCAAAGATTTTTTGGCTAATCTTTAGCCCACCTTTTTGACCTTAGAACCTGGAAATAAAATGCTGGGATAATGCTAGAAATGGCCACCTTTGACTCTTGTCAAAAATCATCCCATCAAGTTATTTTTGTGAACAATTATACACCTAGTTGTCCTAGGTTCTTGAATAATGGCTTTTCTTTCCTTTATGCAATTCAGCCTCCAAAAATTGCTTCCATGAGATTCAAATCCTTCCAAATCTCTTTTTTAGATTTGTACAATTGAGTACCCAAGTCTTGAAATCTTGCAATAAGACCCATAGATCAATTGTAAAACAAGCAATCTTTTAGGGCTTTCTTTAGTACCAAGTAACCATTGTAATCTTTTAGGGAGGTGTAGATTATTCAGTTTAGCCCTCACATTTCATTCACTATGGTGAAAATTATGCTATATAATGGTTTATAACCATTATGCCTTTATACTGTAATTTTCCCATTTGTTGAGGTGGTAACAAAACCAACCAACCTCGACTAATGCACTTACATTCCTCGGGCGGTAATATAGCCAACTTTGGAAAGTTAGCTTACCACTCTCGGCAGCATTATAGTCTCTTGAACATAATTTTACCTTTGATAGGCTCCCTAGTGACCTTGGAAAAGGATGACAAACACCTAGCCCCTAGGATCACTAACAAGAACCTTCCACATGCCCTTGTCTAGATGGTTGCACATAACCGTCTAAGGCCAGTTGGACACACCGCTCCCAAGGTACGGACCCTAGATCCCTTAAATCCAACCGACTAGGTGTTTGAATCTCCTAGGCTCAGGTATGGTGGCCTTATCTTTAAGCCCCCTATAAATGCTATAAAGGCTCCCAGGTAATACATCAAAGATACAAATTTCCTATCCATTGCTCTCAAAAACTTCTACCTCACATACTAACTTGGGCATCAAAGGTCCCTTCCCCGCTAATACTCCAGCGAGCCCCTAACTCTTGTTTCATCTTTCTGTAGGTACTTTTTAAGCCAAAGATACTATGGAGGCCACACTATCATACATAGATGATGTCATGGAGCATCACGTTCCGAATTAGTTGTGAATGTTTCAATTTCAAACAAGCTATGAATGATTCCATTTCATTCTCAACAAGTTGTGAATGTTTCCACTTAAAGATGCTGAATGTTTCTATTCAAAACAAGTTGTGAATGTTTCCAATTTATTATAAACAAGTTGTGAATGTTCTCATTTCATTTTAAACAAGTTGTGAATGTTTCGATTCCATACAAGTCCTGAATGCTTTTATTTCTAACTAGTTGTGAATGTTTCAATTCTAAACAAGATGTGAATGTTTCCATTTCATTCTAAACAAGTTTTAATTGTATCCATTTAGAATAGGCTGTGAATGATTCTATTCAAAACTAGTTGCGAATGTTTCAATTTCATTCTTAAAAAGTTGCGAATGTTTCTACTCTAAACAAGTTATGGTTGTTTCTATTCCAAACAAGTTATGAATGTTTCCAGTTCATTCTAAACAAGTTATGAATGTTTTCATTTTGTTCTAAACAAGTTGTGAATGTTTCCATTCCAAACAAGTTGTGGTTGTTTCTATTCAAAAAAAGTGGTGAATATTTCCATTTCATTCTAAACAAGTTGTGAATGTTTCCACTTCAAACGGGTTGTGAAGGTTTTTATTCTGAACTGTTTGTGAATGTTTTCATTCCAAACAAGTTGTCAACATTTCCATTTCATTCTAAACAAGTTGTGAACGTTTTGATTTTGAATAGGTTGTGAATGTTTCTATTCCAAACTAGTTGTGAATGTTTCCAATTAATTCTAAACAAGTTGTTAATGTTTCCATTCCAAACAAGTTGTGAATGTTTCTATACCAAACAAGTCATGAATGTTTCCATTTCATGCTAAACAAGTTATGAGTGTTTACTTTTCAAACGAGTTGTGAATGTTTCTATTCCAAACAAGTTGTGAAAGTTTCTATTTTTAACAAGTTATGAATGTTTCATTTCATTCTAAACAAGTTATGAATGTTTCCATTCCAAACAAGTTATGACTTTTTTCATTTCATTTTAAACAAGTTGTGAATATTTACATTCCAAACTAGTTGTGAATGTTTTTACTTCATTGTAAACAAGTTATGAATGTTTCCACTCCACATAGGTATTGAAGTTTCTATTCCAAACATGTTGGCAAATGCTTCCATTTCATTCTAAACAAGTTGTGAATGTTTCCATTACAAACAAGTTATGAATGCTTCCATTTCATTCTAAACAAGTTTTGATTATTTCCATTCCAAACTAGTTATGAATGTTTCTATTCCAAACAAGTTGTGAATGTTTCCATTTTTTTCTAAACAAGTTGTGAACGTTTCCATTTCAAACCGGTTGTGAATGTTTCTAATCCAAACTAGTTGTGAATGTTTCTATTACAAATAAGTTGTGAATGTTTCCATTTCATTCTAAATAAGTTATGAATGTTTCCATTCCAAACATGTTGTGAATGTTTCCATTGCAAATATGTTATGAATGTATCATTTTCATCCTAAACATGTTATGAATATTTCCATTTTAATTGTCAAACGGCTAGTGCTCATAAAACCTTTAGGAGAAAGGGGTTGGACACTACCCTCGAACAGCAAACCATCCACGCTCGACTAACGTGCTTTCAATCTTCAAGTGATAATATTGAAAACATTGGGAAGACAGCTTCCCACTCTCAGTAGCATTACAGTTTCCCAAACACATTTTGCCTTTGATAGGCTCCCTAGTGACCTTAGTAGAAGATCGTAAATCCCTAGCCCTTAAGATCACTGATAAGAACCGTCGATGCAACCTTGACTGGATGGTTATGCATAAACATTTGAGGCCGGTTAGAGACACCTCTCCTGAGGTGTGGACCTCAAATCCAACTGACCAAGTGTCCAAATCTCTGAGGCACTGGTAAGGCGACCTCCTTAAGCCCCTTCTAAATGCTCTGGAGGCTCCCAGGTAATACATCAGAGATACACATTTCTTGTCCATTGCTCTTAAAACCCTTTGCCTCATATACTGACTTGGGCGTTAGAGGTCACTTTTTTGGTAATACTCTGTGAGCCCCTTGACCCTTTTTTCATCTTGTTGTAGGTACTGTTTAAAACAAAGATACTCTGGGGCCTAAAATGTCATACATAGAAGATGTCTTGGAGCATCATTTGGCACCATCTGTGTGAACTCCTTCCCAGGTTACCATCATGGAGACTTGACATTCTTAGGAAAATTGGGTTCTAATGTCCCAGTCAACACCTGAGCCTCCTGCAACAGTAGAATCGCCAGCTCCGGAGCCTTTTTTGCTTGAAGAAAAACATCCATTGACGGTTACAATAGGCTTCTTATTTGACTTTCAGCGTTCTATAGTAGTTGAAATGACACAACAATTAGACCAGCGGCAGTCATAAGCTTGTCCACACGTATGGACACCCTTCTTGCAATCCCTTTTAGAGAGAGTTCATTAATCACCTCACTAGAGCTCGGCTAGCAAAAGCTTCATGATGAGTCTTCGATGGAGTACTTGCTGTCTCACAGGTGCAATACGGCAAGGTCAAGACCATGAAAGCAAAGGGCTTCTTGGCGATGGAGACCCTTTCATTAGTAGAAAACCTAACCCCTCACTGCTAAAGTGATTCACCTAGAATGAGACACCATTCCACCTTGCCACTTCATTCCTAGCAACAGGGAGAAGGCAGTACCACCATTTTAACGGAAAAAATCTTGGAAATGTTGGATAAGATTGAAAAGTAGGTACCACCATTTTAACGGAAAAAATCTTGGAAATGTTGGATAAGATTGAAAAGTAGGTTTCTTAAAAGCATATATGGTCGTGGTTGTCTGATACCATCATCGATGATGAGTCTCATTTTGTTCATGTAGTGGTGAAAGCTCCAATCCCAGTGACTTCCAGGTACCTTGTCTCGAATGTTACATTGGGCGAAGTGACTCTTAACCTCTTCTGACCAAATACAAAAGGAACTTGGTGTTGCATGGGGCTGATGATGCCACCCTTTGCAAATGTTTTGAGGTAAACCTATCTGGGCATACTACTGCATGTTATAACACTCTGGCCCTTGGAATAGTTACAAGCTTTCAATAGCTATTTATAGCGTTTACCCAACAATTCATTGGAAGTATGCTGACGGGGAATATGACTGTTCAGATGTTTGACATTGCCCAAAAAAATGGGGAAACTATTTGTAATTATGTCAAAAGATTTAATTAGGAGGCCCTCAATGTCCTTGACTTTCACAAAAAAATTTGAATTCTGGCCATGATCCAAGGACTGAGAAGAGACTCCTAACTTTTTTACGAGTTTTTGAAAGATCCCCCGAACATGTTTAAGGGGTTTTACAAAATAGCCGAATAGCATATGACTGCCAGAGTGTTGAGAATGCAAGGACAGAAGGCAACCTATCAATCTCCCGAAGGTTAGAATCCCCAACCTCTGTATCAAACCGAAGGTGGGGGAAAGCCTCAGAAATCATAGAGCAAAATGCCACTAGCATTTGCTCCCTTGAATACCACAAGAACTAACATTCTAATGGCCTTAGAAAGGCAAGGGACCTTGATCAAGCATCTGTAGCCCATAAGTTCAAACAACAAGAAAAATATGAAAAAATACTATCAATTTTATCAAGAACATGAGCACAATACAAAAGATTGCTTATAGTTGAAGAAGTACATTAAGTTCTTGATTAAGCAAGGGCAGCTTTGGTGATACTTGTGAATGCCTTCACCTAAGCCCTAAGTGAAATAGGATGAAGAGAGAATGGATGAAGATGAAGAGTATGACTCTGATAGACGTTGCCCAAACCGAAGTCCCAAAAAGCACCCTCCTCCTTTGACTGGGGTCATCGAAACAATCACCATAAGGGTACTTTCGGTTGAAAGGAAGAGGAAGAAAAGGGAAATAGCCAGGATGAAATTTGACAATCCTACAAACAAGCTCATCCGAAAGGATGGCTCAGTGGTAAAATTTCCACAAGATGATCCTTTTTTAATCACAACTAGAATTGGGGACTAGGATGTAAAAAAAGAACCCTATGACAATGGTTTGAACACTAATGTGTTATTTGCCCATTTGTGGTCAAGCTTGGGTATTCCTAAAAATGGACTCAAGCCTATGACTTTACCCTCATTCAGGGTAGGCCCTACAGAACTCCTAGTCCTGGGATGGATTGACCTACCATTAATGCTAAAAGGCACCTCGGTAGACTCAGGGGAGGAAATCTTTGCCTCCACCATGACAAGGTTTATCGTCCTAGATGTCCCTTCGTCCTCCAATGCCATCCTCGGTAGATAGACTCAATGGAACCTTCACCTCTAGACTGATGTGAAATACTTAACAATAACATTTGACATGAAAGAATGAGATGCTGAAATATTCATTGACCAAGCCGAGGTGAGGAAAGTATTTGTCAAAGCAAGATAGGCTCCTATGAAAGTCCATGCCTAGGATGTTGGAAACAGTGGGATGTTCACCCAAGGAGAGCTAGGGGAGGAAAAGTTCAATACCGAAAAAATAGAGACTAAGAATTTAAGAGTTAATTCATGGCCGAAGCACCCTTAATAGGGAAACAGCTGGCTGAATGTGAAAAAATTGACTTGCATCTCTTTTATTAATGAACAATGATCTATTAGCTTACTCCTCGAAGGATATGCCCAGAATAAATCCAGACATAATCCAAGATAGTATTAAATTAAGTCCCATAGCTAAGCCTATTCGGCAGAAAAAGTGCAGCATGTTAGTGCAAAAGAATGAGTTCATTAAGAAAGAAATCCAACGCTCTTGGAAGCTAATATAATAAGGGAATTTAAATACCCTGTCTAGCTTAGCAATAATGTCATTGCCACCAATGAAAGAAGTGACAAACTGTGAATGGGTGTTGACTTCAAGAGTATTAATGATGCTTGTCCGAAGGATTCATATCCCTTGCCCTCAATTGACAAGCTGGTGTATTCAACTACCAAATATGAACTATTGTGGTTCCTAGTTGCATTTAGTTGGTATCACCAAATTACCATGAAGCCTCACTATCTCCTTAATGTAAAACTATGCTACTTTATCCAATGAGTTTGTGAGGTTCATAGGTAGGAAGTTGGCTACCTTTGTCAGTGTATTCACCATGACCCAAATGGCATTACACTTTCTCCTTTTTATTGGCATTCCCACTACAATGTTTATTGATATGCAACCCTACTTTCTCTCAGCTATGATTAAGCTTTGGAGCTTCCCTCCTGGCCTCTAATGCCCAACCTTCACTTGTTGGCACAGTTCACACTTAGCTACATAGATTCTAATGTCCTACTTCATCTAGGGCAACCATAAGTATGCTTTAAGAGTATGATACATGTTATTAGCTTCCAAGTGCATACTCATTTTGCTTGAGTGTGCTTTTTTTAGAATATGAGGCCTAAGGTTATCCTTTTCAGGTATACACAGCCTATTTTGGAAGTATAGGAGTTCTTGTGTCTATGGCAATCCTTGAAACAACTCTCCTTTCATTTGTCCTAAGACCACATCAAGTTTCTCACCCTTAAGTTGTGCCACCTTGATGATTTCCTTCCATTCAGAGGTGATGGTAAGCACATTTATTTGGTTAAGTTTCTACTCTTTGTATTGCCTTGCTAACCAAGTCAAACTAAGGCTCTTGGCCTTGTTTTCTTCTTCACCACCCTAAACCCAATTAGCAGCAGGATTATTGAGTTGAGGCATGAAAAAATTATGGTTTAGCCAAGTGGTGCTTAAATGAAATGCTAGCTTGATAGTTTCCCTTCATTCATGGTGCATTGAGGACTCCAAGAATAGGATTCCCTCATCCTAGCCACTTAAGTAAACTTGCAATTGAGTCCCCAAATTCTAGATTTGACCAAAACCTCCTAAGCTCCTTAAGCAATGCACTTACACCTACTTGGGTACGCATACCTCTGGTACACCGCCATGTGCCTGCTAGGCATACTAGCCTAGTTCTTTAACATCAATCCCCTTAATTTCTAGGGTTCAATTTCTTTCTCAACTAGCCTAGGTCCAAGCACTTAGCAATGTTATTACATTCATTATTGTTATGGCCCTTAAGGCAGCAGACCTTCAACGGTCAAGTAAGACTTGTTAAACAAGTCAAAATTCATAGTTTAATGCCTCAATTAGTTTGAATTAGCAAGTCAAGCAAGTCTACTAAGGGCCTGGGGGCTTGGTGGCTAGGTGCATGGTGGTATTGCAGCACCTAGGACCCTATTTCAAAGTCGAAAAAAAATGGCCTCTGTCACCTAGGCGCTAGGACTCAATAGGATTGACATGCTATAGTATTTTCACCACAACTTTTTAGTTAAGTGTCCAATTGAGAAGATTCAACATTCCACATGAAGTTAAGAAAAAGATCTAAAACTTTCATGCTTTCACTCAAGGCTACATTAGCCTAGGTTTTTCTATCTTTGCTTTAAAGTGAGGGCACAATGAGTGCTTAAGGGGCTTTACAATGGAAGGTGACCAATGGAACCTTAGCACCTTTTAAAGCTCCTCAAAGCATTAGTTTATGGACCAGGTTTTCTTGGGTAAAAAGAAAGCATGAAAGAAAGTGATGTAGGAGGAGCTCAGAACATTACAATAAGGCCATTAAAATAAGTTATGGTGGTTTAGCACCATGGGTAGTCTAGTTGGATGCTCTGAGCTTAAGACACCAATGAAAAACCCAGTGCATTTGAGGGGTTCTATGGAACCTAGTAAATTAAGTCCATCCATACCAAATCTTACCATAACTATGTGAACCAAGTAATGGTGGATAGTGGAATGCCATGGATGAAAGCTTAGTGCACTTGTGGCCTAGTCAGGTTATGGGTTGATGCACTAGTTAAAGCTTAGTGCATCCTTGGTAGGTTAAACGGGGAAGGCTTAGTACCTTGGTAATTTAAGTGAGCCTATTAGCTTGAGACACCAAGTGGTAGCCTAGTGCACCTAGTTAGGTGGAGGCATAGTACCATAGTGGCTAGGCAAGCCAAGGGCTTGAGGCACTATGTAGGGGCCTAGTATAGCTAGTGAGTTCCTTGGAACTCAAGTAAGAAGCATCCACCTTATTCCCCTGTGCAACAACAAAGAGAAGGATATTCAGTGACCTTTGATCACTAGAACGTTAGCCAACCAAGGCTTGCTAAGAGCAAGTTAGGGGCCTAAATTCGCTTTGCACTAGGTCACATCCATATAAGGAGTAGGAAAAGGTAGTGTCCCAAGGGACTTAAATATATGTGCATATGTTAGGCCTCAATCAGTACAGGGTCCACAGTAGATTTCATATGTTATATATATGAGGGTCCTCAGATTTTTTGTTTGCAAGTTTTAGTGTTTCTTTGCAGGTACCTGAATATATTCTTGGGAATATTTATATTCTCACTTCCTTTATTGTTGTTGTGCAAATTGTATCTGTAAGGAGCTAGTGACCTTGGAGGGTTGTTGAGCTAGTACTTGTGTCATAGGCAATGACCTAGTAAATCATTATCGATTCTAGTTTATTGCTGGTTATGTGTTGTGCAAACTATAGCTCTCGTGTAGCCTTGTAGATGCTAGTGGCACAAAGATGGACATAGTGGACCGTGGATCTTAATAGTAGTCATTCAATATACATTTGTATATTAGTTTAGCAGTCAATGTCTCTGGGTTGAGTAGTATTCTAGTTGCTTTTAGGCATGTGCATAATCTTTACTAATGTAATGATGCATATGTGCAGTTATTACTTATAGTAAATACACTTATGTTTTATGCCTTGACTTGTGGTCTCTTTATGTTTTTTTTATAAGAGTTGTGGCAATGTTTTTCATTCATTTTCTTAAATTGAAATTCAAGTTGAAGCAAGTGCATGCATATTGCATTATAGGTTAATAACTAGGCGCATGAAAGGTTTTAAAATGGGACAAGTAAATAACTAGCCAACTACAACTAGTATGGAACTTTCTTTCATAGTCTTCTTAGGAGGACCTCCTTCAGTGCAATTGACACTGCAGGTGGTATCCAAGAAAGGCTTCATACTCGATTAAGAGTTTTTTTAGGCTTAAGTGACTTAGATCAAGATGTTGTCCTTGTGCTAGGTTTGGTAGCACTAAGCAAGAGTTTTTATATCCTGTGTCCACTATCTGGGTTTGGTTGCAGATTCCTTTGGTGGAACTAGGTTAGGTGCAATTTCATATGCTAGGGGTTTTAGAGTGAATCCTAGTAGTCTAGTTGTGTGGGAACACTAGGGCAGAAAGTTTGACTTGCTCCAAGGTAGTGGCAACACCTTGATACAAGTAGTGGGATGTGAGTACCATCCTGGGGGAAACCTTTTAGAACCTCAGAATGAGGTAGGTGACATGATCCATATGAGAAGGAGGTGTAGACTTCCAAGGTGGGGAGTTCCACCATAGTTTTAGAATTCAAACCCAAAAACCTTGGATGGGTTAACCACCAAAGAATACGAGGATATGCTGACCAAGATGAGAGGACTCTTGGTCAAGAAAGGTACAAAGCAGAGTAAATGAGCACTTTCATACCTTTTTTCTGTGATAGTAGGAGCTTGAGGTCAAAATTATCAAGGCTAAAAGCTAGCACTATGGAGGTTCTCTTTAGGTATGGATGTGGAGCTGCTGACAAGTTATTTAGGAAGGCATCAACTTTCAAAAGAGAGTTAGTGGTGTTACCACTCTAAGAGCTTAAATACAGTGACAATGTTTAATATGGCAATCTCCCAAGAGCTATGCATGTTCTGTAGGCCATCAGAACAATGCTCATTATATTACCCAAGTGGCCCTCTTGGTCTTTATGAAAATATATGTATATTGGTCAAACCATAACACACATATTTACATTTATGCACACTATGGAAGCTAAGAAGGAAAACATTGGCACAATTATTGGTTTTGGCTTCCACACAGTAGGCAATCTTGTTAAGTTCCTGTAACTTTCACTAACAAACTGTATCATTCTAGCCATGTAACCCCCTATTTTCTTTATTCCATTATCAATTAGAGACTCAAAGAAAACCAATAAATTTTTTTTAACATCAAAACCCCACCTATGGACCAAGTTATGGATTTTTTAAGTTGGTTACCAAATTATGACCAAATGAACAGTAACTTAGCCAACTTTGGAAAGTCATATATTTGGCTACAGAGCTCTAAATTTAGAAATTCTAAATTTAAGTTCAACCTTTGTATGTGCTCTAGGTGGGGTCAAAATTTCATAGCAACAATCATTATGTACAGTAATTTATGCCTCTTGCATTATAGGATACCAAATCTGTAGAACTAATGACCATAATGCACATACAAAATTTCATAAAATTCATACACTTCATTTCCAGGTTCAAAACCAACATGGGCAGGTTCTTACATGTATTAGACACTTGGGAAAGTCATTTCCATGAATTTAGTGGCATTCCATAAACATTAAACAGAATTTTCTTTGGAACAGCCAATGAGTTGCAAAATGGACAGAATTGAACATTCAACCTCAAACATCACTTTATTGTTTCATATATCATCCATACACCATACATAGTGTATTTACATGCATATATGCATCATAAATATGTCCTAACTTAGTTGGGTATGTACACTAGCTTCTTGGAGAGCCTTACAAGCACAATGCACTCCAGAAACTTCAAAAGACAGTTGCTGCGTAAGGAAGAAAGTACCAACACTAAAATTAGCAAATGTGCTCTAAAAATCATGAAACACTCCAGTTTAATACTAGACATATTGAAGTTCATGTACCTGAAATTTCACAGGAAAAATCAAACTAGAACTATTAGTTTGAATGTTCTCTTTCAGGTGTTCCTGAAAATGGACAAAAAGGGGAGTAAGCTCTTTGTAAAGAACTTAGTAAGGGCTTTCAATGTAAAGTCTTCCATAGCAACGTACCACCTGAAATCCAAAGACATAAAAACATAAAAAAACAAGACATACACACAAATATGGCAACCATATGCACCAACAAACACAGCAACAAACACATGTAATGCTGGCAGCAATAACACATTAGGGTTAGTCCATAATCATTCAATAAAACAATAAGATATCACTTTATTAACACTGTGGCAGCCCTCTTCATGCTTTTTCTTGGTATAAGGATTCTTTTAGGTCATAGTTAGTGCTAACTTGGGCTCTAGAAACCCTTCTTTCTTGCTGCCATCTTTAGCATGGTAACAATAAGGCCGAAACCTTGCCATGCTTATTTTCCCTTAACCCATACTTGGTTCCTTGAGCTTTTTGCTCTCTTCCAAGCATGGTCTTAGCTTCATGGATGTTTGGAAATACAATAAACAATCCAAGAAACTTTAGAAAACCCTTACCTTTGCTATGAAAGCTGAAAACCCAAGAAAAACCAAAATTAGGTTTTCTTGCACTCTTTTGTCTTCTTTGCTTTCTCTTGCTTCCTCTTGTTTTCTTAAGGTATGGTGGCTATGGAGGATGATGGAAGAGTTTAAGGAAGAATTATTACTAGGTGGAGGTTGAAATTTAAGGAAAATGCCAATGAAATGAAGATTTTTCTTCATTTATTTCTTTCTTGGACCAAGGTGGCATATATGCAAATTTTGCAAAATTTGGCCAACACTTGGACAACGTTATTTCCAGCCATTTTGGATGGAAAAATGATGTTTTTGACCTCTTTTAACCTTGTTCAAAGGTCATTTTCACCTTTAGAAAAAAGGTGGACACTTGGATCCTTAGTTGGCATTATGCCATAAATGATCAACTTTGCCTTCTTAAGCACTTTGGTCCCCAACAATATCCTTAATTCCATCCATGTCATTTCTTCATAATTCCATCCATGTCCTTTCCATAGACATCTTTAGATTTGTGCAATTGAGTACCCAACTTTTGTAACCTTACAATTTAGTCCATAGGTTACTTGAAAATTAGGCAAAATGCCAATGCTTTCTTAAGGACCAAATTATCATTGTTTATGCCACTCTAAGGGAGTGTATATTGAATGCTTTATACTTCACAATTTCATACAATACAGTGAAAATTAAATCATATAAGTTTAGGTCTTTATACTGTAATTTTCTCAGTTTGTGAACGTGGTAACATTCTCCCCCCCTTAAAAATTTTGGTCCGCCAAAATTGCCTTTAGCATGGGGTACTCTTCTAGATATCTCTTTTGTGTTTCTTTCTCAGTTTCCCAAGTCGCGTCTCTTTCAGAATGGTGTGACCATTGAACTTTGACCATAGGAATAAGCTTGTTTCTTAGCCTTTTGGTATCATTAGCTAAGATAGCTATAGGTTTATCTTCGTATGTGTCTCTTCGTATGTCAGACTAGGTCCTAACTGTATGGCTTCCACTACTATAGTATGCTTTATGTCCAATAAACACTTCTTAAGTATACTAATGTGAAAAACATTATGGACACTTGACATACTTTGCAGTAGAGCCAACCTATAAGCCACCTTGCCAACCATTTCTAGTATTTCATAAGGACCAATGCACCTTGGAGATAACTTACTTTCTTTACCAAATCTGATAGTGCCTTTGGCTGGTGCCACTTTAAACCATATTTTATCACCAACCGCAAACTCTAAGTCTCTTCTTCTTTTGTTCATAAGCAATGGTCCTCTCATTACCTATTTTTATCATTTCCTGTATCTTGTTGATTTTACTTGTTGTCTCTTCAATAATCCATGGACCCAACTTGAGCCTATCTAAGGCTTCCACCCAACAATGGGGTGTCATGCACCTTCTCCCATAAATGCCTTCATAAGGTGCCATACCAATGGTGCTTTGATAATTGTTATTATAAGAGAATTCCACTAAAAGTACATGTTGGTTCCATTCTCCTTCGAAATCCAAGACACAATTCCTGAGCATGTCTTCAAGTATCTGAATTACCCTTTCAGTCTATCCATCAATCTAAGGATGATAAGTAGTGCTCAGGTGGATTTTGAATCATAGTGCCTTGTGAAAAGCACTCCAAAATCTAGCTATAAACCTTGGATCTCTATCTGACACTATAGAGTTCAGTACTCGATGTAGTTTTACTATCTCTTTAATGTACATTTGTTCCAACTTTTCCAGTGAGTCTGTAATCTTTATTGCCAAGAAGTGGGCACTCTTGGTTAACCTATCCACAAGACCCAGAATGTGTCATGTCTTAATTTGGTCATAGGCAACCTAGTTAAAAAATCCATAGTGATATCACCCCACTTCCTCACTGGAATGGGTAAAGTCTGTAGTGTTCCTGCTGGCTTTTAATGTTTTTGCCTCCACCTTTTGGCATGTGGCATATTTATAGACATATGTGGCTATGTCTTTCTTTATGGTAGGCCACCAAAAATGTGCCTTCAAGTCTTTGTACATCTTTTCACTTCTAGGATGGATATTCAATTTGCTCATGTGAGCTTCTTCAAGTATCTCATTTTGAGTTCTTGCTAGCTAGGCACATATATTCTGTCCTTGAAGTATAGTAATCCTTGCTTGTAGGCAAAGGATTCATACAAGGGCCCTTTGTCTTCCCTTGAAATCTTCTTCAAGTTTGGGTCTACTTTTTGTGCCTTTCTTATTTCTTTAATCATGATTGTATAGTCAATGTACAGACTTGTGCATTTTCCCACTTCTGCCACTTATGCCAAAGGCATAATAAATTGTTTTCTTCAGTTACATCCTTTGTAGAACCTCCTTTTATTAATCCTGTATACTTTCTACTCAAGGCATCTGCCACCGAATTGCCTTTGCCTTCAGTATGCTCAATGATGCAGCCATAGTTTTTGATATACTGTAACCATCTTCTTTGCCTCATGTTCAATTCTTTCTGAGTGAAAAAGTACTTTAGGCTTTTATGGTTGGTGTATATCACGAATAAACTTCCCAAAAAGATAGGGTTGCCATTCCTTTAGGGCAAATATCACAGCAATAAGCTCTAGGTCATGGGTAGGATAATTTTACTCATGAGGTCTCAGTTGCCTTGACCCATAAACAATCACATTTCTATCTTGAAGTAGAACACATTCTAACCCAAATCTAGATGCATCTGTATAAATGATGTAGGGCTTAAATGGATCAGGTAGGATCAACACTGGGGCTTGAGTCAATCTGCTCTTCAGTTCCTAAAAACTCTTTTCACATTTCTCAGTCCATTCAAATCTTTGACCTTTCTTTGTCAGTTGAGTAAGAACTAAGGCAGTCATAGAAAAGTTTGGCACAAATCTTCTGTAATAGCCTGCTAGTCCTAGGAAGCTTCTGACTTTCTTTACAGTCTTAGGTCTTTCCCACTCTTGCACAGCCTTGACCTTTTCAAGGTTTACTCTAAGGCCTTGTGCATCAATGATGTGTCATAAGAAAGACATTTTCTTTAACCAGAATTGGCATTTGGAAAATTTTGCATACAGTTAACTGTCCAACAGTGTGTTCAAGACAGTTCTTAAGTGATGCTCATGTTCACTTTCAACCCTGGAATACACTAGGATGTCATCAATGAACACCACTACAAACTTGTCCAAGTAAGGTCTAAACACACGGTTCATCAAGTCCATGAATGCAACAGGGGCATTTGTCACAGGCCTTTACCATTAATCCTATCTCTATCATATGGGATGCCAGAAACCTTACACTCATTCAGTGTTAGGCCTATGTAAATTTGTCCTTAGTGGGCCTACTAATTGATTAAATCCTTAATGCATTACTATTTTATACTATGCCTTACTATGACTATAGATCAATGACCATAAAATAACATATAATTGATGCAACTGGCCAGCATTTAAAAACATGCATTTATTTAAAACATACTATTATGCATTGTGAATCCATACAAGCTACTAGGGAACACAACCACCAGTTCCATAGCATTTACCAGAGGCATAAGTTTGACACACATATATACATCATACACAAAAGTGTCATACATAAGCTACACACTGAGAATCTTGGGATCCAATCCCACCTGAGCTACATTGCCAAAAAAGGGTCACTGCAGTGTTCAAGTATTCCCTATTCCTTGCCTCTGTACAACAAAGGCCAGTAAGTTAGTATTATAGTAATTAGGAACTTGCAAGAAAGAAACTTAACAACAATGTAAAATAGTAATTAACTTCTGTACACCTGGTGTCAAAATACTAACAACCAATTCTTTTATTAGTTATTAGCCCCAGGTTTACCAGTATCTACACACAAAATATGTAAGGAATGTGAGAACCAAAAGTTTCCAATAAGGGTTATAACCTACAGGAAAAAAAACTATATAGGACCATGCATATTATCCATAAGGATATCAATATATGCCTAGTGCACTTGAGCTCAAGTCATAGTGCTAAGAACTAGTATGATTGGCCAATAATCATAGGAGTAGCTAATTCCCACAATTCCTTCAACCATTTGTCTTGCAGTTGACAAGTCCAAATTGTCCATATAAATATTGCTTTGAAAGCTTATTAGCATTTGTAAAAATCCCTTATTTTTTGTATAGGAGTGAACTATTTGCTTATTTAAATGCATGTGTTAGTGCTAGCATTCCAACATTTTGTGAATGGTTGAGGACACCTCCCCCTCTTAGGTTCACCTAAGCCTTGGCCCATCATGGTGACCTTAGGTATCTTAGGTTCTCAAACCATCATACTCTCCAAACATTAGACCATACTAAGGTCCATGTTGCCTATACATGGAAGTTTACAAACATTCACTTACACATTTCATACGCACTTCATAGTTTGGTTTCCTACCAAACCCAATCATATAAACTTCTTAAATAGCCATCAATACTCAATTTACATGCTTGTTAAATCCATCAATAATTCAGCCACTTGATTACAAGTATCTTAGCCAAATTTATTTAACACATAAGCATACAAATCAAGTAACCCTTACCTTAGATAACTTAGTTTGCAAGCTTCAAGTACTGAGCCTTTTCTGTCTCAATTTTAGGCCAAACTTAGGAACTCTCTTAGAATCTTATCCCCAGCACCTATATTGATCATTTTAAGCATAATTTAGCAATTTTAACACATGGAAACAGCCCCTCAAACAACCAGCAACAGCCTAGAATTTTTTTGTGTACAGTTTGTTTATCTTGTGGTTCTTTACATTTTAATAGCATAAATGCAGCCCAAAACTTACTCTCTTATTTTTTATGCCTTGTATAATAGTGTATAAGAAATATTATAATAACCAACAGCCACCAATATCACTGGAATAACACAGTTTATTCCGGGAAGTAACCACAATTACAGCAGCAACAAAACTTCACTAATGCACATTCATGGCTTTCTTTGGTAATTCACTTCCAAATAAATGTTCCCTTGATTCTTAGCCCTCAAATACTAGTTCATAAGTAAGATAACAAGCTTATTGTGCCACCAAAACCCCTGGAACATGAAGTTATGGCTGGCTATAAAAGAATTAAACCACACTAGCACAACACTCCTAGTTTTAGCTACACCAAAATTCCAACCTTAGTTCTCTTGGGTTTTTAGCTCATTTTCATCTCAATTCATATATTACAGCTAGGAAACACATCAAAAAATTATCCCAGTCATGATTTCTACCATAAAAATCACATGAACAGTGCCAGAAATCCAAAGATGATGAAAACTACACCATAAGAGCAAAATTAACCATGGATAAGCTCATAAACACCTTCAAACATGTCGAGCACCTTTGATTTCTCTTAACCACCAAATCTAACATTAATTTCCAGAATTTACAGAGCTAAACTAACGTTCAAGACAGGGGAAATGATAGAACCAAACTTACTCGGACAAGAAGCAACAAATCCTAGCTTAGGATAGCCCAAAACTCGATTTTCCTTCAAAATCTTGATTATTTCTGCTTGAATTTGGGTGGATTGAGCTTGGAGGGATCTTGGCTATGGTGGTGCAAAGGTGAGAGAGGTTGTGGCTGGCTAGAGCTTCTAGGTAAGGGAGGAAACAAGTTGGCCGATTAGTAAAGCTTATTAAGTAAGTTGGCATGTGCAAGGCGCATGCATGGCTTAACTGCATACTTTTAACACTTGACCATTAACTGATAAAATGCTAAAAATTAAGGACTAAGGTTAGTATTATGGGACAACTTGCTTCTTACCAGATATAATTACACGCCAGTCTCCATATTTTTTACAACGTCTAATTTAATCCTTATCTTTTTAAGGATTACATTTAAACCACTTATGTACAATCCAGTCAATCCAAAATTTCACGATCATAGAGCAGAAATCACGAAAAACCATGACACCTCAAATTTAATATTTTCTCATGCTCTATGCAACAGTGCAATAAAAATGGGTCACTATATGAAATAACCAAAATACCCCTCTTGGCCCTGCTTACTTAAATGATCACATTTATTCATTTTTAACTACTGGACCCTATATTACCGAGACTTAGCTTGCAAAAAAATTATCTAAAGTGTTATTTGTTAAATTAACTAATTACCTAGTAAGCTGAGATTTCTGTAATTACCTTGTCAATTAGACCTACAGCTCCGAGGGCTGTCACAGCATTAGTCAAGCTAGATGGCATAACTGTATACTCATAGTGTCCATATCTTGTTCAGAATGCTGGCTTGGGTATATCCTCCTCTTTTACTCTTACCTAGAAGTATCCAGATCTCAAATCAATGTTGGAGAAGATCTTTGCTCCTTTGTGTTGATCAAATAGACCCTCAATCCTAGGAAGTAGATACTTGTTCTTGATAGTCATAGCATTTAGCTTTCTGTAATCAATACACATTCTCAATGACCCATCCTTCTTTTTCACAAAGAGAACTGGAGCTCTCCACAGTGAAACACTTGGTCTTATGAACCCTTTTCGAAGAAGTTCATCAAGTTGTTTCTTGAGCTCAGTCGTCTTTGTGATTGGGATTCTATAAAGAGGTATCGATATTGGTGCTGCTCCAATTTGTAACTTGATTTCAAATTCTATCTTTCTTGGAAGGGGAATACTTGATAGGTCTTTAGGAAAGACTTGTCGAAAGTCTCTCACTACAAGTATTCTATTAACTTCCTCATCAATTTCAACACCATTCAACACATAATATTCATCTGAAAAAATCACAACAATTTCATCAATAACTTCTAGTTTCATGCCATGCATTTCAAACAGTAATTCTTTAGAATTCATTAATGTATGCCCTTCATTACCATGCAATGTGATTTCTCTTTTAGCAAAGTCAATCTTGATTCCATGCTTTGCCAACTAGTCCATGCCAAGAGCAATATCATACTTTGGAATATTTAACACTAGTAGATTAGTCAAAATCTTAGTCTTTCCAACTACTAGCTCATAATTCTTAGCCAGTTCATTAGTGAAAAGACATTGACTACCTGCTATTCTTACTAATGATAAATTAGGCATGAATTCTATAGACAATTTCATGGATTCAGTTAACTTTCTAGCCACAATAGACACTGAAGCACCAGTATCAAACAACACACTAACTGGCTCACCATTAAAATAAATGTTACCTCTAAGTGCACTTTGTTGGGATGTCTCACCCTTATCAATATGGAAGACCTTTCCAGCTCTGCACATTTGAAGCCTTTGATCTTTAGGAGGACCCCTCAGTTGATTGTCTTTGGCGGGTGGCATATTAGGCCTATTCTGGCCTTGGTCCTCCTATGCTCTTCTTTGGACTAAAGGGCAGTCCTTGATCCAGTGATCTAAAGATCCACGTCTGAGACATGCCTATGTTTCAAAATAACATGGCCTCTTGTCATGAAACTTTTTTCATCGAGGACACCTTGTGCCAACAAAGTTACTTTTGGCCTTACTATCCGTATTAGGTTTAAAAAGCTTAGTTGTGTCCTTCCCTTTTGTTGGTTTCTGTAATCTTCCAACCTAGCTAGTCTCTCCTGGTCCACTGGGAAACCATTTACTTTTATAATATTCCTGTTCCACCAGTAAAGCCTTCTGAACAACATCATGATTTTAATCACATTGAAAGGCCTAACAACTCTCCTAATATCTAGTCATAGGCATCTGACAAACCTCTTGGCTTTAAGTTCTTCCAACCTGTGATATTATGGTGCATACCTCACAAGTTGGTTGAACTTATGTTCATATTCTAGAACGCTGAGGTTGTCTCGTTGTAGTGCATGAAACTTAGCTTGCTTTAAGTCTTTGATGGCATTACTTATTTACTGGTCTCGGAACAACCTTATGAACTTAGGCCATGTCATCTCCAGCTCATGATCTACTCTTCTACCTCTCTAGGCAGCATGCCTATCTCTAACACTTATCCCCCATATTTCTGCACTACCTATAAGATTGTAGGTAACCAGAGATACTTTCTTGGTAGAGCTTAAATGCATCCTTTTGAACATCTTCTTAATGAATCTTAGCCATTAATGAGTCTTAGCCATTCCTCAACTTTCTCTGGTCCTGCTTTACCATCAAATTGTGGAGGTCTTAGGCCTTGAAACCTCTCCAACAACTTGACATCATCAGAGCCTTCAAGATCTTCGGCTCTATGTCTTTCTGACCTGTGCGATTCTTCTAAGTCCATGTGGTCTCTATGTCTCATTCTTTTCCTCGTCTCAATAGTCTTTTAGCTTTATTCCTCATGGAATGGTCATAAGCTGAGTTATTGGCCTTGGATACTTGGCCAATCTCAGACTTGATTCTCCAACCTCTCGGGTGTCTTCTATCCTCATCTTCAGCATCTTCATTCTTTTCATTTTCATTAGAAGGAAAATTTACTTGGTTACTCTTAGTAACTTCCTGGTTCTACTCCTATGGTAATGCTTGTGCTACTTGGACTCCTTTTTGTTGAGCTTGTTGTAATTGTACTAAGTTTTCATTTACTTGGCTCATGTTTCTTTGTAGTTCAACCCACACTTGTGGTACATTCATTTCAGGTGTTGGGTTTTCTACTCCTTGAATCCTTGGTTGTTCTTCTACATCCCTTCCAATTCTATTGGCCTTCCTTTTCTTAGTAGGAGGTCTTAGGGGTCCCTAATCCCCTCTCATTATGACTACCATTTTCTTGTTTCATGACAATCAGAAGAGCACAATATATACTACGTGTTAGGTGCTTAACACTAGCAGCTGACCCAACTAAGCTATTTGTATGCAACTATATGCATCATGTCATATGCACATAAACTACATTCAAACCTTCCTCTAACACCGACTTCTATTACCACTCTGAGTACTTCAATACAGTGACCATATTTAGTGTATTTAGTCCTAAGAGCTGTGCATGTTCTGTAGGCCAAACAAAACAATGCTCACTATATTACCCAAGTGGTCGTCTTGGTCTTTATGTAAATATATGTATATTGGTCCAACTATCACACACATATTCAGATAGAATTTTAACTGGAGGTAGTGATGATGACAATCAATTATTTATTCCCGGTCAATATGGGATTTGAGTAAAATCCCCAAGTACATGTACAATCATATGCACACTTGGTACCATTGGTGCCCATTTCCTGTGTCCAAGTCAAATCCTACCCATGTTCTCCTATGCCCTAAAGGCCTTAAACCCTTTAATACACTTAAAACTTCATGGGGAAACAAATTTGAGGCATTAAATCCACACAAGTTTGGAATTATGGATTTTGTACTCAACTGGGTAAAATTGACCATATGAACAGTATATAGCAAAATCATCCAAGTTTGACAGGCTATAACTTTGGCTACAAAGCACCAAATCTAATGATTCAAAAGCCAAATTATTCACCTTGAAGTGTTCTAAATGTGGTAAAAATTTCATAGCCAAACTCATTCTTTACAGTAAGCTGTGGCTCTTGGAGTATAGGGTACCAAACCAGTACAACTAATGACCATACTACCCATATAAAAATTCACGAAATTTATATACTTAATTTCCAAGTGCAAGGCCAACATGAGCAAGTTCTCACATGTCTTAGAAAGTTGGTTAAATCATTCCCCAGAATTTAGAGGCATTCCATAAGCATTAAACATAATTTTATTTAAAACAGCCAGTGACTTGCAAAATGGACAAAATTGAACATTCAAGCTCAAACATCACTTTGTTGCTTCATATATCATCCATACATGACCCGAAGTGTATTTAAATGCATAGATGCATCATACACATGTCCTAGCTTTTTGCAAAGCCTTACAAACACAATGGACTCTATAAACTTCAAAAGGCAGCTACTGTGTAAGGTAGAAAGTACCAACACTAAAATTAGTGAATGTGATCTAAAATTACTCAAACACGCCATTTTAATAGCAAACATGCTAAAGTTTATGTGCCTGAAAGTTCACAGAAAAACAGAAACTAAAAGTATTAGTTTGAACATTCCCTTTCAGGTGTTCCTGAAAATGGACAAAAAGGGGAGTAAGCTCTTTATTAAGAACTTAGTAAGGCCTTTCAATGTAAAGTCTTCCATAGCAATGTGCCAGCTGAAATACAAAGACGTAAAAATAGACCAAAACAACTCATGCATGCAAATATGGCAACCATATGCACCAACAAACACAGCAACAAACACATGTAATGCCGGCAGCAATAACACATTAGGGTTAGTCCATAATCATTCAATAAAACAATAAGATATCACTTTAGTAACAGTATGGCATCCCTCCTTAAGCTTTTCTTGGTATTAAGATTCTTTTAGGTCATAGTTAGTACTAACATGGGCTCCAAAAACCCTTCTTTCTTGTTGCCATCTTTAGCATGGTAACACTAAGGCCGAAACCTTGCCATGCTTCTTTCCCCTTAGCCCATACTTGGTACCTTGACCTTTTTGCTCTCTTCCAAGCATGGTGTTAGATTTATGGATATTTGGAAATATAGTAAACAATCCAAGAAATTTTAGAAAGCCCTTACCTTGAGGTGTTAAAGCCTAAACCCTAGATGAACCTGAAAACTAGGGGTTTTGTGCTCTTTGTTGAATTCTCTTGCTTTCTCTTGCTTTCTCTTAATTTATTAAGGTATGGTGGCTGTGGAGGGATGTGGAGGAGTTCAAGGAAAAACCCTAGTAGTTGGAGGTCAAAGTTTTGGAAGAAATGGGGAGAAAATGGTTTTTTTTGTACCTTTATTTCTTTTTTGGTCTTTAGTAATGGCATGTTTGTAAAATTTTGCAAACTTTAGGCTACAGTTGGACAACATTTTTACCAGCAATTTGGGATGGGAGGATGGCAGTTTTTGGCCTCTTTTAACCTTGGTCAAGGGTCATTTTCACCTTTAGAAAAGTTTGGGACACTTAAGTCCTTAAGTGTCCTTGAGCATTAAATTACTAACTTTGCCTCCTTGAGTACTTTGGTCCAAAAAAATATCCTTAATTCCATCCATGTCCTTTCCTCATAATTCCAACAATGTCCTTTCCATAGCCACATTTCAAAATTTGTGCAATTGAGTACCCAACCTTTATAACCTTACAATTTAGTCCATAGGTTACTTGAAAATTAGGCAATATGCCAATGCTTTCTTAAGGACCAAAATGTTGTTGTTTGTGACACTTAAAGGAGTGTGTATTGAATACTTTACACTTTAAAATTTCATACACTATGGTGAAAATTAAAGTATATAAGTTTACTGGTCTTTATGAACTTATGAGCAAGCCGAGGCTAGTGTGAGGTAAGTAACTAACCTTCCACTAGTAGCTTATCTTCTTGTTGGTTGTTCTGGCATCAGTTTATTGGCATAGTCTTGTTTTACTTGTTGGTTAGTTTTCCTGAGCCGAGCAAAGGTTGAATCTGAGTGCATCAAAAACCAAAAATGCAATAAGTGTTTGGGTGATACCTAGAGCCACAGAACCCACTTGCTAGTGTATAAAACCACATATGTTGAGCCTTGAATGCCTTAGAATGGAAATGCTATAAGGTTCCATAGGCTACAATATTTTGTAAGTTACCTTGGTTGCCCTAGATAACGTGAATAATTGGCTAGGTAACTAGATAAGTTCCTTAGAGTATGCGAGTAGTAGAGTAATTCAGGCAGGTGCCAAGAAGATAAGTAGTTAAGATTTCAATTTTTATTTTTTCCCATGTTATGTAGATGGAACCCATGAGGGGAAACAGGGAGCAAGGAAATCATCCATACCATAAATAGAAGGATAGCTTTATTCATCTGTTAGTTATATGCTTTAGTCTATAGCTAGTAAGAGCAAAATAGTTGCTGAGCGTTGGTCTCGGCTACCAGTGGTAGTAAGAGAACCTGAACAATAGGAACAATTATCATGGACCAATGGATATCATTTGATTTATAGTAACCATCACGTGGATAAGTGGAGTCATGGGCGACCAAGATGACTTATGGCAGACAGGTGCTCAGCTAGTAAGGGTAGCCAAGTAAGTGAAGGACTATGCCTTAGATGGGGCTAAGGAACTCGTGGTAGGTACCAATTGTTTGTTGTGATTGTATGTTAGGGGAAATTTAAACATAGGCCAGGAATGACGAAGTGATGCTAGGAAGAGTAAGCTTTGCCTAGACCCTTCAGGGTAGAGTTAGGGAAGCCCATGTGGAAGAGTTCACTATGACCAGTCCAAATATGGTTCAAATAGCCATAGTGGAACCTCCCACCTAGCTAAGTGATTCAATTAGTTGTCAAAGTGCCAAGTCTAGTGTAGGTACAATTGTGCTCTAGTGTGGTGTTTTGACTCTGATAGTTGTTGAGATTTATTGAAGTGCAAGAAAGTCAAGGGCTAAAACCATAGTCTGAGTTGGTCATGTTAAGCTAGTCAAGAGTCCAAAGTAAGTGTGAGTTTCATTAGACCCTAATGCTTCATAAAAGGAAGGGCCAGTGACTTAGGAGACTAGATAATGGGCTAGTAGGTAAGGCTCAAAACTCCAAATGATAGTATTGATCCTAAGGTGCAAAAGAAAAGCTTGTTGAGTTATAGTAGATGAGCTACCCGAGGAGTTCCTTGTGGCTAACCACCCTTTGACAGCAAATGAAGTAATGTGGTGAAGTCAGTTTCCCACTAGGAAAAATTAAGTTGCTGGGTGGCCTAAGAAGGGAGGCATGACCAGAGGCACATTATGGCCTAGTCACAGAGTCAAGGTGTCTAGTTGGCTTGTGAGCCAATGATACCAAGGATGACCTAGGATTCAGCAGCAGATTGTGACTCAGCTAAGAACCATTGTAGTGCCTCGAGCATGGGGCAAGTGTTGGAGGCCAATAAGCAAGTGTGCTAAGGACACATATAGGATGTGAATCAGGTATGTGTAGTTACCAAGGGTCCAAGTGCAAGCTAAGGAGGACTTAGTGTGTAGGCTAAGTGCACCAAGCATACTTTGAGTAAAGTGAAAAAAGCATCAAGACGTCAGTTTAGGTAGCATATTGGTATCCAATTACCTGGTGCCAGGAAACTTGAGCTGAGGAGGTGTGGATGAGGCCAAAGGATTGTTAGCCACATGGAGGTTTTGGCACTTATGCAATAAAGATTTTTTCTATGGTAGTAATGCAAGTGTAAGGGACTCTAAAGTGGCAAGGCAGGTAGGATTATAATGCCCAGGTAGTGCATATGTATCTCACACAATGTACTAGGATGCCTAAAGCCTATGAGCCATCTAAAAGGATGTCGAAGACTCATACTCTGGGGTCTGGCAAGACTTACAGCTCTCGGTAGACCATTCGATCGGAAGAGCCCTAGAGTATAGTAGAGCCTCGACCAGAGTATGCCTTGGGTGCTAGAAGTGTGTTACGGTGAAGCCATAGTACACTAGTGACACACTTTGTCTAGTGGTTGTGTAAAGTGTTAAGTACCAAGCCTATAGTGAAAAACCATCAGTGTAAGAGTTAGTGGACAAGTTTCATGCTTGTTAAGCTATCTTGCACTAAGGGGTTTGGTATAGGAGAGCTATTGCCAAGCCTAGGTTATAACTTCTTGAGTGCAAGTGCTAGTGGACAAGTTGCAAACTTGATAAATTAACTTGCGCTAGGAGGTTTGGCACTAGGGGAAGGAAAGAGAAGTTGTTGATCACTGGATTTCCTAGGACATACTTGAGTTAATATAAGTACTTTAGTAGTGTTAATTTGTCGAGGAAGTGGGGTACCTTACCATAGTCCTCTAAGGGATGTAGCACTAAGGTGCTTGTAGACCAGGCAAGGTTAGGAAAGGTGGGGAGAATAGGAGCAATGTAGTTAAGGTTACCAGTTGGCATGGCTATAAAGTATAGTATTGGCTATAGTACTTATACAAGTGAACGTCGACTTGAATGCCAAAGGGCATTGGTTAAGCGAGTCAGCTAGGTGAGCATTAGGTGAGTAGTTGTGAAGCTGACACACATCGTTAGGTTTGGTTGGGATATGCTGACACCATATCCTAGGTTTCATCTAATGGCAGGGAGATCTAATTCAGAGGATCAAATTCTCCAAGGTGGGGAGAATGTTATGGCCCTCTAGGCAACAGACCTTCAACAGTCAAGTAAGACTTGTTTAACAAGTCAAAAACTCTCTAGTTTAATGCCTCATTTAGTTTGAATTAGCAAGTCAAGTAAATCTACTAAGGGTTAGATGGTTCTTAGGTCATTTTGGCACCTAAGTGTCACCAAGGGCAAAATTGTCATTTTATACCTAGAGGTGATTGGTTTGGTATTTACGCTCATAAGTTGTTCTTTTGGACCTAAGTGACAGGAAACCAAAGAGTTGGACTAGAGTGCCAAGTCTTATGGCACTATTTGAAAATGCGGTCTTTTGGTGAATCTAAAGAAGTTGAAGGGCTAAAGTAAGAAGTTAGGCTTTTAAACCATTTTCAAGGGTTTGGGAGGTCACTATTCATCATCCCTACCCTCCAAAATTGTAGCTCCTTCTTCACTCTCGAATTCAATAACCAAATCTTCACAAAAACATCAATTCTTGATGGAAATCTTAATCTTATGAGATACCCATGGATGAAAGAGCTTATACTTGCATAGTTTTTGTGTGGAAGGCCTTGGATCATGTTTTTGAGCTTGGTGATCTTAGGTAACATTTTTGACTTTTTGTTCTTGAGTTGTTCTTGGTTTCTTGAGGTTGTATGAGCTTGGTTGGGCTTAATTTGGTGCCATTATGTTGACTTTGTGTGGAACCATAGGAAAACCGTTTAGAGGTTCCATTTTGCTTGGTTGGATGCTTGATGTTGCTCATTTTTCTCAATTAAGGTAAAGGATTTAGTTATTACATTCATTTGATGCATATCTTAGTTGCATGTTGAATGGTTACAAGTAGTTTGGAAGATATGCATAGGTTATGATAGAATTTGCTTATGATGGACTAGTGTGGAACCATGCTCTAGTAAGGCATGTTTGAAGCCTTAAGACTTGGTTAGTTTCACATATCCATGGCCTATTGTAGTAACCATGATGAACTGGAGCTTATGGAGGGGAAGTATAAAGCTTTGGGAAGCTTGGCAGGCCTCTAAACATGCTATGGATGAAGTTTGGAAGTGCAGGGCTCGGGCTTCTGAGACCCCATTTGGAACCTAAAGAAAAATGGCCTTTAGGGCATAGGCACTAGCACTTGATAGCATTGACATGCTATAGTATTTTCACCATAACTTTTTGCTCGGGCGTCCAATTGGAGCGATTAAAAATTCCATGCGAAGCTAAGAGAGAGATTTACAACTTTCATTACTAAAGGCTAAATTAGCATAGGTTTTTCTATGTTTTGCTTCAAACTGAGAGGACAATGAGTGCTTAAGGGGCCTTAGGGTGGAAGGTGACCAATGGTACCTTAGTACCACTTGTGGCTCCTCAAATGACTACTTTGTGTATTAAGTTTTCTTGGGTACAAAGAAAGCTTGAAGGAAAGTGATCTAGGAGAAGCTCATAGCTCTACAATAAGGCCATTAGGAAAGGTTAAGGGGGTTTAGCACCATTGGTAGTCAAGTTGGATGCTTTGAGCTTAAGACACCAATGAGAAACCATAGTGCATATGAAGGGTTCTATAGAACCTAGTAAATTAAGTCCATCCATACCAAATCTTACCATAATTATGTCAACCATGTATTGGTGGATAATGGACCACCATGGATGAAGGCTTAGTGCAGTTGTGGCTTAGTCAAGTTGTGACTTAAGGCACAAATGAAAGCTTAATGAATCATTGGTAGGTTAAATGGGCAAGGCTTAGTGCTTTGGTGATCTGGGTGAGCCTATTAGCTTGAGACACCAAGTGGTAGCCTAGTGCACCTAGTTAGGTGGAGGCTGAGTACCGTAGTGGCCTACACAAGCCAAGGCCTTGAGGCACTATGTAGGAGCCCAGTACACCTATTGAGTTTCTTGGAAATCAAGCAAGGAGCATCCACCTTGTTCACCTATACAGCAACAAGGGGAAGGATATTCAGTGAGCATAGCTCATTAGGATGTCAGCAAGCCAAGGCTTTCTAAGAGTGAGTTTGGGGCCAAAACTCACTAGGCACAAGGTCACATCCATGTGAGGACTGGAAGAGGTAGGGTCCCAATGGACTCGAATATCTGTGCATATGTTAGTCCTCAAACCACACGGGGCCTGTAGTAGATTTCATCTATTATATATATGAGTGTCCTCAGGTTTTTTGTTTGTAGGTTTAATGTTTGTTTGCATGTACCAAAATCTTTTACTTGGAATCTTTATATTCTCACCCCCTTTAATGTTATTGTACACATTGTATTTGTAAGGAGCCGGTGACCTTGGAGGGTTATCGAGCTAGTACTTGTGTTGTAGGTAACCACCTAGTGAATGATTATCAATTCTAGTTTATTACTGGTTATGTGTAGTGCTAACTACAGTTGTCTAGCAGCCTTGCAGAGGCTAGTGGCACAAACACGGGCATAGTGGGCCATGGATCTCAGTAGTAGTCTTTCAGTAAACATTTGTATTCTAGTTTAGCCTCCAATGTTTCTAGGTTGAGTAGTATTCTAGCTACTTTTTGGCATGTGCATAATCTTTACTTATGTAATGATGCCTATGCGTAGTTATTACTTGTAGTAAATACACTTATGTTTTATGCTTTTACTTCTCATTTGTTTATTTTTTTTATAAAAGCTGCTATAATGTTTTTAATTTTTTTTCTTAAATTAAAATTCAAGTTGAAGCAAGTGCATGCATGATGAACTATAGGTTAATGACTAGATGCAGGAAAGGTTTTAAAATGGGACAAGTAAATAACAAACCAACTGCAACTAGTACGGAACTTTGTTTCATAGCCTTCCTGGGAGGACCCCATTCGAGGTAAGTTACTCTACAATTATGGTGGAATTGGCAACGAAAACCGGGAAAACTATGAACGAGATTGAGAAGAACTATACAGGCAAGGGTACTTTAATCCCTTGCAAATGTGTGTTGACAAAGGGGACATCGATGCAGTATTGAAAAAAGTCCATGAAGGGGTATGTGGATCCCATGTTGGGACAGATGGCCTAGCTGGAGTACTACTATGGCAGGGATAGTTTTGGCCCACCATAAGAAAGTATGCTCGACAGCTCATCAAACAATGTCCTAAGTGCCAACGACAAGCGCCTGTTCAAAGAGCACCTCCTGAGGTAGTGACCTCGGTAAACTACCCCTACGCCTTGGCCGCATAAGGAATAGATCTCATTGGTCTTTTGGCTACAGTGTTAGGAGGCATCAATTACTACGTAGTTGTAGTAGAATATTTCACAAAATGGATTGAAGTAGAACCCATAACAACGGTCTCGGCCAAAGATGTCCAAAAGTTCTTTTAGAAAAATATCATCTGCAGGTTCAGTTGTCCATGGGTGATAGTACTAGACAATGGTACCCAGTTTATTGATAAAGGGTTCCAAGAATTCACCACCAACCTCAGTATAAAATTTCTCTTCATTCCAGTAGCTCATCCCAGAGTAGTGGACAGGTGGAAGTATTAAATAGAACTTTGAAGGATGGCTTGAAGAAAAGATTTGTTGAAGCTAAGGGAAAGTGGCCTTATGAACTGCCAAGCATACTATGGAGTTACCCAACAATTCCTAGAAGAGCCACTAGGGAAACCCATTTTTCTTTTTCTTTCATATTTAGAATAGAAGCCCTAATCCCTATTGAAATAGTGAAGCCTTCTACAAGGATGCAATTGTTCGACGAAGATGAAAATAACCTCGGCTTAAGGGCTAAATTTTATATGGTTGAATAAAATAGGGAAATGGCCAAACTTCGGTAAAGAGCTTTCCAACAATGGGTTGCTATCACCACGAACTTAAAAGTTAGGCCGAAGGGGGTGAAAGTCGGAGACCTCGTTCTCTAAAGGGCTGAGTTGGAACCCTGAAGACCATCTCATGGCATGTTTCACACAGATTGAGAGGGACCTTATTTGGCCCCAAAAGAAGTTTGATTAAGAGTTTTAAAGATAAAAAATACTAGTAAAGAATAATTGAAGAAGACTTGGCATTCAAACTCTTTGAAGAAATACTAGACTTGGGCAAATTTTTGTCCACTAACAATCACCTAAAAATCATGAAAGGAGGTGCTGAAACTATCTGAAGGAGCTGAACATGTATGCATGAAGATACGGTAACCAAAGAAGAAAACATCAGGGAGTTAGAAAAAATTTTGAGCACAAAATTGGAATAAAAAGCATTCCATTGAAATCCGAAGGGAGAAGATTACATATAGTTGAAAAAAAAACCCTATAACTACTTGTCCTTGCCTTTGCATTGAGACTCTTTAGAGTCAACATTATCTTTGGTCTCTAAAGGTTATTAAGGCAAGCCTAGAAACTCCCTTTCCATCATAATTGTAGTGTCGGTCATTCTCCCCCTCATCATTTAAAGGACCATCTCCTCGCAATCCTCTGAGAGCAAATCTATGTCTTGGGTAAACTTCCATAAGGGTTCCCTCGGAACCTTCCCCGGGGGAATCTTTGAATTATACTGCTGACGCCTCTACTCAAGTTTGGTGATCCAATCTAGTTCTGCCACTTCTTTTGCAAAACCTTGCCAAAGTTTGATCGCCATGTTATCCTTTAACCATTCATCTATAAGTCTAAAATCCCAAAAAACCTGAAACTCATAAATGAAAGATCAAAGGACAAACCTCGTAAAGGAACCTCAGGGTCCCTTGCTTTGGAGTCGCTCACCTCCAAGATATTGGCAGGGATATCCTTCTCTTTCTATTTCCTTCTCTCTTCAATCTCCTTGGCCAAAAGAACGGCCAATGAAGTCCCTAGAGTCTGCATAGTAGAATGGAGACTAACTGGGGTCAAGAGGATAGTGGTTTCAGGAACAACGTCCTTGACCACCTTCATGACTTTGGGAGGGGGAGGAAGGGAGTCTTCCTTGGCCTTCTTTTGGTGAGGCTCCCTTGAAAGTTTCCCCTTCTTCTTGTTCAAAACCTTTTTTTTTCCTTGTTACCCTTTCTTGGCTTGATTGAGGGGGAGACTCTTGTAGACTTCAACTGACTTGTCACCCATCTCTCAAAAATGAGAAAACATCAGTGAATGTACAAATTGATCCAATAAAATAGTGGGCAAAATGTAACTTACTTTTCAGAAGCGCTTCATAAGAACGTTTCCTTCGAAGGAGCATGACTATAAAAAGATTTCTTCCCATCCATCTTTAGTTTAGGCATTTCAAGGTCTGCAAGGTGTTACTTAACTACACCGAACTCCCAAAGGACCTCTTTTATCATTAAGTTCCACCTGATACGAGATGGTTACGGTGGATGTCAAGATGCCTAATCACGCCACTTGGCCACCTCTCTGATACGGTTGTCAAACTCCTCGAATTAAGGCTCTAGCACTTTGGTTAAGAGTTTTAACGAATCCATAATGTTGATCGGTAGGGTCCTAGATGCGCAATTCATTGGTGAATCCTTCTAGTCCTCTGGCACCTTCATAAAGAAATACTTATTCTGCTAACCTCACTAACTATCCTTGGTGGTGACAATGAAAGTGTATTTTTTACTTCCTATTCCCCGAGGTAGCAAGAAATAAAATGACTGTTTTAGAACAAGATGAAGTTTGTAAAATTGCATGAAGAAGATGAAGTGGGGGACTACCTTAAAACCCCAAAGATACATAGGAAAATGTTGAAGTAGGAGTAAGAATTTGGGGGTAGTTGATTGATGGCTATGCCATGAAATTGACAGAAATTAGAATTTGGGGGGTAGTTGATTGATGGCTATGCCATGAAATTGACAGAAATTATAGACAGTCTTTGGAAGGGGATACTGGAGACTAGCTTTTAGTTGGGATGTAAAAAAAATGACCTCTTTTTCTCAAGGGCGGTAGCTTAGTTCACAACATTTAGGAATTCTAGTCTTAGCATATGAAGGAAGAAAGAATTTTGTTCGCCATTTCTTCAATTTCTTCGAAGTAGTGTTGCTCAAATATGCATCAAAAGAGCTCCAACTCTCTTCAGCGATACCAATTTTAGCACTCCAAACTTCCATCCTAGAATCTTAAAGCTCTAACTTTGGAAGGAGAAAAGGGAAAAAGAGGAAAGGAAAAAACAACTTTGGCAGAACACCCACCTATTTGCATCCTAAAGAAAACAACGATTGCCTCTAAAGGCTATCAGAAATTGCTTTGCCACAAGGAATCACCATAAAGAATAGAAGACAAATTAGTAAATGAGAAAAGGGAAGCAAGCAGCAGAATGAGAAATAAGGAACCTCTATTTCAGAACAAGGAATATATAGCCCAAGGAAGGCCAACAAAGAGATGCCATAATGACTGACTACTGACAAAAAACCATAACTGATGTAAAGGATTGTAAAAACTGCCCCTGACCCTTGATTCATCCTGCTGCAGGTACTGTTTAAGCCAAAGATACTCTGGAGGCCACAATGTCATACATAGAAGATGCCTTGAAACATCACGTTCCAAACAAGTTGTGAATGTTTCTATTAAAATTAGTTGTGAATATTTACATCACATTCTAAACAAGTTGTGAATGTTTATATTCCAAACTAGTTGTGAAAGTTCCCAATTAACTCTAAACAAATTGTTCATGCTTCCATTCCAAATGAGTTGTGACTATTTCTTTTCTAATCAAGTTGTGAATAATTCCAACACATTCTAAACAAGTTGTGACTGTTTCCATTCCAAACAGGCTATGAATGTTTCTATTCCGAACATGTTGTGAAGGTTTTTATTCCAAACAAGTTGTGAATTTTTCATTTGATTATAAACAAGTTGTGAACATTTCCACTCCAAACAAGTTGTGAGTATTTCCATTTCATTCTAAACAACTTGTGAATGTTTCCAGTCCAAAATAGTTGTGAATATTTTCATTTCATTCTAAACAAGTTGGGAATGTTACCATTCCAAACAGGTTGTGAATGTTTCTGTTGCAAACAAGCTATGAATGTTTCCATTCAGACCAAGTTATCAGTGTTTCTAGTCCAAACAAGTTGTGACAATTTCCACATCATTCCGAACAAGTTCTAAATGTTCCCATTGTATTCTACACAAGTTGTTAATATTTCCATTCCAAACAAGTTGTGAATATTTCTATTCCAAACTAGCCATGAATGTTTCCATTTTATTCCAAACAAGTTCTGAATGTTTCAATTCCAACCAGGTTGTGAATGTTTCCATTTCATTCCAAACAAGCTATGAATGTTTCTATTCTAAACTAGTTGTGAATGCTTTAATTTCATTCTAAACAAGTTGTGAATGTTTCTATTCCAAACTAGTTATGGAAGTTTTCAATTTATTCTAAACAATTTGTGAGCATTACCATTCCAAATAGGTTGTGAATGTTTTTATTCCAAACAAGTTGTGAGTGTTTCCTTTTCATTCTAAACTAGTTGTGAACGCTTTGCATTCCATAAAACTTGTGAATGTTTCCATTTCATTCTGAACAAGTTGTAAATGTTTCCATTCCAAACAGGTTGTGAATGTTGTGAATTTTTCCATTGCAAACAAGTTGTGAGTGTTTACATTTAAATCCAAACAAGCTGTGAATGTTTCAATTTCATTCTAAACAAGTTGTGAAAGTTTCTATTCCAAACAAGTTGTGAATGCTACTATTTCATTCTAAACAAGTTGTGAACATTTCCACTCCAAATAAGTTGTGAATGTTTCCATTTCATTCTAAACAAGTTATGAATGTTTCTAATCCAAACAAGTTGTGAATGCTTCCATATAATTCTAAAAAAGTTGCAAATGTTTCCATTCCAAACTAGTTGTGAATGTGTCCATTTCATTATAAACAAGTTGTGAATGTTTCCATTTCATTCCAAAACAAGTTGTGAACATTTCCATTCCAAATAAGTTGTGAATGTTTCCATTTCATTCCAAACAAGTTGTGAATGTTTCCATTTCATTCCAAAACAAGTTGTGAATGTTTCCATTTCATTCCAAACAAGTTGTGAATGTTTCCATTTCATTCCAAACAAGTTGTGAATGTTTCCATTTCATTCCAAAATAAGTTGTGAATGTTTCCATTCCAAACAAGTTGTGAATGTTTCCATTTCATTCTAAAAACAAGTTGTGAATGTTTCCATTTCATTCCAAACTAGTTGTGAATGTTTCCATTTCATTCTAAACAAGTTGTGAATGTTTCCATTCCATTCCAAAATAGTTGTGAATGTTTCCATTCCAAACAAGTTGTGAATGTTTCCATTTTATTCCAAACTAGTTGTGAATGTTTCCAATTCCAAACAAGTTGTGAATGTTTCCATTTCATTGTAAACAATTTTTGAATGTTTCCATTCCAAACAAGTTGTGAATGTTTTTCCATTTCATTCTAAACATGTTGTGAATGTTGCTATTTCATTCAAGAAAGTTGTGAAAATGTTGCTATTTCCAAATAGGTTGTGAACATTTTATTTCATTCTAAACAAGTTGTGAACGTTTCCATTTCATTCCAAACAAGTTGTGAATGTTGCCATTTCATTCCAAACAAGTTGTGAATGTTTCCATTTCATTCTAAACATGTTGTTAACGTTAATGTTTCCTTCCAAACAAGTTGTGAATGTTTCCATTTCATTCCAAACAAGTTATGAATGTTTCCATTTCATTCCAAAACAAGTTGTGAATGTTTCCATTTCATTCCAAACAAGTTGTGAATGTTTCCATTTCATTCCAAACAAGTTGTGAATGTTTCCATTTCATTCCAAACAAGTTGTGAATGTTTCCATTTCCAAACATCTTGTGAATGTTTCCATTTCATTCCAAACAAGTTGTGAATGTTTCCATTTCATTCCAAACAAGTTGTGAATGTTTCCATTTCATTCCAAACAAGTTGTGAATGTTTCCATTTCATTCCAAACAAGTTGTGAATGTTTCCATTTCATTCCAAACAAGTTGTGAATGTTTCCATTTCATTCCAAACAAGTTGTGAATGTTTCCATTTCATTCCAAACTAGTTGTGAATGTTTCCATTTCATTTCAAACAAGTTGTGAATATTTCCATTTCATTCCAAACAAGTTGTGAATGTTTCCATTTCATTCCAAACAAGTTGTGAATGTTTCCATTTCATTCCAAACAAGTTGTGAATGTTTCCATTTCATTCCAAACAAGTTGTGAATGTTTCCATTTCATTCCAAACAAGTTGTGAATTTTTCCATTTCATTCTAAACAAGTTGTGAATGTTTCCATTTCATTCCAAACTAGTTGTGAATGTTTCCATTTCAAACAAACAAGTTGTGAATGTTTCCATTTCATTCCAAACAAGTTGTGAATGTTTCCATTTCATTCCAAACAAGTTGTGAATGTTTCCATTTCATTCCAAACAAGTTGTGAATGTTTCCATTCATTCCAAAATAGTTGTGAATGTTTCCATTTCATTCCAAACAAGTTCTGAATGTTTCCATTTCATTCCAAACTAGTTGTGAATGTTTCCATTTCATTCCAAACAAGTTGTGAATGTTTCCATTTCATTCCAAACAAGTTGTGAATGTTTCCATTTCATTCCAAACAAGTTGTGAATGTTTCCATTTCATTCCAAACTAGTTGTGAATGTTTCCATTTCAAACAAGTTGTGAATGTTTCCATTTCATTCCAAACAAGTTGTGAATGTTTCCATTTCATTCCAAACAAGTTGTGAATGTTTCCATTTCATTCCAAACAAGTTGTGAATGTTTCCATTTCATTCCAAAACAAGTTGTGAATGTTTCCATTTCATTCCAAACAAGTTGTGAATGTTTCCATTTCATTCCAAACAAGTTGTGAATGTTTCCATTTCATTCCAAACAAGTTGTGAATGTTTCCATTTCATTCCAAACAAGTTGTGAATGTTTCCATTTCATTCCAAACAAGTTGTGAATGTTTCCATTTCATTCTAAACTTGTTGTGAATGTTTCCATTTCATTCCAAACAAGTTGTGAATGTTTCCATTTCATTCCAAACAAGTTGTGAATGTTTCCATTTCATTCCAAACAAGTTGTGAATTTCATTCCATTTGTGAATGTTTCTATTCCAAACAAGTTGTGAATGTTTCCATTTCATTCCAAACTAGTTGTGAATGTTTCCATTTTCATTCCAAACTAGTTGTGAATGTTTCCATTTCATTCCAAACAAGTTGTGAATGTTTCCATTTCATTCCAAACAAGTTGTGAATGTTTCCATTTCATTCCAAACTAGTTGTGAATGTTTCCATTTCATTCCAAACAAGTTGTGAATGTTTCCATTTCATTCCAAACAAGTTGTGAATGTTTCCATTTCATTCCAAACAAGTTGTGAATGTTTCCATTTCATTCCAAACAAGTTGTGAATGTTTCCATTTCATTCCAAACAAGTTGTGAATGTTTCCATTTCATTCCAAACAAGTTGTGAATGTTTCCATTTCATTCATTAAACTAGTTGTGAATGTTTCCATTTCATTCCAAACAAGTTGTGAATGTTTCCATTTCATTCTAAACAAGTTGTGAATGTTCATTCCAAACATGTTTCCATGTTTCCATTCCAAACAAGTTGTGAATGTTTCCATTTCATTCCAAACAAGTTGTGAATGTTTCCATTTCATTCCAAACAAGTTGTGAATGTTTCCATTTCATTCCAAACAAGTTGTGAATGTTTCCATTTCATTCCAAACAAGTTGTGAATGTTTCCATTTCATTCCAAACAAGTTGTGAATGTTTCCATTTCATTCTAAAGAAGTTGTGAATGTTTCCATTTCATTCCAAACAAGTTGTGAATGTTTCCATTTCATTCTAAACAAGTTGTGAATGTTTCCATTTCATTCCAAACAAGTTGTGAATGTTTTTCATTCCAAACAAGTTGTGAATGTTTCCATTTCATTCTAAACAAGTTGTGAATGTTTCCATTTCATTCCAAACAAGTTGTGAATGTTTCCATTTCATTCCAAACAAGTTGTGAATGTTTTCCATTTCATTCTAAACAAGTTGTGAATGTTTCCATTTTTCCAAACTAGTTGTGAATGTTTCCATTTCATTCTAAACAAGTTGTGAATGTTTCCATTTCATTCTAAACAAGTTGTGAATGTTTCCATTTCCATTCCAAACAAGTTGTGAATGTTTCCATTTCATTCCTAAACAAGTTGTGAATGTTTCCATTTCATTCTAAAGAAGTTGTGAATATTCCTATTGCAAATGAGTTGTGAATGTTTCCATTTCATTCTAAACAAGTTGTGAATGTTTCCATTTCATTCTAAACAAGTTGTGAATGTTTCCATTTCATTCCAAAAGTTGTGAATGTTTCCATTTCATTCCAAACTAGTTGTGAATGTTTCCATTTCATTCAAAACAAGTTGTGAATATTTCCATTCCAAACTAGTTGTGAATGTTTCCATTTCATTCCAAACTATGTTGTGAATGTTTCCATTTCATTCCAAACAAGTTGTGAATGTTTCATTTCATTCCAAACAAGTTGTGAATGTTTCCATTTCATTCTAAACAAGTTGTGAATGTTTCCCATTCCAAACTAGTTGTGAATGTTTCCATTTCATTCCAAACTAGTTGTGAATGTTTCCATTTCATTCCAAACAAGTTGTGAATGTTTCCATTTCATTCCAAACAAGTTGTTTGAATGTTTCCATTTCATTCTAAACAAGTTGTGAATGTTTCCATTTCATTCCAAACAAGTTGTGAATGTTTCCATTTCATTCCAAACAAGTTGTGAATGTTTCCATTTCATTCTAAACAAGTTGTGAATGTTTTTTCATTCCAAACAAGTTGTGAATGTTTCCATTTCATTCCAAACAAGTTGTGAATGTTTCCATTTCATTCCAAACAAGTTGTGAATGTTTCCATTTCATTCCAAACAAGTTGTGAATGTTTCCATTTCATTCCAAACCAGTTGTGAATGTTTCCATTTCATTCCAAACAAGTTGTGAATGTTTCCATTTCATTCCAAACTTGTTGTGAATGTTTCCATTTCATTCTAGACAAGTTGTGAATGTTTCCATTCCAAACAAGTTAACTATTTATGAACATTTTTTATTCCAAACTAGTTGTGATTGTTTCCATTTCATTCCAAACAAGTTGTGAAAGTTTCCATTTCATAAACCAGTTGTGAAATTTCTTCTGTTATTCCAAACAAGTTTTGAATGTTTCCATTTTGGTTCCAAACAAGTTGTGAATGTTTCCATTTCATTCCAAACAAGTTGTGAATGTTTCCATTTCATTCCAAACTAGTTGTGAATGTTCCATTACAAAATAAGTTGTGAATGTTTCCATTTCATTCCAAACAAGTTGTGAATGTTTCCATTCAAAACAAGTTGTGAATGTTTCCATTTCAATCTTAAACATGTTGTGAATGTTTCCATCCCAAACAAGTTGTGAATGTTTCTCATCCCAAACAAGTTTTAAATGTTTTATTTCATTATAAACAAGTTATGAATGTTTCCATTAGAAGGTAGTTGCAAACGTTTCTTCTAAACAAGTTGTGAATGTTTCCATTTCACTCTAAACAAGTTGTGATCCATTTCTATTCCAAACTAGTTCTAAATGTGTTTTCATTCTAAACATTTCCATTTCATTCTAAACAAGTTGTGAATGTTTCCATTCATTCCAAAAAAGTTATGAATGTTTCCATTTCACAAACAAGTTGTGAATGTTTCCATTTCTATTCCAAACATGGTGTGAATATTTCCATTTCATCCTAAACAACTTGTGATTGTTTCCATCTTATTCTAAACAAGCTGTGAATGTTTCAATTCCAAACTAGTTGTGATGTTTCAATTCCAAACAAGTTGTGAAAGTTTCAATTTCATTCTAAAGAAGTAGTGAATGTTTCCATTTCATTCTAAACAAGTTGTGAATGTTTCAATTCCAAACAAATTGTGAATGTGTTGATTTCATTCTAAACAAGTAGTGAATGCTTCCATTTCATTCTAAACACATTGTGAATGTTTCCATTGCAAACTACTTATGAATGTGTCCATTCCACTCTAAACAGGTGGTGAATGTTTCCATTTGAAACTAGTTATGAAAGTTTCTTTTTCACGGTAAACAAGTTGTGATTGTTTTCTATTTCTAACTAGTTGTGAGGGTTTCTATTCTAAACAAATTGTAAGTGTTACCATTTTATGCTAGTTAAGTTGTTAAAGTTTTTATTCAAAAAAACTTGTGAATGTTTGCATTTCAGTCTAAACAAGTTATGAATGTTTCTATTCTAAATAAAGTATGAATGTGCTTCCATTCCAAACTAGTTGTGAATGTTTCATTTTCATTCTGAAGAAGTTGTGCATGTTTCCATTCCAAATAGGTTGTGAATATTTCCATTTCATTCCAAACAGGTTGTGAATGTTTCCATTCCATTCCAAATAGATTGTGAAGGTTTGCTTTTCATTCTTAACAAGTTGTGAATGTTTCCACTTCATTCAAAGCAAGTTTTGAAAGTTCTTTTCCAAAGTAGTTATGAATGTTTCCATTTCACTCTAAATAAGTTGTCACTATTTCTATTCCAAACAACTTGTGAATGTTTTCATTTTTTTCTAAAAAACTTGTAAATGTTTCCATTCTAAACTAGATGTGAATATTTCCTTTTCATTCTAAACAAGTTGTGAATGTTTTCATTCCAAAGTGTGAATGTTTCCATTTTATTCTAAAAAAGTTGTGAATGATTCCATTCCATACTGGTTGTCAATGTTTCCATTTCATTACAAACAATTTGTGAGTATTTATTTTCCAAACATGTTGTGAATCTTTTCATTGCATTCTAAGTAAGTTGTGTCGTCATTCTAAACAGGTTATGAATGTTTCTATTCCAAACAAGTTGTCAATGTTTCCATTTCATTCTAAAGAAGTTGTGAATGTTTTCATTCCAAACAGGCGGTGAATGTTTCCTTTTTATTTTAAACAAGTAGTGAATGTTTCTACTCCAAACTAGTTGTGAATGATTCCATTTCATTCAAAACAAGTTCTGAATGCTTCCATCCCGAACAAGTTATGAATGTTTCTATTTGAAACAAGTTATGAGTGTTTCCATTTCATTTTAAACAAGTCTTGACTCCTTTCATTCCAAACAAGTTGTGAATATTTATTCCAAATAGGTCGCAAGTGCTTCCATTTCATTTTAAATAAGTTGTGAATCATTCTATTCTAAACAACCTGTTAATTTTTTAATTTCACTCTAAACAAGTAGTGAATGTTTCCATTTCATACAAAACATGCTGTGAATGTTTCAATTCCAAACTTGCTCTGTATGTTTACATTTCATTCTAAATAAGTTCTAAATGTTTCTATTCCAAACAAGATGTGAATGGTTTTATTCCAAACAAGTTGTGAATCTTTTGGTCCCAAACTAGTTATGAATGTTTCTTCCAAACAAGTTGTGGATGTTTCCATTTCATTCTAATCAATATATGAATCTTTCAATTCCAATAAAGCTATGAATGTTTCCATTTCATTCTACAGAAGTTATGAAGGTTTCTATTTCAATCTAAACAAGTTGTGAATGTTTCTATTACACACTTCGGGATAGTCTAGTTATGGTGCCAAATTGTGCATTTAAACCCTCAAGATTAGTATGTCTTGTAGGCCACTAGAACAATACCCTTAGTGTGCATAACCAAGTGGCCCTCTTGGGCACTATGTAAATACATGCATATTGGTCCAACCATTACACACATGTTCACATTTTATGCACACTATGGCAGCAAGGAAGGAAAACACTAGCACAAGTCTTAATCTTGGCTACCACACATTAGGCATTCTTACTAGGTTCAAGTTTCTAGCCACTGCACCCAAGACTTCCTAAAAAAAACTGTATTAATCTAAATAAGTACCCCTATATTTTGTTGATCCCATTATGGAGTAGATTCTTCAAAAAAAAACCAGGGAAATTGGTTTTACGTCGATAGCCTACCTATGTTCCAAGTTATGGATTTTTTAAGTAGGTTGCAAAATTTTGACCAAATGAACAGTAACTTAGTCAATTTTGCAACATCATATCGTTGGGTACATGGCTCTAAATATAGAAATTTGAAAGCCCATTCAAACCTATAGACCTACTCTAGGCGCAGTCAAAATTTTGATACCAAGATTCATTCTACATAGGGAGTTATAGCACTTAGAGTGCAGGTTCAAAATTCTGGTCACTTTATGACCATTTTGCCCATATGAAATTTTATAAGGATGCCAACACTTCATTCACAAGGGGAAAGCCCCTCAAGGCTATTCCATACATGTCCAAGACACCTGACAATTTCATTCCCTTGCAGCTAGCATCTTTACATAGGCAAAAAAAAAATTATAAACAAGCAGCACATCTTGCATGCTTAGGTAGCCTGTGCATACCATCCACAAGCATAGAAAAACAGCCCATAATTGCTCACATACTTGGCAAAAATTTACATGCCATACATGTACATACATCCATGCACTACATAACATTCTTAACTCAAACAAAGCATGCACCCTAACTACAGGAGAGCTTTAGACACAATGTAGTCCAGAAATAGGATGTTGGACAACTACTACATAACACAGTAAGCAACATCACTAAAAATAAAAAAATATACTCCTAAAATCAGTAAACACTCCAGATCACAACTAGATACATGGAAGTTCAAGTACCTAAAATTTCATATCAAAACTCAAATGAAAAAGGTCTGTTTGAATGAGATCCATCCGTAACACTTGAAATGGACTGATTTGATGGGGGTCAATTTCACTTGGAAGCTTAGTAAGGAGCACACTTAGGTGCTTAAGGTCATATTAGCCTTGATATTACCAGCATTCAAAGACACTAAAACAAAATAAACACAATGCATATATCCAACAAAAAGCAGCCAAATTCAGCAGCCAAACACAAACAACAAACACATGTATGCAGCAGCAACAAATATCATTGGTTAGTCCATAAAACATGCAATAAATAGATGCAAATCATCATGGGTGCGCTCATCAAGCTTAAGCTTGGTCTTAGAAGAGTTTTAACACTAGTTAGTACTAACTTTAAGCTCTAGAAACCTCAAATTTTGCTGCCATCACTATGCACTTCACACTAGGGCCGAAACCTTCACTAAGTGCACCTCCCCTCACTAAGCTTGGTTCAACAAGCAGTTATCTATCTTTTAAACTTAGTGCTAGCTAATTGGATGGTTGAATAATATGGTAAACAATGCATAGGAGTAAGAGAATTACTTACCTTTTGGGTAGGCCAAATTTGAACTTGATTCTTGATGCACCCAAGTAGTAGCACTAGTATGCCTTCAATTTTGCTTCCTTGACTTCAATTGCAAGTAATTGCAAGCTTGAAGGTATGGTGGCTATGGAAGTAGAGTAAAGGTGAGGGGGCTACAATTCTTTGCTACTAGAGGAGGCTAAATATGAAAGGTCATCATAAAGATGCCCATTTATATGGACTTAAGTGCACAAACACACTTAACTAGCCTTAATCATGCTTTATATCATTTTCCTTGCTACAAGATGATGGTTTCTTAGTCTTAATTTCCTGGCCTACATTTGACTTCCTTAGCAAGCCTTAGCCAGCCTTCCCTTTAGTGGGATAACCCCAAAATCTCTCCAATTGACTTAAGTCAAAGACATGGACATCTAAAGATCTACACTGGGACACTTAGCTCCTTAATGCCTTTTAATCTTCCACAAGTAATTTGGTCCTCCAATAGTACTTTCACACCATCAATATCTTTCTCAGAACTGCACTTAGCTCTCTTTTGAGAGTTTTCCAATTGAGTACCTGAATTTTCAAAACCTTACAAAAAAGTCCATAGATTGATTGACAAACAAGCAATCCTTAAAGCTTCTTTTGGAGGCCAAGTTACCAACTTGGAACACTTCTAAGGAGGTGTTGATTATACTTTTTACCCATCACACTTCAATCACTATGATGAGAACTATGCAATAAAATTGCTTTTGGCAATTATGCCACACTTTGTAATTCTCCCATTTTTGTGAGGTGGTAACAGTCCTCCCCCCCTTAAACATTTTGGTCCTCCAAAATTTCCTTTAGCTTTAGGTAATATGTAGGATACCTTTCCATAAGGTTTTTCTGAGTTTCCCATGTTGCTCCCTTTTAGAGTGGTATGACCCCAGAACTTTAACCATGGGAATAAGTTGTTGGGTTTCGGGAGCTAAACAGCGCAGCGGAATTTAACCGAAACCCTCCAGGATCCAAGTGAAATGGGGTAAACCGGGTGTTCGAAAATTTTCATACCTAATTTTTGGTTGAGATCTCTCACTCAACTGTAGAGTTGAATCACAAAACCTAAACAGTTGACCTGTTCAAGCTCTCTATGGTATCCACACGAGCCTCTCGGGATCACCACGCTTCCACCACGTCCCGGCGGATGCGTTTCTCTTGCGCTCGCAGTGCTAGCTTGCGTCCTCCAAGGAATTGCAAGAGAATAGTGCGACTGTCCATTTTGGGAGGCTAGGGTAAGGAGACTTGCGAATTTCTCACTTAAAAGTTGTATTTATAGTGAGACTCAACTTCTAGGCCTAATAGGTTTCAAAGCCCTAATCCAATTAGGATTTAATTTCAGGCTTAATAATGGCTCAACTATTGGGCCCATTATTAATATGAAATTATTGTGAAACCAAAACCCAAATTATTAGCCCATGCACTCTAATGATCCAAATAGCTCTATGTGTGTGACCCAATAGGCTCTTACCACGTTGGCAATGATCATAAATCACATTTATGATCATAAGCAATGAGCGGTGTCTAGCAACACATCATTGCTACCCAAGTGACAAGATTGTCGATGATTCGACTAAACCTTTATGATCATCACCGATATATGCCATTGTCCCTTTGTCCAAGATATCAAGACTAAGCACGAGACATGGAATGTGTCACTCTCGTATAGCCCAATCTTTGGTTTCTTGATTACCGAGTAGACCAACTTAAACTGATGACATTGATATCATATATCAACTCATCCGAGCATGGCCATGCATTTTCTAAGTCTCACTCTATCAAGGGGCCCGAAGATATCACTCCCGTTACATAGGAGGGACAAATCCCATCTTGATCATACAAATCCCTCCGCATGATATGTGACATACCCAATGACCTCCTTCAAGTTCACTCAGTTACGAGCAACAAAGGAAAGTATCAAAGTATGTGACTCACATGTAGGGAACCTTGATGATCTTAGGTCGAAGGACTACATATACCATGATCACTATGAGAATCACTTATGACACTCATATAACGATCCATGTAGTGTTCTCATGGTGGGTCGGTCCAGTACACAAGTTCTCCAACTTGTACCCATATGTAGACTACATATCTCATATTAGTCTCCACATATGCTAGTCGTTATGTATTATTGCAACCCGCTCCACAATAATACTAGACCAGGGACGTTTAAGAATATCATTATTCTAGGGTTACAATTATGTTTGTTAAGTTACGCAGAAACAAAACAACAAACATAATTGCTGGATTAATGCCTTAATAAAATATCATGACTCAATGTGCAAAAAATACAATCATCTCATGATTGGCTTTTTGGGCACAACACTAACAATCTCCCACTTGCACTAAAGCCAATCATCCATGTATCTAATACCGATGGACCTAGAATGGCTATCATGCTTTTGCTGCGTAAGGGGCTTTGTCAGTGGATCAGCAATGTTGCTATCTGTCGAAGTCCTGCATATCCTTACATCACCCCTCTCGATGATCTCCCTGATGAGATGATAGTGTCGGAGTATGTGTTTGGATCGCTGGTGAGATCGAGGTTCCTTAGCCTGTGCGATTGCTCCATTGTTGTCACAATAGAGCTCTATCGGGTCGGCAATGCTTGGAACCACTCCAAGTTCAGTGATGAACTTCTTGATCCAAACTGCCTCCTTCGCAGCATCAGAGGCGGCAATGTACTCAGATTCTGTTGTAGAGTCAGCTACTGTCTCTTGCTTTGAACTCTTCCAGCTCACAGCACCACCACCAATACAAAACACATAACCAGATTGCGATCTAAAATCATCCTTATCGGATTGGAAGCTTGCATCGGTGTAACCCCTTACAACGAGCTCATCTTCACCTCCAAAGACCAAGAATGCATCCTTAGTCCTTCGTAAGTACTTAAGGATGTTCTTAACAGCTGTCCAGTGACTCTCACCGGGGTTCGATTGGTACCTACTCGTCATGCTCAAAGCATATGAGACATCGGGACGAGTACATATCATGGCATACATGATAGATCCAATTGCTGAGGCATATGGAATCTTACTCATGCGCTCTCTCTCCTCAGTTGTACTCGGACACTAAGATCTAGAAAGAGTGATACCATGTGACATGGGCAAGAATCCTTTCTTGGAATCTTGCATGCTAAACCTCTTTAGCACCTTGTCAATATATGTACTTTGACTTAGGCCAAGAAGCTTTCTAGATCTATCTCTATAGATCCTGATGCCTAACACATAGGCTGCTTCACCCAAGTCCTTCATAGAGAAACATTTCCCTAGCCAAGTCTTCACAGACTGTAGCTCAGGAATGTCATTCCCGATGAGTAGTATGTCATCTACATACAACACCAAGAAGACAATAGCGCTCCCACTAACCTTCTTGTAGACACAAGGTTCATCTTCATTTTTGATAAAACCAAACTCTTTGATTGCATCATCAAAACGAAAGATTCCAACTTCGAGAAGCTTGCTTCAGTCCATAAATGGACCTTTGCAACTTGCACACTTTATTGGCATTCTCAGGAGTGACAAAACCCTCAGGTTGTGTCATGTACACATCCTCAAGTAGCTTTCCATTTAGGAATGCAGTTTTGACATCCATTTGCCATATCTCATAATCATAGTGTGCAGCAATAGCAAACAAAATTCGGATGGATTTAAGCATAGCAACTGGTGAAAAAGTTTCATCATAGTCAATACCATGAATTTGCTTGAAACCTTTTGCAACCAATCGTCCCTTAAAGGTAATCACATTACCATCCATGTCAGTTTTCTTCTTGAAAACCCATTTGCACCCTATGGGTTTTACCCCTTCAGGTGGGTCAACCAAAGTCCATACTTGGTTTTCATACAGGGATTCCATCTCGGATTTCATGGCCACTAGCCACTTCTCAGAGTCAGGCCCTGACATAGCTTGTTGGTAGGTTGTGGGCTCATCCTGATCCATGAGCATCACATCACTGGTGTTAGTCACAAGAAATCCATATCTCTTGGGCTCATGCCGAATCCTACTAGACCTACGCGGGCTCTGTGCTACAGGAACAGACTCTTGAACCACAACATCTTGTGGTGTCTGTTCAGGTTCCATTTCAGGTTCGATGTCTCCTTGTTGTTCTTGAATTTCTTCAAGTTCTACTTTCCTCCCACTAGTTTCTTTAGAGATAAACTCTTTCTCTAAAAAGACACCAGTTCGAGCAACAAACACTTTTTGCTCAGAAGGATTGTAGAAATAGTAACCCTTTGTTTCTTTGGGATACCCAACAAAAAGGCATTTTTGAGATTTGGGCCCTAGTTTGTCAGAGGATTGACGTTTCACATAAGCGTCACAGCCCCAAATCTTCATAAAAGACAAATTGGGATGCCTCCCACTCCATATCTCATATGGTGTCTTTTGAACCGATTTAGATGGAACTCGGTTTAGTGTAAAAGCGGCTGTCTCTAGAGCATGTCCCCAAAAGGAGTTTGGAAGGTCAGCTTGACTCATCATAGAGCGAACCATGTCTAACAGAGTTCGATTTCTCCTTTCAGATACACCATTCCATTGAGGTGTACCTGGTGGAGTGAGTTGTGATACTATACCACACTCCTTCAGATAGTCAAGGAATTCTCGATCCAAGTACTCTCCACCTCGATCTGATTGAAGCACTTTAATACTTTTCCCGAGTTGATTCTCTACTTCATTCTTGAATTCTTTGAACTTTTCAAAGGATTCTGACTTGTGTCTCATGAGATACACATAGCCATATCTGCTGAAGTCATCAGTGAAAGTAATGAAGTATTGGAAACCTCCTCTAGCTTGTGTAGACATAGGGCCACATACATCACTATGTATGAGTCCTAGTAAGTCATTAGCCCTTTCACTTTGCCCTGTGAATGGGGCTTTGGTCATCTTGCCCAACAAACATGACTCACATGTCTCATATGATTCAAAATCAAATGAGTCCAAGAGTCCATCCTTATGGAGCTTGGATATGCGGGTCTCATTTATATGGCCCAAGCGACAGTGCCAGAGATAGGTCGGGTTTGAATCATTTAATCTGACCTTCTTGGTATTCACATTATAGATTGGATCTTCGAGGTCTAGAACATACAACCCATTGCTAAGTTGAGCACTACCATAAAAGATTTCATTCAAATAAATAGAACAACATTTGTCCTTTATTATAAATGAAAAACCTTTCTTGTCCAAACAAGAAACAGAAATCAAATTTCTACTAAAAGTAGGCACAAAATAGCAGTTGTCTAATTCTAAAACTAATCCACTAGGTAAAGTGAGAACATAAGTCCCTACGGCTAAGGCAGCAACCCTTGCTCCATTTCCAACACGTAGGTCCACTTCACCTCGGGCCAATCTTCTACTTCTACTTAGATCCTGCACATTTGCACAAATGTGAGATCCACATCCAGTATCCAATACCCAAGATGAGGAAGTAGAAAAGTTAGCCTCTATAACAAAAATACCTGAAGTGGAAGTCTTACTTCCCTTTTCCTTAGCAAGTTCTTCAAGATAGAGCTTGCAATTGCGCTTCCAGTGTCCAGGTTGCTTACAATGGAAGCACTCCCCTTCCTTTGCCACACCACCCTTTGGTTTCAGTGCAGCTGAAGAAGAACTAGCATTGGACTTTCCATTAGCTTTATCCTTCTTCTTGTTGGCTTTTCCTTTTCCCTTGCCCTTTTGAACCATCAAAATGGGCTTAGCCTTCTTAAGGTTTTGCTCAGCAGTTCTCAACATGTTGAGCAATTCAGGGAGGGACTTGTCAAGGTCGTTCATGTTATAGTTCATGACGAACTGACTGTAGCTTTCAGGCAACGATTGCAAGACTACATCGATAGCCAACTCTTTCTGAAGAGCAAATCCCAAATTCTCAAGATTCTCAATGTACCCAATCATCTTGAGTACATGAGGACCCACGGGACTTCCCTCAGACATCTTGCACTGAAACAATGCCTTAGAGGTCTCAAACCTCTCATGCCTAGCTTGCTCTTGGAAAAGCATTTTGAGATGTTCGATCATATCGAACGCCCCCATGTTCTCATGTTGCTTCTGAAGCTCAGATTCCATGGTAATAAGCATGAGGCATGCAACATCCAAAGCATCATCAGAATGCCTCTTGTGAGCATCCCTTTCAGCTCTTGGAGCAGTGGCAGCAGGCTCATTCGGAATGGGCTGCTCTAGGACATAAGCCTTTCTCTCTTGTTTGAGGACTATCCTCAAGTTTCGGTACCATTTGAGAAAGTTGGTCCCATTCAGTTTTTCCTTCTCAAGGATCGATCGCAACGAAAGTGTCGATGTGTTTTGTGCCATGGTTATCTACAACAGTAAATATGCAGTGTAAGAGTCATGTATTTTAATTCATTTAATAAGGACTTTTATTAAACGATACTCCCACTATTTTCCTCAAAATAATAACCCTCGATATTATTTCGGAACACCTCGGCGCTAAGGTATTCTAGTGGGCCAAGATCCATATTTGACCACAACCTGAGTCAGCTTTGGCTTTTCTCTCAAGTTACAGCTATTTAGGTAGGCAACTCCTTGCCAATTGCATCTTATGCAACTCTTGGATAGTTGGGTGAACAACACTTGTCCAAGCTCATCTCATGAACTTAAGCCCAACTCTATGCCTCTAAGTCCCTAATCCTATTAGGATGACTTAGTTAAGTCGAACCCAAAGTTAGCAGTTTGGATATCACTATTATCCCATCGCGCCTTACCAAGATGAACATAGGTGCTTTGCTTTGGCAAACCCACCTAATGTTGATCAAAGTCTTGACGAGTGCCAACATTTGGAAGGCATCACATTTAATGACTTAATATTTGTTTGAGGGATTTTTCTTTTGATCTCACCAATTTGTTATCTCCGGTTGTTTTATACATGCATCACATACAAATATAAAACATGCATCTCATGCGTACAAGAAAGTAAACGTGACATGGTTATAGCCCAAACTATGCGATATTCTCAAGCCAATGAGAATATCATAAAAGCCTAAGAAAAGAAAAGAGTCTTCACAAGCTCCTTCTCTTCCTTTCTTGGCTGCCCTTTTGTTGTCATCTCCTTGGACATGCCTCCTTGGATGATCCTTAGACATACAACCTTGGATGATCCCATAATGCACCATTACATCAATAATAGAAACCTCGAGTTACATTCGAGGGGAGTAAGGTGAGAAGAGAATGTACAATGAGAGTGATAAGAAAAGGCACGACTCGCAGGCCGTATTTACAAGTACAACCAATCAAGGGCTATAACCATGCACCATGCTTCAAACACCAATCAGCATATCATTTCAAATCTCATTCAACAAAGATGCATGCCAATTTTCGTGTGTTGATTAACCAGTTTTTATTTATGTGGCGCTTCGCATACGGCGGTCCCGCTGGCCGGTCAACGGGCGGTGGTTCCGGCGGTGGTTCCGCTGACGGCGGTGGTTCCGGTCAGCGGACGGGGTCAAGGGGAGCCACCTTTGCGGGGGTTGTGGGGGGCAGCGCCCCCTAGCGCAAAAAATTGTCTTACAATTGCTTAGCCCGAAATCTTCTATTTCGAGCAAGTAGGCACCCGAGACTCCTCCATTCGAGCCACCAAAAATACCTTACTTTCGGTGCCCGAACAGGCCGAATCCGAACAAAGCTAGGGTTTTTGCAACTATTGCAAGAATCCTAATCCATATAGGTATCTCATACCTATCAATTTCGAGTTAATCTCATTAACCAATTAGTGTCATTTCTTCATATATGTCATATGTTCATTACGAGTTTCGGTTTCATGCATCATGAATCAATCTAATTAATCATGGCCGAAAAGCAACCGAACACATAGCATCATGCGATTCAACACTCAATCCCGATTTAGGGTTTCACCAGTAGCTCTGATACCACTGTTGGGTTTCGGGAGCCAAACAGCGCAGCGGAATTTAACCGAAACCCTCCAGGATCCAAGTGAAACGGGGTAAACCGGGTGTTCAAAAATTTTCATACCTAATTTTCGGTTGAGATCTCTCACTCAACTGTAGAGTTGAATCACAAAACTTGAACAGTTGACGTGTTCAAGCTCTCTATGGTATCCACACGAGCCTCTCGGGATCACCACGCTTCCACCACGTCCCGGCAGATGCGTTTCTCTTGCGCTCGCAGTGCTAGCTTGCGTCCTCCAAGGAATTGCAAGAGAAGAGTGTGGCTGTCCTTTTGGGAGGCTAGGGCAAGGAGACCTGCGAATTTCTCACTTAAAAGTTGTATTTATAGTGAGACTCAACTTCCAGGCCTAATGGGTTTCAAAGCCCTAATCCAATTAGGATTTAATTTCAGGCTTAATAATGGCTCAACTCTTGGGCCCATTATTAATATGAAATTAAAGTGAAACCATAACCCAAATAATTAGCCCATGCACTCTAATGATCCAAATAGCTCTATGTGTGCGACCCAATAGGCTCTTGCCACGTTGGCAATGATCATAAATCACATTTATGATCATAAGCAATGAGCGGTGTCTAGCAACACATCATTGCTACCCAAGTGACAAGATTGTCGATGATTCGACTAAACCTTTATGATCATCACCGATATATGCCATTGTCCCTTTGTCCAAGATATCAAGACTAAGCACGAGACATGGAATGTGTCACTCTCGTATAGCCCAATCTTTGGTTTCTTGATTACCGAGTAGACCAACTTAAACTGATGACATTGATATCGTATATCAACTCATCCGAGCATGGCCATGCATTTTCTAAGTCTCACTCTATCAAGGGGCCCGAAGATATCACTCCCGTTACATAGGAGGGACAAATCCCATCTTGATCATACAAATCCCTCCGCATGATATGTGACATACCCAATGACCTCCTTCAAGTTCACTCAGTTACGAGCAACAAAGGAAAGTATCAAAGTATGTGACTCACATGTAGGGAACCTTGATGATCTTAGGTCGAAGGACTACATATACCATGATCACTATGAGAATCACTTATGACACTCATATAACGATCCATGTAGTGTTCTCATGGTGGGTCGGTCCAGTACACAAGTTCTCCAACTTGTACCCATATGTAGACTAAATATCTCATATTAGTCTCCACATATGCTAGTCGTTATGTATTATTTCAACCCGCTCCACAATAATACTAGACCAGGGACTTTTAAGAATATCATTATTCTAGGGTTACAATTATGTTTGTTAACTTACGCAGTAACAAAACAACAAACATAATTGCTGGATTAATGCCTTAATAAAATATCATGACTCAATGTGCAAAAACACAATCATCTCATGATTGGCTTTTGGGCACAACATTAACATAAGTTTGTTCTTTAACCTTCTAGTATCCTTGGCCAAGATAGCTATAGGTTTCTCTTCATATGTCAAGTTAGGTTCCGACTGTATGTCTTCGACTACAAGAGCATACTTGGTGTCTACTAGACACTTCTTAACCATACTGAAGTGAAAAACATTATGAACACTTGACATGCTCGGTGGTAGAGCTAACCTATATGCTACTTTGCCAACTCTGTCCAAGATTTCAGGAGGGCCTATATAACTTGGAACTAACTTGGTTCTTCTACCAAATCTGACAGTGCCTCTGCTTGGTGCAACCTTCAACCAAACATTGTCACCAACCTTAAATTCCAAGTCTCTCATTCTTTTATTCACATAGGTTGTGTTCTTTCATTGTCTGCCTTTAATCTCTCTTGAATCTTCTTGATCTTGGAAGTAGTCTCCCCAATGATTTCAGAACCCAATGCTAGCCTGTCTAAGGCATCCACCCCATAGTGGGGTGTCATGTACCTTCTTCCATATAATGCCTCATAAGGTGCCATGCCAATGGTGTTTTGATAACTATAGTTGTAGGAAAATTCCACCAATGGCAAATATTGGTCCCATTCACCCTTGAAATCCAATACACAACTCCTGAGCATGTCTTCTAGTATTTGTATCACTCTTTCAGATTACCCATCAGTCTAAGGGTGATAAGAAGTACTTAGGTGGATGCTGGTACCTAGTGCTTTGTGAAAAGCACTAAAAAATTGAGCTGTAAATCTTGGATCTCTATAAGATACATTGGAATCTGGTATTCCATGTAGCCTCACTATTTCTTAGATATACATATTAGCCAACTTCTCCAGGGAATCTATCAGTTTCAATCAACCTCTTCTTGAGCTCCTGGAAACTCTTTTCACATTTCTCAGTCCACTTAAACCTTCGACCCTTCTTAGTGAAATGAGTAAAAGCTAAGGTAATCATGGAGAAGCCTGACACAAATCTTTTGTAGTATTCAGCTAATCCTCGGAAACTCCAGATTTCCTTTATAGTCTTTGGTCTTTCCCATTCTTCAACTGCCTTAAACCTTTTCAGGGTCTGCCTTAAGGCCTTGTGCATCTATAATATGTCCTAGGAAAAACACTTCCCTTATCTAGAATTGGCACTTGGATAACTTGGCATAAAGCTGACGATCCAACAAAGTCTTTCAGACAATCTTTAAGTGTTGTTCATGTTCATTTTCATCATTGGAATACATTGGGATGTCATCAATGAACACAACCACAACTTTATCCAAATATGGTCTAAAACCTTATTCATCAGGTCTATGAAAGCAATGGGGCATTAGTCAAACCAAATGGCATGACTGTTAGCTCATAATGCCTATATCTAGTCCTAAATCCTGTCGTAGGAATATCCTCTTCCTTTACTCTCAACTGCAAGTATCCAAATCTCAAATATATCTTGGAGAAGATCTTAGCTCCCTTGAGTCGATCAAATAGGTCCTCAATCCTAGGGAGTGGATACTTGTTCTTGATAGTCATTACATTAAGCTTCCTGTAGTCAACACATAGTCTCAATGATCCATCCTTCTTCTTCACATTCAGCACTGGAGTTCCCCCCGGTGAAACACTTGGCCCTATGAACCCTTTTTCAAGAAGTTCATCAAGTTGTTTCTTGAGCTCATTCATCTCTGTGATAGGCATTTTGTAAGGAGTAATGGATACTAGACTAGCTTTTGGTTGCAGCTTGATGTCAAACTCAATCTCCCTTGGTGGAGGAATGCATAACAGGTCTTTAGGAAAGACTTGTAGAAAGTCTCTCAATACAGGTATTTTTTCCACTTCCTCATCATTGTCCAATTCATTCAATGCATGACAGTAATCATGCTAAAAAATCATAGGTATCTCATCTAGTACCTCTAGTTGCATGTCGTGCATTTCATACACTAATTCCTTAGAATTCACTATTGCATGCACTTCACCATCAGGCAATGTGATTTATCTTTTAGCACAATCAATTCTTATGTTATGCATAGCAAGCCAATATATACCCAGTACTATATCACACTTAGGAATGTCCAACACTAGCAGATTAGTCATAACCTTAGTCTTTCCTACTATTAGCTCACAATCCTTGGCTAATTCATTAGTGAAAAGACATTAACTACTTGTTGTTTTCACTAAAGATATGGTAGGCTTGATTTCAATAGGAAAATTCATGGCATCAACCAATTTCCCTGCCATTATAGACACAGATGCACCAGTAGAACATTAACAGGCATACCATGTAGGTAAATGTTACCTCTTAGTGCTTCTCATTGCTGTGGTGTCTCTGGTTTCTTTACTTGGAACACTCAGCCAGCTCTTTACACTAGAGGCCGTCGCACTGGATGAATTGGTCTCTGTTGTCCCTCCCTGGGTGCTCCCTTTCTTGTCCTACTCCTATAGGCCTCACTGGACGTTGGTCTTCTAGCTTTCTTCCTTGAGCACATGGGTAGTTCTTGATCCAATGATCCATGGCACCACATCTCAGACATCCCTGGGTGTCAAAGGAGCAAGGTTTCTTTCCGTGAAAGTTCTTACACTTAGAGCACCTTAGGCCAGGATCTTTCCTTTTAACCTTGCCCTTACCACCCGGATGGGAACTCTTGGCACTTCCCTTGCCATGTGGAGGGTTCTTCTACTTGCCCCTTGAGCGGCTACTTTCCACAGGTCCACTGGGAAAGAATTGTTAGTGTTGTGCCCAAAAGGCAATCAAGAGATCATTGTATTTTTTCACATTGAGTCATGATATTTTATTAAGGAATTAATCCTGCAATTATGTTTGTTGTTTTGTTTTTGCATAATGTAAGAAAAATAATTATAACCCTAGAATAATGATATTCTCAAATGTCCCTGGTCTAGTATTATTATAGAGCGGGTTACAATAATCCATAACGACTAGCATATGTGGAGACTAATATGAGATATGTAGTCTACCTATGGGTACAAGTTGGAGAACTTGTGTGTTGGACCGACCCACCATGAGAATGCTACATGGATCGTTATATGAGTGTCATAAGTGATTCTCATAGTAATCATGGTATATGTAGTCTTTTGACCTAAGGCCATCAAGGTTCCCTACATGTGAGTCACATACTTTGAAGGTATGTCATATATCATGTTGAGGGTTTTGTATGATCAAGATGGGATTTGTCCCTCCTATGTAACGGGAGTAATATCCTCAGGCCCCTTGATGGAGTGAGACTTAGAAAATGCATGGCCATGCTCGGATGAGTTGATATACGATATCAATGTAATCAATTTAAGTTAGTCTACTCGGTAATCAAGAAACCAAAGATTGGGCTATATGAAAGTGACACATTCCATGTCTCATGCCTAGTCTTGATGTCTTGGACAAAAGGACAATGGCATATATGGATAATGATCATGAAGGTTTAGTCGAATCACCTACAATCTTATCACTTGGGTAGCAATGATGTGTTGCTAGACATTGCTCATTGCTTATGATCATAAATGTGATTTATGAACATTGGCAACGTGGTAAGAGCCTATTGGGTCATACATATAAAGCCTATTTGGATTATTAGAGTGCATGAGCTTATTATTTGGCTATGGTTTCATATAATTTCACATTAATAATTGGCCCAAAAGTTGAGCCATTATTAAGCCCAAAATTAAAGCCTAATTGGATTAGGGCTTTGAAACCCAATAGGCCTGAAAGTTGAGTCTCATTATAAAGACAACATATAGTGAGAAATTCGCAGCCCTGCCCTAGCCTCCCAAAAGGAAACAACTGCACTCTTCTTTTGTTATTCCATGGAGGACACATGCTAGCACTGGGAACGCAAGAGAAATGCATCTATTGGGATGTCGTGGCAGTGTGGTCATCCCGAGAGGCTCATGTGGATACCATAGAGAGCTTGAACATGTCAACTATTCAAGTTTTATGATTCCACTCTACAGTTGGGTGAGAGATCTCAACCGAAATTAGGGATGAAAATTTTTGAACACCCAGTTTACCCCGTTTCACTTGGATCCTAGAGGGTTTTGGTTAAATTCCGCTGTGCTTGTTTGGCTCCCGAAACCTTATAGGTATCTACTCTCATACTCCTCTTGCTCTACTAATAGAGCCTTCTAAACTACCATATTATATGTCACTACTCCAAATGGCCTCACAGCCTTTCTAATATCTGATTTTAGGCATCTGACAAATCTTTTGGCTTTCAACTCCTCCAATCCATGATAATGGGGAGCATACTTCACCAACTGATTGAATTTGCGCTCATACTCTAGGACACTTAAGTTGTCCTACCTTAGAGCATCAATTTCGGTTTGCTTCATGTCGTTGATTGCATCACTGATATACTGGTCTTGGAAAAGCTAAGTAAACTCTGGCTAGGTCATCTCTATGTCTCATCTTGGCCTTTTACCCATCTGGACAACATACCTAGCCCTGATGTTTCTCCACCACATCTCTGTGCTACAAACCAAATTATTGGTAGCTAGTGATACTTTATTGGTGGAGCTGAGTGGCATCCTCTCAAATATCTTCTTTATGAAAATCAACAACTCCTCAACCCTCTCTGGCCCAGCTCTTCTGTCAAACTATGGAGGCCTTAGTCCTTGGACTTTCCAACAATCTGACTTCATCTAGGTCTTCTAGATCCTCAGTTCTTTGTTTCCTAGATCTGTGAGACTCCTCAGCATGGGGATGCTCTCTATGGCCTCTCTGCCTTCTCCTGCCTCTTCTCTTATGGCCTTCCTCAATCTCATTCCTAGTGGAGGAATGGTCGTAGACTAAGGGATTAGTCCTGGACACCTGACCAATCTTAAATTTTACTCTTTTTGCTCACGAATTTCTCTTATCCTTATCTTCCACCTCATACGTTTCATCATTTATATCTTCCAATCTTCCAGAAGGAACATGCTTAGATGTGTTCCTAGCCTCCTTTTCTGATTACTTTTGTACATTCTGAACTGGTTCTACTAATGTTACTTGGACTCCTTATTGTTGTGCTTATATTAGCCTTACTAAGTTCTCATTGATTAGAGCTACGTTCCTTTGAAGCTCTAACCAGACTTGTGGCACTTCAGGGTTTGGTGCCCTTGTTAGCCCTGATTCACCCTTTCCAGTCTATCCCTTTGTTGCCTGGGTCCAGTAAGAGGCCTTAGGTGTTACCACCTCACAAAATGGGAGAATTACATGTGTGTCATAATGGCTAAAAACCATTATATTGTGTAATTCTCACCATAGTGATTGTAGTGTGGGGGGTAAAAGGTATGGTCAACACCTCCCTAAAAGTGTTCCAAGTTGGTAACTTGGTCTCCAAGAAAAGCCTTAAGGATTGCTTGTTTGTCAAGCAACCTATGGACTTTTTTGTAAGATTTTGAAAATTTGGGTACTCAATTGCAAAACTTTCACAAAAGAGATTTGGAGAGTTATGGGAAGGATATGAATGGTATAAAAGTGCTATTGGAGGACCAAATTGCTTATGGAAGACAACTAAGAACAAAGAAAGCACAAAAAGGCGTAAAGGACCTAAGTGTTCTAATGTAGGCCTTAAGATGTGTATGTCTATGACTTAAGTCAAATGGAAGTTTTGTGGGGTTATCCCACATAAGGAGGGCTGCTAAAGGAAGATAAGGATGGTCAAATGTGGGCCAAGAGATTAAGACTAAGAAACCATAGTCTTGTAGCAAGGAAAATGACATAAGACAAGGTTAAGACTACTTAAGTGTGTTTAGTGTACTTTTGACTATTTAAGTAGTCAAGACCACCTTTGCATCTCTAAATTTCGGCCTCCACCAGAAAAAAGAAAGCCAGCCCTCTGCTCCACACTTCCTCCATAGCCACCATACCTTCAAACTCAAAACTACTTGCAATTGAAGTCAAGGAAGCACAACTGGAAGCTCTTTGGTGCTATTGCTTGAGTGCACCTAGGATCAAGCTCCAATTTCAGCATACCCATCAAGGTAAGGGTTCTCTTGCTCTCATGGGTTGTTTTCTGTATTTTTCAAGCAACCATGGAGCTAGGGCTAAGCTTGGAAGAGAGCCATGAGCTTGATGAACCAAGCTTAGTGAGGGGAGTGCACTTATTGAAGGTTTTGTGACCTAGTGTGAAGTGCACAGTGATGGCAGCGAATTTCTGGGTTTCTAGAGCCCAAAAGTTAGTACTAACTACTGTTAAAATCCTCCTAAGACCAAGCATTAGCTTGAGGAGGGCTGCCATAGTGATTTATTTATGTTTATTATGTGTTTTATGGACTAACCTATGGTATATGTTGCTGCCACATTTCATGTGTTTGTTGTTTGTGTTTGGCTGCTGCATTTGGTTGCTATATCTTGTATATATGCATTGTGGTTTTTTGTGTTTTAGTGTCTTTGGATGCAGGTTTTAATGATGGTTACATTGCCTATTGAATCCAAGTGCTACCCTTACTAAGTTTCTCAATGAAACTTACTCCCCTCAATTCTGTCATTTCAGGTCCAGCTGAAAGATCACCTTCAAACTAACCTTTTTGGTTTGAGTTTTGATCTGAAATTTCAGGTACATGAACTTCCATATGTCTAGTTATGATCTGGAAATTTTGGTGATTTTAGGAGCACATTTGGTATTTTTAATGGTGGTACTTACTGTGTTGTGCAGCAGCTGTCCAGCATCCTGTTTTTGGAGTCCATTGTGTCTCAGGACCTCCTGTAACCTAGGGTGCGTATTTAGCTGAGTTAAGACCATATTGTAGTGCATGTATGCATGTACATGTAGTGTATGTAAAATGATACAAGTATGTGAACATTTGAGTAATGTTTTGGCTATGTAAGTGATGTGGTGCAAAGCTGCCTAAGTGTGAATGATGGGCTGCTTACTTGTAAATTCTTTTTTGCCCACATAAAGTTGTTAAAAGAAAAGGAATGTAATTCCTATGTGTAATGGACATATATGGGATAGCCTTGGAGGGCTTTCCCCTTGTGAATGAAGTGTTTGCATGGTTTGGAAAAATTGTATGGGCAAAATGGTCCAAAAGTTGCCAGAATTTTGACAATGTACCTAAAATTTAATATCTCCCTGTGTAGAATGAATCATGGTATGAAATTTTGACCACAGCTAGAGAACATCTAGTGGTTGAACTAGAATTTTGAATTTCTGGATTTGGATCCTTGTAGCAAAAGATATGACATTGCAAATTTGGCTGAGTTACTGTTCATTTGGTCAGAATTTTGTAACCAACTTAAAAAAATCCATAACTTGGTCCATGGGTGGGCTATTGGTGTAAAACAAAATTCCTTGGTTTACTGTAAGTCTCTAATTCATAATGGAGGAAATAAAACAGGGGGGTATGTGGCTAGAATGATACAGTTTATTAGTGGAAGTTGTAGGTGCAGTGGCTGATCACTAGAATTTAACAAGATTGCCTAATGTGTGGAAGCCAAAACTAAGACTTGTGCTAGTGTTTTCCTTCTTTGCTGCCATGGTGTGCATGAAATGTGAATATGTGTGTGATGGTTGGACCAATAGGCATGTATTTACATAGTGCCCAAGAGGGCCACTTGGGTATGCACACTAAGGGTAGTGTTCTGATGGCCTACAGAACATTACCAATCCTGGGAGTCTAAATGCACAGTTTTGGCACCATAACTGGACTACCCCGGAGTGGGTAACATAAGTTGGTATCAGAGCATGGTTTATACATGTACATTGCATATAGTTGGCATTGCATGCATCTACATATATGAACTCAGTTTGGTCAGCTGCTAGTGTCAAGTACCATTGAAATACCTATGATCTTTATATGTGCTCTATGATGGATCATCAATGCAGGAAGTAAACATGGTTGCCACAAGGAGAGGGGATCCACCCCGAAGGCCTCCTACTGATTCTAGGCAACAAAGAAATGAACAGAATAGAGGGAATCAGGGGCAACAGGGGGTAGCAAACCCTGAAGTGCCTCAGGTTTGGTTAGAGCTTCAGAGGAACTTAGCTCTAATCAATGAAAACTTAATGAGGCTGATTCAAGGACAACAGCAGGGAGTCCAAGTAGCTCCAGCAGAACCAGTTCGGGATGCACAGCTACAACCAGAAGAGGATACTAGGAACACATCTGAATATGTTCCTTCTGGAAGCTTAGAAGACACAAATGATGAGACCATTGAGGTGGAAGATGAGGATAGGAGAAATCCAAGAGGCAGAAGAGTAAGATCTGAGATTGGTCAGGTGTCCAGGACCAATCCCTCAGTCTATGACCATTCCTGCACTAGGAATGAGATTGAGGAAGGCCATGAGAGAAGATCCAGGAGAAGGCAGAGAGATCATAGAGAGCATCACCATACAGAGGACTCTCATAGATCCAGGAGACATAGATCAGAGGATCTAGAGGGCCTAGATGAGGTCAGATTGTTGGAGAGGTTCCAAGGCCTAAGACCTCCACAGTTTGATGGAAGAGCTGGGCCAGAGAGAGCTGAGGAGTGGTTAATCTTCATAGAAAAGATGTTTGAGAGGATGCCACTCAGCTCCACCAAGAAGGTGTCACTGGCTACTTACAACTTGGTAGGCAGTGCAGAGATGTGGTGGAGAAACACCAGAGACAGGTATGCTTTCCAGAAGGGCAGAAGGCCAGGAAGAGATATTGAGATGAGCTGGCCAGAGTTCACACAGCTGTTCCAGGAACAGTACAACAGTGATGCCATCAAGGATATGAAGCAAGCTGAATTTGATGCTCTAAGGCAGGACAACCTTAGTGTCCTAGAGTATGAGCACAAATTCAATCAGTTGGTGAGGTATGCTCCTCAATATCATGGATTGGAGGAATTGAAGGCCAAAAGATTTGTCAGAGGCCTAAAGTCAGACATTAGAAAGGCTGTTAGACCTTTTGGAGCAGTTACATACTATGAAGCAGTGCAGAAAGCTCTATTAGTAGAGCAAGAGGAGTATGAGACTAAGTACTTTCCCAGTGGACCAGGGGAAAGTAGTCAGGCAGGAGGCAAGCAGAAGAAGGCACCACATGGCAAAGGAATTGCCAAGAATTCTCATCTTGGTGGTGAGGGCAAGGTTAAGGGGAAGTTCCCTGGCCTAAGGTGCCCTAAATGCAAGAAGTTTCATGGGAAGAAACCTTGCTATTTTGACACCCAAGCGTGTCTAAGATGTGGATCCATGGATCATTGGATCAAAGACTGCCCACAGGTTCAAAGGAGGCCAGAAGACCAAGGTCCAGTAAGACCTATTGGGGCAGGACCTAGAGGAGGAGCACCAAGGGAGGGACAGCAGAGGCCAGTTCCTCCAGTGCCTCGGCCTCCAGTGCAGAGAGCTGGCAGAGTCTTCCAAGTGGAGAGGCCAGAGACATCAGAGCAGGGAGGAGCACTAAGAGGTAACATTTACCTTAATGGTATGCCTGTTAGTGTTCTATTTGATACTGGTGCATCTGTGTCTATAGTGGCTAGGAAATTTGTTGATGCCATGAAATTGCCTACTGAAATCATGCCTAGGATATCCTTAGTGAAAACAGCAGGTAGTCAATGTCTTTTCACTAATGACCTAGCTAAGGATTGTGAGCTAGTAGTAGGAAAGACTAAGGTTATGACTAATCTGCTAGTGTTGGACATTCCTAAGTATGATTTAGTGCTAGGTATGAATTGGCTTGCTATGCATAACATAAGAATTGATTGTGCTAAGAGGGAAATCACATTGCCTGATGGTGAAGTGCATGCATTAGTGAATTCTAAGGAATTAGTGTATGAAATGCATGGCATGGAGCTAGAGGTATTAGATGAGATACCTGTGATTTCTGAGCATGATTACTGTTATGCATTGAATGAATTGCACTGTGATAAGGAAGTGGACAGAATACCTATAGTGAGAGACTTTCCACAAGTCTTTCCTAAAGACCTGCCAGGTATTCCTCCACAAAGGGAGATTGAATTTGAAATCAAGCTGCAACCAGAAGCTAGTCCAATATCCATACCTCCTTACAGAATGCCAATCACAGAGATGAATGAGCTCAAGAAACAACTTGATGAACTTCTTGAAAAAGGGTTCATAAGGCCAAGTGTTTCACCATGGGGAGCTCCTGTTCTCTTTGTGAAAAAGAAGGATGGATCTTTGAGACTATGCATTGACTACAGGAAGCTTAATGCAGTGACTATCAAGAACAAGTATCCACTCCCTAGGATTGAGGATCTGTTTGATCAACTCAAGGGAGCTAAGATCTTCTCCAAGATAGATTTGAGATCTGGATACTTCCAGTTGAGAGTAAAGGAAGAAGATATTCCTAAGACTGCATTCAGGACCAGATATGGGCATTATGAGTACACAGTCATGCCATTTGGTTTGACTAATGCCCCAGCTGCTTTTATGGACTTGATGAACAGGGTGTTCAGACCACATCTGGACAAATTTGTGGTTTTTTTCATTGATGACATCCTAGTGTATTCCAAGGATGAAAATGAACATGAACATCATCTGAAGATTGTCTTAAAGACTCTGTTGCAGCATCAGCTTTATGCCAAGTTATCCAAGTGTGAATTCTGGATAAGGGAAGTGTCTTTCCTAGGACACATCATAGATGCACAAGGCCTTAAGGCAGACCCTGAAAAGGTCAAGGCAGTGCAAGAGTGGGAAAGACCAAAGACTGTGAAGGAAATCAGAAGTTTCCTAGGATTAGCTGGATACTACAGGAGATTTGTATCAGGCTTTTCCATGATTGCCTCAGTTCTTACTCATCTGACCAAGAAGGGTCAAAGATTTGAGTGGACTGAGAAGTGTGAAAAGAGTTTCCAGGAGCTCAAACAGAGGTTGATTAAAGCTCCAGTGTTGATTCTTCCTGATCCAAGTAAGCCCTACATCATATATACAGATGCATCTAGATCCGGGTTAGGTTGTGTGCTTATGCAAGATAGAAATGTCATTGCTTATGGGTCAAGGCAGTTAAGACCCGATGAGCAAAATTATCCTACCCATGACCTAGAACTGGCAGCAGTGATTTTTGCTCTAAAGCAATGGAGGCATTACTTGATGGGTAGTTCTTTTGTGATCTACACTGACCATAAAAGCCTAAAGTACTTGTTCACTCAGAAAGAGTTGAACATGAGGCAAAGGAGATGGTTAGAGTACATCAAGGACTATGATTGTAGTATACTGTACATAGAGGGCAAAGGCAATCTAGTAGCAGATGCCTTGAGCAGGAAGTACACAGGTGTTAGGCACCTCCTAAGTGCTTGGCTTAGGCCAAGAAGGACCAAGAAAAATGAGAGAAAATAGAAAGGGAGAGTAAGAAGAACTAAGGAGTCTAGTGTAGTGGCCTATGAGTAAAGCTGGAGACTTTTAGGGCCTAAATGCACATGGGAAGGAACTATGGGAAAACAGGCAGAAATCCAAGAAAGGGGATCAAATTGTACACTGAGATGGGTGGTACAATTAAATCCATAAACTTAAGGTTGGCATTTTCGGCCATGCAAACTTTTATGGTGGCTAGTGCAAGACTAGACCAAATGTGGGAGACAACAATGATTACTAGTCAAAATCTTGTCTACCACTAGTGTACTATTCACTAGTTACTAGTTAAACTAACTAGTCTTTATTTTAGTTACATGGCCGGTTATGCATGGGTGTTTATGACATCTTGGTACTTGTGTTTGTTACTTGCTTGGCATTATGGGCCATGTTGGGCTTAAGTGTCCATTTTAACACAAGTTTAAGTGGCGGCCTTGTGTACATGTGGAGTTAAGGGCTACATTACACCATGCAAAGAAATGGAAGTAAAAGTTGGCATTTTAGCTAACTAAAGACTTATGTCTTTCGGCCGAATCCAAGTCAAAACCATTTTGTTCATTTCGGGCTTGCCTTTGTTCTTGTTTAGCCGAGAGCTTGTTCTTGAGCTCCTTCACAATTGGTCTTGGATTCAAGGAGAATTGAGGGCGTTGAAGGATTCAAGCTTGGAGAAGAGTGTTTCGGCTCTTGTTTGCTTGGAATCAAACGTTGTTCTTGAAGATTGAAGAAAGGCCGAGCCAAACTAAGCTAGGTTTAAGGTAATCTTGTTATCTTCCTTGAATCCATGGTATTTGCTTCCATGAACAAGGATATTGAGTGCTCAAATGTTGTTAAACTAAGTGAATTGAGCATTGTTTATGTTGATGTGGAAAACCTAGTCTTGGCCGAGAGTGATGGTTAAGTAATCTTGGTGTTCTTCTTGAATTCCATGGAAATTAATCCATGACTAAGTGTTGTTGTTGCCTATTTATGCTTGTGCTAGCCAAAATTTGAGTAAAGAACATCAAGTTGAACAAGTGGAAGTTTGGCCGAAAGGTGCATTTTGAGGTAATGGTGTGTTCCTCATTGAATTACATGGTATTAGTGCCATGGTTATTGGTTAATGATGCTTTAATGAGCATATGATGAATTAGAATGATGAAAAACAATAGTGTGTGAAGTTGGGCTTTATGGCCGAGAGCATGAGTTAGTGTAATTAGGTGTTGATCACTTGATTACATGGTAAATGTGCTATGAACAAGTTTCATGTGATGGTTTTGATCAAGGATTGAGTTAATTTGATAAAGAACATTGTTATGTGAGATGGGCAATTTCGGCCGAAAGCTTGGATTAGTGTGAAATGGTGCATTTCACTTGGTTACTTGGTAATAATGCCATGGATGATGTTCATTGATGATTAGAATATCATGTGGTGAGTTAGGATGATGGGTAGCACATGTATATAAAATTGGGCCTTTTTGGCCGAGAGCTTAAGTATGTATATCTTAGTGTTCTTCATGTGAATCATGGTAGTTAGTCCATGAGTGTGTATGTTGATGCCTATGTGATTGTTTTGGTAGGCATTGTGATTGAGGAACACTTGGATACTTGAAGCTTGGTTGTAACCGAGAGCTATTGAGGTAGGGTTCACTAACACTTGATGTTGCTTGGTAATGTGCCATGGTTCAAGTGTTTAGAGTGGCTAAGTGATGGTTAAAATTTGCCAAATGACCTTAGTTGCTTGATGGGCTTTAAAGTTTATACTCGGTTGAATTGTTGATTAGCTAATTGACTAGTGTACATGTACTAGAAATGCAAGTAAATGTGGCCTATTTGCTTGGCATTTTGGGAGCTCCAAGTGGAAATGATATTGGAAAGGTTTGTGTGCAAAAATGCACATGGGTACATGTAAGGCTTATATGGCCGAGAGCACTTTTGTGGAGTGTGTGTGTGTCCTTGTGTGCTTTGGTGATTCCTTGTGCATGCTAACCCCACTTATGGATTAATTGCCATGGTTATCTATCTTGTATATGTATATGCTTGGTTTTCTTGTCTTTGTGTTTGTTTTGCAGGTTGAACTAGCTAATGGGAGGTTAAGCTTTGAGTGAATACTCAGCTTAACTAAATAGACTCATTTTTTAGTTGAATATATATGAGTGAATCCTACTTGAGTTTTTACTCACTGCCCATCCTTTTATTTTCAGGCAAGGACATTCGGCCTGAATAGTGCTAAGCTGGTTTTGTGTGTGTGCTTAGTGTTTATTTGCTTAGTTTCCAAGGTATGTGCCAATGTGTGCTTGGCTTACCAATTTTGGATTCATTACAAGTCTTATTGTATGTTGGCCGAGACTTATGTTTTAAGTTTGCAGGCTGTAGAGTGGGAACCGTCTAGGAGAGCATGGATACTTGGACTTTAGCTCTGATTGTGGTATTCACCTTTATGACCATGAATATGGCCATAGGCTTGGTGCTGCAGTGTGTACTTCTGTATGGGATTCTCAAGGTTTTATTTGACCATTAGGAGTATGGTCTCGGGATGTTTGTAACTTGGCATGAATAACTTATGGATGCTTGGCATATATAGCCATGTTAAATGCTAGGTAGACTACCTTTTTGGATGGTATATATGTGTAGTCTTGGATACCTAGTTAGTTGATGTTTTAGTGGGTCTTGGATGCCAAGTTATGTATGGGCTTATGGATGGCTTTATGCTTGGACTTGTATGCTGAATATTATGGGCCAAAGTTTGGCACCTTTTTTGTGTGAATAGTTATGGGCCTTGTATCTTGAAATTGTTGTGCACAATTATATGCATGATAGTTGGCCGAGAGCATCATGCACATTTTACTTGTAGTTTTCAAAATCTAAACCAACATTGTGGGCTTCTTGGTTGCCATATAAGTAGTACACTTGATTGCACACCATGTATGCACTTAAAATTTCATTAAGTGTTGCCTTGCTTGGTATGCAAGCTTGTTTGCAAGTTAGGGGTATTAGGCCTTGCCTTTGCTGCAAGTTGTTATGGACCTTGTTAAAGCCACCTATCCCAGGCCTCTTAACTTAAGAAAATAAGACTTAAAAGTTGCCATTGCTTGTTGTGAGCATTAAGTTAGTGGTATTGACTTGAACAAAGGAGGATCCTTGCCTTTGCTGCAAGTTGATATTGGTAAATTGTTTTAAAAGCCACCTGGGCCACCTCCCAGGCCTCTTAACTTAAGAAAATAAGACTTAAAAGTTGCCATTGCTTGCTTGGCCATAAGCTAGAAACTTAATTTAGAGTTGGGCTTGTAAGTTAGTTTAGAAACTTATAGGCCAGGGCCTGAGTGAGGTGTGACATCAAGAGGACTTTTTGAAATATCAATCCTTAGCTGATCATGCAAGGAAAATAGTCTTCTATGACCAAATATATGTGGCCTAAGTTGGGAGCAAAGCTCAGGGATGAAATACTTGAAGAAGCTCACACAAGCAAGTTGAACATCCATCCAGGAAGTGAGAAAATGTATAAAGATTTGAAGAGTCACTTCTGGTGGCCACATATGAAGAGAGACATAGCTACTTATGTCTCCAAATGTGCCACATGCCAGAGGGTAAAGGTAGAGCACCAGAAGCCAGCTGGTATCCTACAGACTCTACCTATACCAGTGAGGAAGTGGGGCAACATAACCATGGACTTTTTGACTGGGTTGCCTATGACCAGATTAAGGCATGATACAATCTGGGTCATTGTGGATAGGCTAACCAAATGTTCCCACTTCTTACCTATGAAACTCACAGACTCCTTGGAGAAGTTAGCCCAGATGTATGTCCAGGAGATAGTGAGACTACATGGAGTGCCAGACTCCATTGTATCTGATAGAGATCCAAGATTTACAGCTCGGTTTTGGAGTGCTTTTCATAAAGCACTAGGAACCAAAATCCACCTGAGTACTGCTTATCATCCTCAGACAGATGGGCAATCTGAAAGGGTGATACAGATACTAGAAGACATGCTCAGGAGCTGTGTGTTGGATTTCAAAGGTGAATGGGACCAACACTTGCCATTGGTGGAATTCTCATATAACAATAGTTACCAAAGCACTATTGGCATGGCACCTTATGAAGCATTATATGGAAGAAGGTGCATGACACCCCACTGTTGGGTGGAAGCCTCAGACAGGCTAGAGTTGGGTCCCGAAATTATTGAAGAGACTACTGCCAAAATCAAGAAAATTCAAGAGAGATTAAAGGCAGCCAATGAAAGGACCACAGCCTATGTGAACAAAAGAAGGAGAGACTTGGAATTTGAGGTTGGTGACAATGTTTGGCTGAAAGTTGCACCAACCAAAGGCACTGTCAGATTTGGCAAAAGAACCAAGTTAGCTCCAAGATACATCGGTCCTTATGAGATCTTGGATAGAGTTGGCAAGGTAGCATACAGGTTAGCTCTACCGCCAAGCATGTCAAGTGTTCATAATGTTTTTCACATCAGTATGCTTAAGAAGTGTCTATTAGACACAAAGCATGCTATTGTAGTGGAAGACATACAGTTGGAACCTAACTTGACATATGAAGAGAAACCTATAGCTATCTTAGCCAAGGATACCAGAAGGTTAAGAAACAAACATATTCCCATGGTTAAAGTTCAGTGGTCACACCACTTTGAAAGAGAAGCAACCTGGGAAACTGAAAAAGACCTTATGGAAAGGTATCCTGAAGAATACCCGAAGCTAAAGGCTATTTTGGAGGACCAAAATTTTTAAGGGGGGGAGGATTGTTACCACCTCACAAAATGGGAGAATTACAAGTGTGTCATAATGGCTAAAAACCATTATATTGTGTAATTCTCACCATAGTGATTGTAGTGTGGGGGGTAAAAGGTATGATCAACACCTCCTTAAAAGTGTTCCAAGTTGGTAACTTGGTCCCCAAGAAAAGCCTTAAGGATTGCTTGTTTGTCAAGCAACCTATGGACTTTTTTGTAAGATTTTGGAAATTCGGGTACTCAATTGCAAAACTTTCACAAAAGAGATTTGGAGAGTTATGGGAAGGATATGAATGGTATGAAAGTGCTATTGGAGGACCAAATTGCTTATGGAAGACAACTAAGGACAAAGAAAACACAAAAAGGCATAAAGGACCTAAGTGTTCTAATGTAGGCCTTAAGATGTGTATGTCTATGACTTAAGTCAAATGGAAGTTTTGTGGGGTTATCCCACATAAGGAGGGCTGCTAAAGGAAGATAAGGATGGTCAAATGTGGGCCAAGAGATTAAGACTAAGAAACCATAGTCTTGTAGCAAGGAAAATGACATAAGACAAGGTTAAGACTACTTAAGTGTGTTTAGTGTACTTTTGACTATTTAAGTAGTCAAGACCACCTTTGCTTCTCTAAATTTCGGCCTCCACCAGCAAAAAGAAAGCCAGCCCTCTCCTCCACACTTCCTCCATAGCCACCATACCTTCAAACTCAAAACTACTTGCAATTGAAGTCAAGGAAGCACAATTGGAAGCTATTTGGTGCTATTGCTTGAGTGCACCTAGGATCAAGCTCCAATTTCAGCATACCCATCAAGGTAAGGGTTCTCTTGCTCTCATGGGTTGTTTTCTGTATTTTCAAGCAACCATGGAGCTAGGGCTAAGCTTGGAAGAGAGCCATGAGCTTGATGAACCAAGCTTAGTGAGGGGAGTGCACTTATTGAAGGTTTTGTGACCTAGTGTGAAGTGCACAGTGATGGCAGCGAATTTCTGGGTTTCTAGAGCCCAAAAGTTAGTACTAACTAGTGTTAAAATCCTCCTAAGACCAAGCATTAGCTTGAGGAGGGCTGCCATAGTGATTTGGTTATGTTTATTGCATGTTTTATGGACTAACCTATGGTATATGTTGCTGCCACATTTCATGTGTTTGTTGTTTGTGTTTGGCTGCTGCATTTGGTTGCTATATCTTGTATATATGCATTGTGGTTTTTTTGTTTTAGTGTCTTTGGATGCAGGTTTTAATGATGGTTACATTGCCTATTGAATCCAAGTGCTACCCTTACTAAGTTTCTCAATGAAACTTACTCCCCTCAATTCTGTCATTTCAGGTCCAGCTGAAAGATCACCTTCAAACTAACCTTTGTGGTTTGAGTTTTGATCTGAAATTTCAGGTACATGAACTTCCATATGTCTAGTTATGATCTGGAAAGTTTGGTGATTTTAGGAGCACATTTGGTATTTTTAATGGTGGTACTTACTGTGTTGTGCAGCAGCTGTCCAGCATCCTGTTTTTGGAGTCCATTGTGTCTCAGGACCTCCTGTAACCTAGGGTGCGTATTTAGCTGAGTTAAGACCATATTTTAGTGCATGTATGCATGTACATGTAGTGTATGTAAAATGAGACAAGTATGTGAACATTTGAGTAATGTTTTGGCTATGTAAGTGATGTGGTGCAAAGCTGCCTAAGTGTGAATGATGGGCTGCTTACTTGTAAATTCTGTTTTGGCCACATAAAGTTGTTAAAAGAAAGGGAATGTAATTCCTATGTGTAATGGACATATATGGGATAGCCTTGGAGGGCTTTCCCCTTGTGAATGAAGTGTTTGCATGGTTTGGAAAAATTGTATGGGCAAAATGGTCCAAAAGTTGCCAGAATTTCGACTCTGTACCTAAAGTTTAATATCTCCCTGTGTAGAATGAATCTTGGTATGAAATTTTGACCACACCTAGAGAACATCTAGAGGTTGAACTGGAATTTGGAATTTATGGATTTGGATCCTTGTAGCCAAAGATATGACGTTGCAAAATTGGCTGAGTTACTGTTCATTTGGTCAGAATTTTGTAACCAACTTAAAAAATCCATAACTTGGTCCATAGGTGGGCTATTGATGTAAAAAAAAATTCCTTGGTTTTCTATAAGTCTCTACTTCATAATGGAGCAAATAAAACATGGGGGTATGAGGCTAGAATGATACATTTTATTAGTGGAAGTTACAGGTGCAGTGGCTGATCACTAGAATTTAACAAGATTGCCTAATGTGTGGAAGCCAAAACTAAGACTTGTGCTAGTGTTTTCCTTCTTTGCTGCCATGGTGTGCATGAAATGTGAATATGTGTGTGATGGTTGGACCAATAGGCATGTATTTACATAGTGCCCAAGAGGGCCACTTAGGTATGCACACTACGGGTAGTGTTCTGCTGGCCTACAGAACATTACCAATCCTGGGAGTCTAAATGCACAGTTTTGGCACAATAAATGGACTACCCCGGAGTGGGTAACATTAGGGGTGGTTGCCCTCTTCTTCTAGAAACAATAGTTACTTCTTATTCATGATTTATCATAGAGCACATATAAAGATCGTAGGTATTTTAATGGTACTTGACACTAGCAGCTGACCAAATTGAGTTCATGTATATAGCTAGCACGCAAAATGCAACTACATGCTATGTACATGTGCAAACCATGCTTTGATACCAACTCAGGGGCAGTCTAGTTATGGTGCCAAAATTGTACATTTAAACCCCCAGGATTGGCATGTCCTGTAAACCATCCGAACAATACCCTTAGTGTGCATACCCAAGTGGCCTTCTTGGGCACTATGTAAATACATGCATATTGGTCCAACCATTATACACATATTCACATTTTATGCACACTATGGAAGCAAGGAAGGAAGACAGTAGCACAAGTCCTAATCTTGGCTACCACACATTAGGCGTTCTTACTAGGTTCAAGTTTCCAGCCTCTGCACCCTACACTTCCTCCAAAAAACTGTATTAACCTAGCAATGTAACTCTACATTTTCTTAATCCCATTATAAATTACAGTTTTTAAGCAAACTAGGGAATTTGGTTTTACATCAACAGCCCACCTATGGACCAAGTTATGGATTTTTTAATTTGATTACAAAATTCTGACCAAATGAACAGTAACTTAGCAAAATGTGCAACATCATATCATTGGGTACAGGGCTCCAAATGTAGAAATTCTTATGCCTATTCAAACTTGTAGATGTGCTCTAGGTGTGGTCAAAATTTCATACCAAGGTTCATTGTGCACAGAGATTTATAGTACATAAGGTGCGCGGTCAAAATCCAAGTCACTTTATGACCATTTTGCCATATGAAATTTCATAAGCATGCCAACATTTCATTCACAAGGGGTAAGCCCATCAAGGCTATTCCATACATGTCCAAGACACGTGGGAATTTCATTCCCTTGTAGCTAGCATCTTTACATAGCCAATACAAAATTTACAAAAACTAGCCGATCTTACACACTTAGGCAGCCCATCCACACCATTCACATGCATAGCAAAATGGCCCATAATTGTTAACACACTGGTCCAAAATTTACATGCATTACATATACATACATTCATGCACTACATAATGTTATTAACTCAGCTAAAACACACACCCTAATTACAGGAGAGCTTTAGACACAATGCACTCTAGAAACAAGATGCTAGACAGCTGCTGCATAACACAGTAAGCACCATCAATAAAAATACCAAATGTGCTCCTAAAATCACCAAACACTCCAGATCACAACTAGATACATTGAATTTCAAGTACCTAAAATTTCAGATCACAAATCAAATGAAAAAGGTCAGTTTCAATGAGATCTATCCGCAACACCTGACATAATAATGTAGCCTTCCCTTAGTTGTTGTGGAGGTGAACATGGTGGATGCTATTTACTTACGCTGTAAGAAATCCATTAGGTGTACTAGGTGTTGGGTTTCGGGAGCCAAATAGCGTAGCAGAATTTAATCGAAACCCTCCAGGATCCAAGTGAAACGGGGTAAACCGGGTGTTCAAAATTTTTCAGACCTAATTTTCGGTTGAGATCTCTCACTCAACTGTAGAGTCGAATCACAAAACTGGTATCCACACAAGCCTCTCGGGATCACCACGCTTCCACCACGTCCCGGCAGATGTGTTTCTCTTGCGCTTGCAGTGCTAGCTTGTGTCCTCCAAGGAATTGCAAGAGAAGAGTGTGGCTGCCCTTTTGGAGGCTAAGGCAAGGAGACCTGCGAATTTCTCACTTAAAATTTGTATTTATAGTGAGACTCAACTTCCAGGCCTAATGGGTTTCAAAGCCCTAATCCAATTAGGATTTAATTTCGGGCTTAATAATTGCTCAACTCTTTGGCCCATTATTAATACGAAATTAAAGTGAAACCATAACCCAAATAATTAGCCCATGCACTCTAATGATCCAAATAGCTCTATGTGTGCGACCCAATAGGCTCTTGCCAAGTTGGCAATGATCATAAATCACATTTATGATCATAAGCAATGAGCGGTGTCTAGCAACACATCATTGCTACCCAAGTGACAAGATTGTCGATGATTCGACTAAACCTTTATGATCATCATTGATATATGTCATTGTCCCTTTGTCCAAGATATCAAGACTAAGCACGAGACATGGAATGTGTCACTCTCGTATAGCCCAATCTTTGGTTTCTTGATTACCGAGTAGACTAACTTAAGCTGATGACATTGATATCGTATATCAACTCATCGGAGCATGGTCATGCATTTTCTAAGTCTCACTCTATCAAGGGGCCCGAAGATATCACTCCCGTTACATAGGAGGGACAAATCCCATCTTGATCATACAAATCCCTCCGCATGATATGTGACATACCCAATGACCTCTTTCAAGTTCACTCAGTTACGAGCAACAAAGGAAAGTATCAAAGTATGTGACTCACATGTAGGGAACCTTGATGATCTAAGGTCGAAGGACTACATATACCATGATCACTATGAGAATCACTTATGACACTCATATAACAATCCATGTAGTGTTCTCATGGTGGGTCGGTCCAGTACACAAGTTCTCCAACTTGTACCCATATGTAGACTACATATCTCATATTAGTCTCCACATATGCTAGTCGTTATGTATTATTGCAACCCGCTCCACAATAATACTAGACCAGGGACGTTTAAGAATATCATTATTCTAGGGTTACGATTATGTTTGTTAAGTTACGCAGAAACAAAACAACAAACATAATTGTTGGATTAATGCCTTAATAAAATATCATGACTCAATGTGAGAAAATACAATCATCTCATGATTGGCTTTTGGGCACAACACTAACACTAGGCCTCCACATAGTGCCTCAAGTCCTTATACTTAAGTAGGTCACTTATGTACTCTGCCTCCACCCAAAAAACCTACCAAGTATGTACTAGGCTTTCACTTGTGCCTCAAGGCACGGCTTGGCTAGGCAACAAGTGCACTAAGCCTTCATCCATAGTGCTCCCCTATCCACCATTACTTGGTTCACACTAGTGGACTGACAATGATCTTGGTTGGACTCATTTACTAGGTTCTTTGGAACCCCAACTAGGTGCACTAAGGTTTCCACATCGAAGCCCCAAATCCAAAGTCTTAACTAGGCTTCTGATGTCACTAAACATTGCACCCAACTAATGGTGTTCATTATGACCATATTTTCCTTTAAAACTTACATTCAATTTAAGTTAGAAAAGCTTTAAAAATGGATCATTTCATGTTTTTTGAAAGCATGGAAGTGATAGTACTCCCTCTTAGGTTCACGTGGAATCTAAAATCACCTCAATCGAACACCCGAGTGAAAAGTTATGAAGAAAACAAAACAGGGTGTCAATGTTGTTGCAGATATGCGACACCAACCATGGCGACACATCGCCACAATTGTTGATGTTTTGCCAATTTTTTAGGTATTGGCGATGCGTCGTGGGAACTTGAATTGATTGGCAACATGTCGCCAAACTTACAAAATGCCCAAAAAACTTCCCGTTTTGCTGCTATGAACTTTGACACTTTCCAAACATATCAAACATGCATGGATAGCCTTCAAACTTCACACACATGTAGTACATGTTGCAGAGATCACAATGCACCATTCAAACCAATCCTATGGTGTCCATAAACACCACATAAATGTTCAAAAACTCCTTAGTCCAACATGTTCTTTACCATCCACCAACTAATTCCATCCATCAAAGTACTTGAATTGAACAAGCTACCAAGCTAGGAATGGCATCAATTATGCTTGAATCATAAATCCCTCACCTCAATTACATACAAACTAGCAACCCATGAAGCATCTCAAGCAACAAAGCTTTGATTATGGAGTACCTATGGTTCTAAGAAAATTCCAACATATAAGGCACAAATTAAAGCTCATTCTAACTAGAACCAAGCTCATGGAAGCTTAAGAAACCAAGAACAACTCAAGTAAACCATTTGGCCAAAATGTACCTAAGCTCCATAAACCTCAAAACGTCATCCCAAGCTCACCATATAGAATCCATGCAAAAAGAAGTCTTTTCATGCATATAAACCTCATGGGGCACCAAAAACCACCAAGAATTGATGAAAAAATCAAAGTTTTGCCATGGAATTGAATAGGAGATAGAGAGCTATGAATTTCAGAGGTTGGGGATGATGAATAGTGACTACTAAAACCTTCAAAATTGTTTAAATAACCAACTTATCACTTAAGCCCTTCAACTTCTTTAGTTTTGCCACAAAGACATCATGCTCAAATAGTGCCTTAACACTTGGCAATTTAGTCCAACTCTTTGGTTTCTTGTCACTTAGGTCCAAAATATCACGTCAGGTTACAAAATGACCATTTTGTCCCTAGTGACACTTAGGTGCCAAATTAAACTAGGAACCATCTATCCTTTAGATAGCTTACTAGATCTTGCTAATTCACCTTTCAACAAGGCATTTAAACTAGGGATTTATGAACTTACCTTACCCACCGAGCATTTCGCTAGGAGGGCTATAACAGTTTCCATTCCAAACTAGTTGTGAATGTTTCCATTTCATTCTAAACAAGTTGTCAAAATTTCTACTCCAAACAGGATGTGAATGTTTCCTTTTCATTCTAAACAACTTGTGAATGTTTCCATTCCAAACAGGTTGTCAATCTTTCTATTCCGAACATGTTGTGACTGTTTTCATTTGATACTAAACAAGTTGTGAATATTTCCATTTCATTCTAAATAATTTGTGAATGTTTCCATTCCGAACTAGTTACCAACGTTTCTGATTCACTTTAAACATGTTTTGAATGTTTCCATTCGAAACAAGTTGTGAATGTTTCCATTTCATTCTATACAAGTTATGAATGTTTCCATCTCAAGCATGTTGTCAATGTTTCAATTTTATTCTAAATAAGTTATGAATGTTTCTATTTCATTCTAAAACAAGTTGTGAATGTTTCCATCCCATTCCAAACAAGGTTGTGAATGTTTCCATTTCATTCCAAACAAGTTTTGTGAATGTTTCCATTTCCAAAAACTAGTTGTCAATGTTTCCATTCCAAAATAGTTGTGAATATTTCTTCGAAACAAGTTATGAACGATTCAATTTTGTTCCAAACAAGTTGTGAATGTTCCTATTTCAGACAAGTTGTGATTGTTTACATTTCATTCTAAACAACTTGTGAATGCTTTTAATTCACTCTAAACAAGTCAAGAAAGTTTCCATTCCAAAGTATCTGTGAATGTTTCAATTTGCTTCCAAACAAGATGTGACTGTTTGCATTCCAAACATGTTGTGACGATTTCTATTCCAAACTATTGTGAATGTTTCCATTTCATTCTAAACAAGTTGTGAATGTTTTCATTCCAAAATAGTTATGAATGTTTCCATTTCATTCCAAACTAGTTGTGAATGTTTCCATTTCATTCCAAACAGGTTGTGAATGTTTCCATTTCATTCTAAACAAGTTTATGAATGTTTCCATTTATTCAAACAAGTTGTGTTTCCATTCTATTCCAAACAAGTTTGCAAATGTTTCCATTCTAAACTAGTTGCGAACGTTTCTTCCAAACAAGTGGAACGGTTTCAATTTTATTCTAAACTATGTTGTGAATGTTTCTATTCATTCCAAACATGGTTGTGAATGTTTCCATTTCATTCCAAACAAGTTGTGAATATTTTTGTTTCATTCCAAAAAAAGTTGTGAATGTTTCCATTCCAAACAAGTTGTGAATGTTCCATTTATCCGAAAACTAGTTGTGAATGTTTCCATTTCATTCTAAACATGTTGTGAATGTTTCCATTTCCAATTCCAAAACAAGTTGTGAATGTTTCCATTTCATTCTAAACAAGTTGTGAATGTTTCCAAACAAGTTGTGAATGTTTCTATTTCCATTCCAAACAAGTTGTGAATGTTTCATTTCTATTAAAAACAAGTTTTGTGAATGTTTCCATTTCATTCCAAGCAAATTGTGAATTTCCTTTCATTCCAAACTAGTTGTGAATGTTTCCATTTCATTCTAAAAGAGTTGTGAATTTTTCCATTCAAAACTGGTTATGAATATTTCCAGTCCATTCTAAATAAGTTGTGAAACATTTCCATTCCAAACTAGTTGTGAATGTTTCCATTTCATTCTAAATAAGCTCTGAATGTTTGCCTTCTAAACTAGTTGTGAATATTCCCATTCCAAACTTGTTGTGAATGTTTCCATTTCATTCCAAACAAGTTGTGAATGTTTCCATTTCATTCCAAACTAGTTGTGAATGTTTCCATTTCATTCCAAAACAAGTTGTGAATGCTTCCATTTCATTCCAAACTAGTTGTGAATGTTTCTATTTCATTCCAAACAAGTTGTGAATGTTTCCGTTTCAAAAAATAAGTTGTGAATGTTTCCATTTTTTTCAAAACAAGTTGTGAATGTTTCCATCTCCAAACTAGTTATGAATGATTCTTTTCCAAACAAGTTGTGAATGTTCCCATGTCAAACAAGTTGTGAATGTTTCCATTCCCAAACTAGTTGTGAATGTTTCCATTTCATTCCAAACAAGTTGTGAATGTTTCCATTTCATTCCAAACAAGTTGTGAATGTTTCCATTCCAAACTAGTTGTGAATGTTTCCATTTCATTCCAAACAAGTTGTGAATGTTTCCATTTCATTCCAAACAAGTTGTGAATGTTTCCATTTCATTCCAAACAAGTTGTGAATGTTTCCATTTCATTCCAAACAAGTTGTGAATGTTTTTCATTCCAAACAAGTTGTGAATGTTTCCATTTCATTCCAAACAAGTTGTGAATGTTTCCATTTCATTCCAAACAAGTTGTGAATGTTTCCATTTCATTCCAAACAAGTTGTGAATGTTTCCATTTCATTCCAAACAAGTTGTGAATGTTTCCATTTCATTCAAACAAGTTGTGAATGTTTCCATTTCATTCCAAACAAGTTGTGAATGTTTCCATTTCATTCCAAACAAGTTGTGAATGTTTCCATTTCATTCCAAACAAGTTGTGAATGTTTCCATTTCATTCCAAACAAGTTGTGAATGTTTCCATTTCATTCCAAAACAAGTTGTGAATGTTTCCAAGTTTCAAAAATGTTTGAATGTTTCCATTTCATTCCAAACAAGTTGTGAATGTTTCCATTTCATTCCAAACAAGTTGTGAATGTTTCCATTTCATTCCAAACAAGTTGTGAATGTTTCCATTTCATTCCAAACAAGTTGTGAATGTTTCCATTTCATTCCAAACTAGTTGTGAATGTTTCCATTTCATTCCAAACAAGTTGTGAATGTTTCCATTTCATTCCAAACAAGTTGTGAATGTTTCCATTTCATTCCAAACAAGTTGTGAATGTTTCCATTTCATTCCAAACAAGTTGTGAATGTTTCCATTTCATTCCAAACAAGTTGTGAATGTTTCCATTTCAAACAAGTTGTGAATGTTTCCATTTCATTCCAAACAAGTTGTGAATGTTTCCATTTCATTCCAAACAAGTTGTGAATGTTTCCATTTCATTCCAAACTAGTTGTGAATGTTTCCATTTCATTCCAAACTAGTTGTGAATGTTTCCATTTCATTCCAAACAAGTTGTGAATGTTTCCATTTCATTCCAAACAAGTTGTGAATGTTTCCATTTCATTCAAAACTAGTTGTGAATGTTTCCATTTCATTCCAAACAAGTTGTGAATGTTTCCATTTCATTCCAAACAAGTTGTGAATGTTTCCATTTCATTCCAAAACAAGTTGTGAATGTTTCCATTTCATTCCAAACTAGTTGTGAATGTTTCCATTTCATTTTAAACAAGTTGTGAATGTTTCCATTTCATTCCAAACAAGTTGTGAATGTTTCCATTTCATTCCAAACAAGTTGTGAATGTTTCCATTTCATTCCAAACAAGTTGTGAATGTTTCCATTTCATTCCAAACTAGTTGTGAATGTTTTCATTTCATTCCAAACAAGTTGTGAATGTTTCCATTTCATTCCAAACAAGTTGTGAATGTTTCCATTTCATTCCAAACAAGTTGTGAATGTTTCCATTTCATTCCAAACAAGTTGTGAATGTTTCCATTTCATTCCAAACAAGTTGTGAATGTTTCCATTTCATTCCAAACAAGTTGTGAATGTTTCCATTTCATTCCAAACAAGTTGTGAATGTTTCCATTTCATTCCAAACAAGTTGTGAATGTTTCCATTTCATTCCAAACAAGTTGTGAATGTTTCCATTTCATTCAAAACAAGTTGTGAATGTTTCCATTTCATTCCAAACAAGTTGTGAATGTTTCCATTTCATTCCAAACTAGTTGTGAATGTTTCCATTTCATTCCAAACAAGTTGTGAATGTTTCCATTTCATTCCAAACAAGTTGTGAATGTTTCCATTTCATTCCAAACAAGTTGTGAATGTTTCCATTTCATTCCAAACTAGTTGTGAATGTTTCCATTTCATTCCAAACCAAGTTGTGAATGTTTCCATTTCATTCCAAACAAGTTGTGAATGTTTCCATTTCATTCCAAACAAGTTGTGAATGTTTCCATTTCATTCCAAACAAGTTGTGAATGTTTCCATTTCATTCCAAACAAGTTGTGAATGTTTCCATTTCATTCCAAACAAGTTGTGAATGTTTCCATTTTTCATTCCAAACAAGTTGTGAATGTTTCCATTTCATTCCAAACAAGTTGTGAATGTTTCCATTTCATTCCAAACAAGTTGTGAATGTTTCCATTTCATTCCAAACAAGTTGTGAATGTTTCCATTTCATTCCAAAGTTGTTGTGAATGTTTCCATTTCATTCCAAACAAGTTGTGAATGTTTCCATTTCATTCCAAACTAGTTGTGAATGTTTCCATTTCATTCCAAACTAGTTGTGAATGTTTCCATTTCATTCCAAACAAGTTGTGAATGTTTCCATTTCATTCCAAACAAGTTGTGAATGTTTCCATTTCATTCCAAACTAGTTGTGAATGTTTCCATTTCATTCCAAACAAGTTGTGAATGTTTCCATTTCATTCCAAACAAGTTGTGAATGTTTCCATTTCATTCCAAACTAGTTGTGAATGTTTCCATTTCATTCCAAACTAGTTGTGAATGTTTCCATTTCATTCCAAACAAGTTGTGAATGTTTCCATTTCATTCAAAACAAGTTGTGAATGTTTCCATTTCATTCCAAACAAGTTGTGAATGTTTCCATTTCATTCCAAACAAGTTGTGAATGTTTCCATTTCATTCCAAACTAGTTGTGAATGTTTCCATTTCATTCCAAACAAGTTGTGAATGTTTCCATTTCATTCCAAACAAGTTGTGAATGTTTCCATTTCATTCCAAACAAGTTGTGATTGTTCCCAAATCATTCCAAACAAGTTGTGAATGTTTCCGTTTCATTCCAAACTAGTTGTGAATGTTTCCATTTCTTTCCAAACTAGTTGTGAATGTTTCCATTTCTTTCCAAACAAGTTGTGAATGTTTCCATTTCATTCCAAACAAGTTGTGAATGTTTCCATTTCATTCCAAACAAGTTGTGAATGTTTCCATTTCATTCCAAACAAGTTGTGAATGTTTCCATTTCATTCCAGTTGTGAATGTTTCCATTTCATTCCAAACAAGTTGTGAATGTTTCCATTTCATTCCAAACAAGTTGTGAATGTTTCCATTTCATTCCAAACTAGTTGTGAATGTTTCCATTTCATTCAAAACAAGTTGTGAATGTTTCCATTTCATTCCAAACAAGTTGTGAATGTTTCCAATCATTCCAAACTAGTTGTGAATGTTTCCATTTCATTCCAAACAAGTTGTGAATGTTTCCATTTCATTCCAAACAAGTTGTGAATGTTTCCATTTCATTCCAAACAAGTTGTGAATGTTTCCATTTCATTCCAAACAAGTTGTGAATGTTTCCATTTCATTCCAAACAAGTTGTGAATGTTTCCATTTCATTCCAAACAAGTTGTGAATGTTTCCATTTCATTCCAAACAAGTTGTGAATGTTTCATTTCATTCCAAACTAGTTGTGAATGTTTCCATTTCATTCCAAACAAGTTGTGAATGTTTCCATTTCATTCCAAACAAGTTGTGAATGTTTCCATTTCATTCCAAACAAGTTGTGAATGTTTCCATTTCATTCCAAACAAGTTGTGAATGTTTCCATTTCATTCCAAACAAGTTGTGAATGTTTCCATTTCATTCCAAACAAGTTGTGAATGTTTCCATTTCATTCCAAACTAGTTGTGAATGTTTCCATTTCATTCCAAACAAGTTGTGAATGTTTCCATTTCATTCCAAACAAGTTGTGAATGTTTCCATTTCATTCCAAATAAGTTGTGAATGTTTCCATTTCATTCCAAACAAGTTGTGAATGTTTCCATTTCATTCCAAACAAGTTGTGAATGTTTCCATTTCATTCCAAACAAGTTGTGAATGTTTCATTTCATTCCAAACAAGTTGTGAATGTTTCCATTTCATTCCAAACAAGTTGTGAATGTTTCCATTTCATTCCAAACTAGTTGTGAATGTTTCCATTTCATTCCAAACAAGTTGTGAATGTTTCCATTTCATTCCAAACAAGTTGTGAATGTTTCCATTTCATTCCAAACAAGTTGTGAATGTTTCCATTTCATTCCAAACAAGTTGTGAATTTTTCCATTTCATTCAAAACAAGTTGTGAATGTTTCCATTTCATTCCAAACTAGTTGTGAATGTTTCCATTTCATTCCAAACAAGTTGTGAATGTTTCCATTTCATTCCAAACAAGTTGTGAATGTTTCCATTTCATTCCAAACAAGTTGTGAATGTTTCCATTTCATTCCAAACTAGTTGTGAATGTTTTCCATTTCATTCCAAAACAAGTTGTGAATGTTTCCATTTCATTCCGAACATCTTGTGAATGTTTCCATTTCATTCAAAACAAGTTGTGAATGTTTCCATTTCATTCCAAACAAGTTGTGAATGTTTCCATTTCATTCCAAACAAGTTGTGAATGTTTCCATTTCATTCCAAACTAGTTGTGAATGTTTCATTTCATTCCAAAACAAGTTGTGAATGTTTCCATTTCATTCCAAACAAGTTGTGAATGTTTCCATTTCATTCCAAACAAGTTGTGAATGTTTCCATTTCATTCCAAACTAGTTGTGAATGTTTCCATTTCATTCCAAACAAGTTGTGAATGTTTCCATTTCATTGTAAACAAGTTGTGAATGTTTCCATTTCATTCCAAACAAGTTGTGAATGTTTCCATTTCATTCCAAACAAGTTGTGAATGTTTCCATTTCATTCCAAACAAGTTGTGAATGTTTCCATTTCATTCCAAACAAGTTGTGAATGTTTCCATTTCATTCCAAACAAGTTGTGAATGTTTCCATTTCCATCCAAACAAGTTGTGAATGTTTCCATTTCATTCCAAACAAGTTGTGAATGTTTCCATTTCATTCCAAACAAGTTGTGAATGTTTCCATTTCATTCCAAACAAGTTGTGAATGTTTCCATTTCATTCCAAACTAGTTGTGAATGTTTCCATTTCATTCCAAACAAGTTGTGAATGTTTCCATTTCATTCCAAACAAGTTGTGAATGTTTCCATTTCATTCCAAACAAGTTGTGAATGTTTCCATTCATTCCAAACAAGTTGTGAATGTTTCCATTTCATTCTAAACAAGTTGTGAATGTTTCCATTTCATTCCAAACTAGTTGTGAATGTTTCCATTTCATTCCAAACAAGTTGTGAATGTTTCCATTTCATTCTAAACAAGTTGTGAATGTTTCCATTTCATTCCAAACAAGTTGTGAATGTTTCCATTTCATTCCAAACAAGTTGTGAATGTTTCCATTTCATTCCAAACAAGTTGTGAATGTTTCCATTTCATTCCAAACTAGTTGTGAATGTTTCCATTTCATTCCAAACAAGTTGTGAATGTTTCCATTTCATTCCAAACAAGTTGTGAATGTTTTTTTCATTCCAAACAAGTTGTGAATGTTTCCATTTCATTCTAAAACAAGTTGTGAATGTTTCCATTTCATTCCAAACTAGTTGTGAATGTTTCCATTTCATTCCAAACAAGTTGTGAATGTTTCCATTTCATTCCAAACAAGTTGTGAATGTTTCCATTTCATTCCAAACAAGTTGTGAATGTTTCCATTTCATTCCAAACAAGTTGTGAATGTTTCCATTTCATTCCAAACAAGTTGTGAATGTTTCCATTTCATTCCAAACAAGTTGTGAATGTTTCCATTCCAAACTAGTTGTGAATGTTTCCATTCATTCCAAACAAGTTGTGAATGTTTCCATTTCATTCCAAACAAGTTGTGAATGTTTCCATTTCATTCCAAACTAGTTGTGAATGTTTCCATTTCATTCAAAACAAGTTGTGAATGTTTCCATTTCATTCCAAACAAGTTGTGAATGTTTCCATTTCATTCCAAACAAGTTGTGAATGTTTCCATTTCATTCCAAACTAGTTGTGAATGTTTCCATTTCCAAACAAGTTGTGAATGTTTCCATTTCATTCCAAACAAGTTGTGAATGTTTCCATTTCATTCCAAACAAGTTGTGAATGTTTCCATTTCATTCTAAACAAGTTGTGAATGTTTCCATTTCATTCCAAACAAGTTGTGAATGTTTCCATTTCATTCCAAACAAGTTGTGAATGTTTCCATTTCATTCCAAACAAGTTGTGAATGTTTCCATTTCATTCCAAACAAGTTGTGAATGTTTCCATTTCATTCCAAACAAGTTGTGAATGTTTCCATTTCATTCCAAACAAGTTGTGAATGTTTCCATTTCATTCCAAACTAGTTGTGAATGTTTCCATTTCATTCAAAACAAGTTGTGAATGTTTCCATTTCATTCCAAACAAGTTGTGAATGTTTCCATTTCATTCTAAACAAGTTGTGAATGTTTCCATTTCATTCCAAACAAGTTGTGAATGTTTCCATTTCATTTCCAAACAAGTTGTGAATGTTTCCATTTCATTCCAAAACAAGTTGTGAATGTTTCCATTTCATTCCAAACAAGTTGTGAATGTTTCCATTTCATTCCAAACAAGTTGTGAATGTTTCCATTTCATTCCAAACAAGTTGTGAATGTTTCCATTTCATTCCAAACAAGTTGTGAATGTTTCCATTTCATTCCAAACAAGTTGTGAATGTTTCCATTTCATTCCAAACAAGTTGTGAATGTTTCCATTTCATTCCAAACAAGTTGTGAATGTTTCCATTTCATTCCAAACAAGTTGTGAATGTTTCCATTTCATTCCAAACAAGTTCTGAATGTTTCCATTTCATTCCAAACAAGTTGTGAATGTTTCCATTTCATTCCAAACTAGTTGTGAATGTTTCCATTTCATTCCAAACTAGTTGTGAATGTTTCCATTTCATTCCAAACAAGTTGTGAATGTTTCCATTTCAAAAACTAGTTGTGAATGTTTCCATTTCATTCCAAACAAGTTGTGAATGTTTCCATTTCATTCCAAACAAGTTGTGAATGTTTCCATTTCATTCCAAACAAGTTGTGAATGTTTCCATTTCATTCCAAACAAGTTGTGAATGTTTTCCATTTCATTCCAAACAAGTTGTGAATGTTTCCATTTCATTCCAAACAAGTTGTGAATGTTTCCATTTCATTCCAAACAAGTTGTGAATGTTTCCATTTCATTCCAAACAAGTTATGAATGTTTCCATTTCATTCCAAACAAGTTGTGAATGTTTCCATTTCATTCCAAACAAGTTGTGAATGTTTCCATTTCATTCCAAACAAGTTGTGAATGTTTCCATTTTATTCCAAACTAGTTGTGAATGTTTCCATTCCAAACAAGTTGTGAATGTTTCAATTTCATTCCAAACAAGTTGTGAATGTTTCCATTTCATTCTAAACAAGTTGTGAATGTTTCCATTTCATTCAAAAATAGTTGTGAATGTTTCCATTTCATTCCAAACTAGTTGTGAATGTTTTCCATTTCATTCCAAACAAGTTGTGAATGTTTCCATTTCATTCCAAACAAGTTGTGAATGTTTCCATTTCATTCCAAACAAGTTGTGAATGTTTCCATTTCATTCTAAACAAGTTGTGAATGTTTCCATTTCATTCCAAACTAGTTGTGAATGTTTCCATTTCATTCCAAACAAGTTGTGAATGTTTCCATTTCATTCCAAACAAGTTGTGAGTGTTTCCATTTCATTCCAAACAAGTTGTGAATGTTTCCATTTCATTCCAAACAAGTTGTGAATGTTTCCATTTCATTCCAAACAAGTTGTGAATGTTTCCAATTCATTCCAAACAAGTTGTGAATGTTTCCATTTCATTCCAAACAAGTTGTGAATGTTTCCATTTCATTCCAAACAAGTTGTGAATGTTTCCATTTCATTCCAAACAAGTTGTGAATGTTTCCATTTCATTCCAAACAAGTTGTGAATGTTTCCATTTCATTCTAAACAAGTTGTGAATTCCATTTTATTCTTCCATTTCATTCTAAAACAAGTTGTGAATGTTTCCATTTCATTCCAAACAAGTTGTGAATGTTTCCATTTCATTCCAAACAAGTTGTGAATGTTTCCATTTCATTCATTCCAAACAAGTTGTGAATGTTTCCATTTCATTCTAAACTAGTTGTGAATGTTTCATTCTAAACAAGTTGTGAATGTTTCCATTTCATTTTAAACAAGTTGTGAATGTTTCTATTCAAAACAAGTTATGAATATTTCCACTCCAAACTTGTTGTGAATGTTTCTATTCCATTTTAAACAAGTTGTGAATTTTTCCATTCCAAACAAGTTGTGAATATTTCTATTTCAAATAGGTTTTGAATGTTTCTATTTCATTCTAACCAAGTTACGAATGTTTCCATTCCACACTAATTATGAATGTTTCTATTCCAATCAATTTGTGAAATTTTCTTCAAAGTTTCTTCCAAACAAATTGTGAATGTTTCGATTTTGTTGTAAACAAGTTGTAAAAGTTTTTATTCCAAACAAGTCATGAATGTTTCCATTTCAATCTAAACAAGTCATGAATGCTTCCATTACAAACAAGTAATGAAAGTTTCTATCCCAAACAAGTTTGGAAAGTTTCCATTTCATTCTAAACAAGGTGTGAATGTTTCAATTCCAAACTAGTTTTGAATCTTTCCACTTCATTCTAAACAAGTTGTGAATGCATCCACTCTAAACTAGTTGTGAATGCTGCTATTCCAAACATACTGTGTATGTTTCCACAACAATCTAAACAAGCTCTGAATGTTTCCATTCTTAGCTAGATGTGACTATTTACAATTCATTGTAAACAGGTTGTGAGTGCTTATATTCTAGAAAAGTAGTGAACTTTTGTTACCTACTCTGGGGTAATCCCATTATGGTGCCAAAACTGTGCATTTAAACTCCCAGGACTAGTGTGTCCTGCAGGTCAACAGAACAACACTCCTAGTGTACATACTCAAGTGACCCGCTTGAGCATTATGTAAATACATGTATATTGGTCTAACCATAACACACATATTCACATATATGCACACTATGGTAGCTAAAAAGGAAAACACTAGCACAAGTCTTAGTTTCGGCTTGAACACATTAAGCATTCTTACTAGGTTCAAAAATTCCAGCCAATGGACCCAAACTTCCTCTAATAAATTGTATCATACTAGCCATGTAACCCCTTATTTTTTTTGCTCCATTATCAAGTACAGGTTTAGAGAAAACCAAGAAATTTTTTTTTACATCAATAGCCCACCTACGGACCAAGTTATGGATTTTTTAAGTTGGTTACAAAATTCTGACCCAATGAACAGTAACTTAGCCAATTTTGCAATGTCATAACTTTGGCTACAGGGCTCCAAATCCAGAAATTCCAAGTCTCATTTAAACCTCTAGATGTGCTCTAGATTTGGTAAACATTTCATACCAATATTCATTCACATACATTTGTCCAAACTTCACATGCATTACATGTACAAGAATCCATGCACTAGATAGGGTTCTGAACCCAGCTAAATATATACCCTAAGTTGCAGGAGTGCGCGGGACACAATGGACCCCAGAAATAGGATGTTGGACAGCTGCTGCATAACACAATAAGCACCATCACTAAAAATACTAAATGCCCTAATAAAATCACCAAACTTTCCAGATCATAACTAGACACATGGAAGTTCATTTACCTCAAATTTCAAATCAAAAATCAAATGATAAAAGTTAGTTTGAATGTGATCTTTCTACTGGACTTGAAATGGACAGAAAGAGGGTGAGTTTCTTGAATGAAACTTAGTAAGGGCTTATCATTAGAAACTTGAATTCCAAGAAACATACCTGAAATAAAAAGATATAAAAAAACAAAAAAAAATAACATATACAAAAAATATGGCCATCCAAATGCACAAACAAGCAGAACACAATGAAATGCAATGCTGGCAGCAATACAGCCTTAGGGTTTGTCCATAAACAATGGCATGACTAATGGCATGACTGTGTACTCATAATGCCCATATCTGGTCCTGAATGCAGTCTTAGGAATGTCTTTTTCCTCTACCCTCAATTGGAACTATCCAGATCTCAAATCTATCTTGGAGAAGATCTTAGTTTCCTTGAGTTGATAAAAAAGATCCTCTATCCTAGGGAGTGGATACTTGTTTTTGATAGTTACTACATTGAGCTTCTTGTAGTCAACAAATAATCTCAAAGATCCATTCTTCTTTTTGACAAAGAGAATAGCAGCTCCCCATAGTGAAACACTTGGCCTTATGAACCCTTTTTCAAGAAGTTCATCAAGTTGTTTCTCGAGCTCATTTATCTCTGTGATAGGCATTCTATAAGGAGGTATGGATATTGGACTAGCTCCTGGTTACAACTTGATCTCAAACTCGATTTCCCTTAGTGGAGGAATACCTAGCAGGTCTTTAGGAAAAACTTGTGGAAAGTCTTTCACTACAGGTATTTTATCCACTTCTTCTTCACAGTACAATTTGTTAAATGCATAACAATAATCATGCTCAGAAATCACATGTATCTCATCTAGTACCTCTAGGCCAATGCCATGCATTTCATACACTAATTCCTTAGAATTCACTAATGCATTCACTTCACCATTAGGCAATGTGAATTCTATCTTAGCACAATCAATTCTTATGTTATGCATTGCAAGCCAATTCATACCTAGCACTATATCATACTTAGGAATGTCCAACACTAGTAGATTAGTCATAACCTTAGTCTTTCCTACTACTAGCTCACAATCCTTAGCTAGGTCATTAGTGAAAAGACATTGACTACCTGCTGTTTTCACTAAGGATATCCTAGGCATGATTTTAGTAGGCAAACTCATGGCATCAACAAATTTCGTAGCCACTATAGACACAAATGCACCAGTATCAAACAGAACACTAACGGGCGTACCATTAAGGTAAATGTTACCTCTTAGTGCTTCTCCCTGCTGTGATGTTTCTGGCCTTTCCACTTGAAACACTCTGCCAGCTCTTTGCACTGGAGGCCGAGGCACTGGAGGAACTGGTCTCTGATGTCCCTCCCTTGGTGCTGCCTCTCTAGGTCCTGCTCCAGTAGGTCTCACTGGACCTTGGTCTTCTAGCCTTCTTCCTTGCACATGTGGGCAATCTTTGATCCAATGATCCATTGCACCACACCTTAGGCAAGCTTGAGTATCAAAATAGCAAGGTTTCTTTCCATGAAACTTCTTGCATTTAGGGCACCTTAGGCCAGGGAACTTCCCCTTCACCTTGCCCTCACCACCAAAATGGGAATTCTTGGCAATTCCCTTGCCATGTGGTGGCTTTTTCTGCTTGCCTCCTGCCTGGCTACTTTCCCCTGGTCCACTAGGAAAGTACCTAGTCTCATACTCCTCTTGCTCTACTAATAAAGCTTTCTGCACTACTTCATAGTATGTGACTGCTCCAAAAGGTCTTACAGCCTTTCTGATGTTTGACCTTAGGCCTCTGACAAATCTTTTGGCCTTTAACTCCTCCAGTCCATGATACTAAGGAGCATACCTCACCAATTGATTGAAGTTGTGCTCATACTCTAGGACACTAAGGTTGTCCTGCCTTAGAGCATCAAATTCACCTTGCTTCATATCCTTGATGGCATCACTAATGTACTAATCCTGAAACAGTTGAGTGAACTCTGGCTAGCTCATCTCAATATCTCTTCCTGGCCTTCTACCCTTTTGGATAGAATACCTAGCTCTGGTGTTTCTCCACCACATCTCTACACTGCCTACCAAGTTGTAAGTAGCCAGTGACACCTTTCTGGTGGAGCTGAGTGGCATCCTCTCAAACATCTTCTCAATGAAGATTAACCACTCCTCAGCTTTCTCAGGCCCAACTCGTCCATCAAAAAGCGGAGGCCTGAGTCCTAGGGACCTCTCCAGCAGTCTGACCTCATCTAGGCCCTCTAGATCCTCAGCTCTATGAGAACTCTCAGCATGGTGATGCTTTCCATGGTCTCTATGTCTTCTCCTACCTCTTCTCTCAAGATTTTCCTCAATCTCATTCCTAGTAGAAGAATGGTCATAGACTGAGGGATTAGTCCTAGATACCTGACCAATCTCAGATCTCACTCTTCTTCCTCTTGGATTTCTTCTCTCCTCATCATCCACCTCAATAGTTTCATCATTTGCACCTTCTGATCTTCCAGAAGGAACATATTCAATTGTGTTCCTAGTCTCCTCTTTGGCATGTTGCTGCACATTTTGAATTGGTTCTCTTTGTGGTTGTGCTTGTATCAGCCTTACTAAGTTTTCATTGATTAAAGCTAAGTTCATCTGAAGCTCCAACCAAATTTGTGGCACTTCAGGGCTTGGTGCCCCTTGTTGGCCCTGATTCCCCATTTTATGTCTGTCCCTTTGCTGCCTAGGTTCAGTAGGAGGCCTTAAGGGTGGTTCCCCTCTCCTTGTGGCAACCATGTTTACTTCCTGTTCATGATTCATCATAGAGCACAAATAAAGATCATAGGTATTTTAATGGTACTTAACACTAGCAGCTGACCACACTGAGTTCATGTATGTAGCTAGCATGCAAATGCAACTATATGGTATTTCCATGTGTAAACCATGCTCTGATACCAACATCTGTTACCCACTTTGGGGTAATCTAATTATGGTGCCAAAACTGTGCATTTAAACTCCCAAGATTAGTGTGTTTTGCAGGTCATCAAAACAACACTACTAGTGTACATACTCAAGTGACCCTCTTGAGCACTATGTAAATACATGTATATTGGTCTAACCATAACACACATATTCACATATATGCACAGGCAGCTAAGAAGGAAAACACTAGCACAAGTCTTAGTTTTGGCTTCCACACATTAAGCATTCTTACTAGGTTCAAAAATTCCAGCCATTGCACCCAAACTTCCTCTAATAAAATGTATCATACTAGCCATGTAACCCCCTATTTTATTCTCTCCATTATCAATTAGATGTTTAGAGAAAACCAAGAAATTTTTTTTTACATCAATAGCCCACCTATGGACCAAGTAATGGATTTTTTAAGTTGGTTACAAAATTCTGACCCAATGAATAGTAACTTAACCAATTTTGCAACGGCATAACTTTGGATACAGGGCTCCAAATCCAGAAATTCCAAGTCTCAGTTAAATCTCTAGATGTGTTCTAGACGTGGTAAAAATTTCATACCAATATTCATTCTACACAAGGAGTTATGGTGCTTAGAGTGCAGGTTCGAAATTCTGATCACTTTATGACCATTTTGCCCATACAAAATTTTAGAAGCATGCAAACACTACATTCACAAGGGGTAAACCCTCAAGGCTATTCCCTACTTGACCAAGACACCTAGGAATTACATTCCCTTGTAGCTAGCTTCTTAACATAGCCAATACCAAAATTTACAAACAAGCAGCCTATATTGCACACTTAGGCAGCCTGTGCATAGCATCCTCATACATAGAAAAACAGCCCACAAATGTTCACATACATTATCCAAACTTCATATGCATTACATGTACATGAATCCATGCACTACATAGTGTTCTTAACCTAGCAAAATACGCACCCTAAGTTACAGGAGTGCCTGGGACACAATGGACCCCAGAAACAGGATGCTGGACAGCTGCTGCATAACACAATAAGCACCATCACTAAAAATACCAAATGTGCTGGTAAAATCACCAAAATTTCCAGATCATAACTAGACATATGGAAGTTCGTTTAGATCAAATTTCAGATCAAAACTCAAATGATAAAGGTTAGTTTGAATGTGATCTTTCTGCTGGATCTGAATTGGACAGAAAGGGGGTAAGTTTCTTGAATGAAACTTAGTGAGGGCTTATCATTAAAAACTTCAATTCCCAGCAACATACCTGAAATCCAAAGACACTAAAACAAAAAGAAGTACATATATAAAAATACAGCCATCCAAATGCACAAACAAACAGAACAAAATCAAATGCAATGCTGGCAGCAATACATCATTAGGGTTAGTCCATAAACAATCAAATAAACAATATGTAATCACTATGGCAGCCCTCCTCAAGCTAATGCTTGGCCTTAGGAGGTTAATTGGTCTTAGTTAGTACTAACTTGGGCTCTAGAAACCCCTGTAAACACTGCCATCTTAGTGCATGAAAAACAGTAAGGCTGGAACCTTGTTCATGCACTCCCCCTTAACCCATACTTGGTTCCTTGAGCTTTTTGCTCTCTTCCAAGCATGGTCATAGCTTCATGGATGCTTGATCATCATATTAAGATAGTAAAAAACCATGAAAGAAGAAGATAAAACCCTTACCTAAGCTGTGAAAGCTGAAATCTTCAGAGATACACAATAAACCCAAAAACTAGGGTTTTTCTCTTTCTTGTTGCATCCGATTGCCTTCCTTTGTGATTTCTTGGGAGATTGAGCTATGGTGGCTATGGAAGCTTATGGAGGAGCTAAGGGAATAGGTTGTGCCTGGTGGGGGATGAAAATGGGCAGGAAATGGAAAGAAATCAAGATATTGTACTTGATTTGATTAGTTTAACCTTAGCCCTCACCTAGGTCACTATAAGTATATCTTAAGCAAAGAATTTTTGGAAAATATTTAGCCCACCTTTATTACCTTAGAACCTAGAAATAAAAGGTTGGGATAATGCTAGAAATGGCCACCTTTTGACTCTTTTCAAAAAATCATCCCATCCTTAAGTTATTTTTGTGAACAATTGTACACCTAGTTGTCCTAGGTTCTTGAATAATGGCTTTTCTTTCCTTTATGCAATTCAGCCTCCAAAAATTGCTTCCATACAAATTCAAATCCTTCCAAATCTATCTTTTAGAGTTGTACAGTTGAGTACTCAAGTCTTGAAATCTTGCAATAAGACCCATAGATCACTTGTAAAACAAGCAATCCTTTAGTACCAACTAACCATTGTAATCTTTTATGGAGGTGTAGATTATTCACTTTACCCCTCACATTTCATTCACTATGGTGAAAATTGTGCTATATAATGGTTTATAACCATTATGGCTTTATACTGTAATTTTCTCATTTGTTGAGGTGGTAACATTTCTCCCCCCTTAAAAATTTTGGTCCTCCAAAATTGCCCTTAGCTTAGGATACTCATCTGGATACCTTTCTAGAATTTCTTTCTCAGTTTCCCAGGTTGCCTCTCTTGCAGAAAGGTTTGACCATTGTACTTTAATGATGGGAATCAGTTTGTTCCTTAGCCTTTTGGTATCCTTAGCTAAGATAGCTATAGGTTACTTTTCATATGTTAGATTTGTTTCTAACTTTATGTCTTCCACTGCTATAGCATGCTTTGCATCTAGTAGACACTTCTTAAGCATACTGACATGGTAAACATTATGAACACTTTGTTGGGTTTCGAGAGCCAAACAGCGTAGCGGAATTTAATCGAAACCCTCCAGGATCCAAGTGAAACGGGGTAAACAGAGTGTTCAAAAATTTTCATACCTAATTTTCGGTTAAGATCTCTCACTCAACTGTAGAGTCGAATCACAAAACTTGAACAGTTGACGTGTTCAAGCTCTCTATGGTATCCACACGAGCCTTTTGGGATACCACACTTCCACTGTGTCCCGGCAAATATGTTTCTCTTGTGCTCACAGTGCTAGCTTGCGTCCTCCAAGGAATTGCAAGAGAAGAGTGCGGCTGTCCTTTTGGGAGGCTAGGGCAAGGAGACCTGCGAATTTCTCACTAAAAGTTGTATTTATAGTGAGACTCAACTTCCAGGCCTAATGGGTTTCAAAGCCCTAATCCAATTAGGCTTTAATTTCGGGCTTAATAATGGCTCAACTTTTTGGCCCATTATTAATATGAAATTAAAGTGAAACCATAACCCAAATAATTAGCCCATGCACTCTAATGATCCAAATAGCTCTATGTGTGCGACCCAATAGGCTTTTACCACGTTGGCAATGATCATAAATCACATTTATGATCATAAGCAATGAGCGGTGTCTAGCAACACATCATTGCTACCCAAGTGACAAGATTGTCGGTGATTCGACTAAACCTTTATGATCATCACCGATATATGCCATTGTCCCTTTGTCCAAGATATCAAGACTAAGCACGAGACATGGAATGTGTCACTCTCGTATAGCCCAATCTTTGGTTTCTTGATTACCGAGTAGACCAACTTAAACTGATGACATTGATATCGTATATCAACTCATCCGAGCATGGCCATGCATTTTCTAAGTCTCACTCTATCAAGGGGCCCGAAGATATCACTCCCGTTACATAGGAGGGACAAATCCCATCTTGATCATACAAATCCCTCCGCATGATATGTGACATACCCAATGACCTCCTTCAAGTTCACTCAGTTACGAGCAACAAAGGAAAGTATCAAAGTATGTGACTCACATGTAGGGAACCTTGATGATCTTAGGTTGAAGGACTACATATACCATGATCACTATGAGAATCACTTATGACACTCATATAACGATCCATGTAGTGTTCTCATGGTGGGTCGGTCCAGTACACAAGTTCTCCAACTTGTACCCATATGTAGACTACATATCTCATATTAGTCTCCACATATGCTAGTCATTATGTATTATTGCAACCCGCTCCACAATAATACTAGACTAGGGACGTTTAAGAATATCATTATTCTAGGGTTACAATTATGTTTATTACGTTACGCAGAAACAAAACAACAAACAAAATTGCTGGATTAATGCCTAAATAAAATATCATGACTCAATGTGCAAAAATACAATCATCTCATGATTGGCTTTTTGGGCACAACACTAACAATCTCCCACTTGCACTAAAAGCCAATCATCCATGTATCTAATACCGATGGACCTAGAATGGCTATCATGCTTCTGCTGCGTAAGGGGCTTTGTCAGTGGATCAGCAATGTTGCTATCTGTCGAAGTCCTGCATATCCTTACATCACCCCTCTCGATGATCTCCCTGATGAGATGATAGCGTCGGAGTATGTGTTTGGATCGCTGGTGAGATCGAGGTTCCTTAGCCTGTGCGATTGCTCCATTGTTGTCACAATAGAGCTCTATCGGGTCGGCAATGCTTGGAACCACTCCAAGTTCAGTGATGAACTTCTTGATCCAAACTGCCTCCTTCGCAGCATCAGAGGCGGCAATGTACTCAGATTCTGTTGTAGAGTCAGCTATTGTCTCTTGCTTTGAACTCTTCCAGCTGACAGCACCACCACCAATACAAAACACATAACCAGATTGCGATCTAAAATCATCCTTATCGGATTGGAAGCTTGCATCGGTGTAACCCCTTACAACGAGCTCATCTTCACCTCCAAAGACCAAGAATGCATCCTTAGTCCTTCGTAAGTACTTAAGGATGTTTTTAACAGTTGTCCAGTGACTCTCACCGGGGTTCGATTGGTACCTACTTGTCATGCTCAAAGCATATGAGACATCGGGACGAGTACATATCATGGCATACATGATAGATCCAATTGCTGAGGCATATGGAATCTTACTCATGCGCTCTCTCTCCTCGGGTGTACTCGGACACTGAGATCTAGAAAGAGTGATACCATGTGACATGGGCAAGAATCCTTTCTTGGAATCTTGCATGCTAAACCTCTTTAGCACCTTGTCAATATATGTACTTTGACTTAGGCCAAGAAGCTTTCTAGATCTATCTCTATAGATCCTGATGCCTAACACATAGGCTGCTTCACCCAAGTCCTTCATAGAGAAACATTTCCCTAGCCAAGTCTTCACAGACTGTAGCTCAGGAATGTCATTCCCGATGAGTAGTATGTCATCTACATACAACACCAAGAAGACAATAGCGCTCCCACTAACCTTCTTGTAGACACAAGGTTCATCTTCATTTTTGATAAAACCAAACTCTTTGATTGCATCATCAAAACGAAGATTCCAACTTCGAGAAGCTTGCTTCAGTCCATAAATGGACCTTTGCAACTTGCACACTTTATTGGCATTCTCAGGAGTGACAAAACCCTCAGGTTGTGTCATGTACACATCCTCAAGTAGCTTTCCATTTAGGAATGCAGTTTTGACATCCATTTGCCATATCTCATAATCATAGTGTGCAGCAATAGCAAACAAAATTCGGATGGATTTAAGCATAGCAACTGGTGAAAAAGTTTCATCATAGTCAATACCATGAATTTGCTTGAAACCTTTTGCAACCAATCTTCCCTTAAAGGTAATCACATTACCATCCATGTCAGTTTTCTTCTTGAAAACCCATTTGCACCCTATGGGTTTTACCCCTTCAGGTGGGTCAACCAAAGTCCATACTTGGTTTTCATACATGGATTCCATCTCGGATTTCATGGCCATTAGCCACTTCTCAGAGTCAGGCCCCGACATAGCTTGTTGGTAGGTTGTGGGCTCATCTTGATCCATGAGCATCACATCACCGGTGTGAGTCACAAGAAATCCATATCTCTCGGGCTCACGCCGAATCCTACCAGTCCTACGTGGGCTTTGTGCTACAGGAACAGACTCTTGAACCACAACATCTTGTGGTGTCTGTTCAGGTTCCATTTCAGGTTCAATGTCTCCTTGTTGTTCTTGAATTTCTTCAAGTTCTACTTTCCTCCCACTAGTTCCTTTAGAGATAAACTCTTTCTCTAAAAAGACACCAGTTCGAGCAACAAACACTTTTTGCTCAGAAGGATTGTAGAAATAGTAACCCTTTGTTTCTTTGGGATACCCAACAAAAAGGCATTTTTTAGATTTGGGCCCTAGTTTGTCAGAGGATTGACGTTTCACATAAGCGTCACAGCCCCAAATCTTCATAAAAGACAAATTGGGACGCCTCCCACTCCATATCTCATATGGTGTCTTTTGAACCGATTTAGATGGAACTCGGTTTAGTGTAAAAGCGGCTGTCTCTAGAGCATGTCCCCAAAAGGAGTTTGGAAGGTCAGCTTGACTCATCATAGAGCGAACCATGTCTAACAGAGTTCGATTTCTCCTTTCAGATACACCATTCCATTGAGGTGTACCTGGTGGAGTGAGTTGTGATACTATACCACACTCCTTCAGATAGTCAAGGAATTCTCGATCCAAGTACTCTCCACCTCGATCTGATTGAAGCACTTTGATACTCTTCCCGAGTTGATTCTCTACTTCATTCTTGAATTCTTTGAACTTTTCAAAGGATTCTGACTTGTGTCTCATGAGATACACATAGCCATATCTGCTGAAGTCATCAGTGAAAGTAATGAAGTATTGGAAACCTCCTCTAGCTTGTGTAGACATAGGGCCACATACATCACTATGTATGAGTCCTAGTAAGTCATTAGCCCTTTCACTTTGCCCTGTGAATGGGGCTTTGGTCATCTTGCCCAACAAACATGACTCACATGTCTCATATGATTCAAAATCAAATGAGTCCAAGAGTCCATCCTTATGGAGCTTGGATATGCGGGTCTCATTTATATGGCCCAAGCGACAGTGCCAGAGATAGGTCGGGTTTGAATCATTTAATCTGACCTTCTTGGTATTCACATTATAGATTGGATCTTCAAGGTCTAGAACATACAACCCATTGCTAAGTTGAGCACTACCATAAAAGATTTCATTCAAATAAATAGAACAACATTTGTCCTTTATTATAAATGAAAAACCTTTCTTGTCCAAACAAGAAACAGAAATCAAATTTCTACTAATAGTAGGCACAAAGTAGCAGTTGTCTAATTCTAAAACTAATCCACTAGGTAAAGTGAGAACATAAGTCCCTACGGCTAAGGCAGCAACCCTTGCTCCATTTCCAACACGTAGGTCCACTTCACCTCGGGCCAATCTTCTACTTCTACTTAGATCCTGCACATTTGCACAAATGTGAGATCCACATCCAGTATCCAATACCCAAGATGAGGAAGTAGAAAAGTTAGCCTCTATAACAAAAATACCTGAAGTGGAAGTCTTACTTCCCTTTTCCTTAGCAAGTTCTTCAAGATAGAGCTTGCAATTGCGCTTCCAGTGTCCAGGTTGCTTACAATTACAATGGAAGCACTCCCCTTCCTTTGCCACACCACTCTTTGGTTTCAGTTCAGCTGAAGAAGAACTAGCATTGGACTTTCCATTAACTTTTATCCTTCTTCTTGTTGGCTTTTCCCTTTCCCTTGCCCTTTTGAACCATAAAAATGGGCTTAGCCTTCTTAAGGTTTTGCTCAGCAGTTCTCAACATGTTGAGTAATTCAGGAAGGGACTTGTCAAGGTCGTTCATGTTATAGTTCATGACGAACTGACTGTAGCTTTCAGGCAACGATTGCAAGACTACATCAATAGCCAACTCTTTCTGAAGAGCAAATCCCAAATTCTCAAGATTCTCAATGTACCCAATCATCTTGAGAACATGAGGACCCACGGGACTTCCCTCAGACATCTTGCACTGAAACAATGCCTTAGAGGTCTCAAACCTCTCATGCCTAGCTTGCTCTTGGAAAAGCATTTTGAGATGTTCGATCATATCGAACGCCCCCATGTTCTCATGTTGCTTCTGAAGCTCAGATTCCATGGTAATAAGCATGAGGCATGCAACATCCAAAGCATCATCAGAATGCCTCTTGTGAGCATCCCTTTCAGCTCTTGGAGCAGTGGCAGCAGGCTCATTCGGAATGGGCTGCTCTAGGACATAAGCCTTTCTCTCTTGTTTGAGGACTATCCTCAAGTTTCGGTACCATTTGAGAAAGTTGGTCCCATTCAGTTTTTCCTTCTCAAGGATCGATCGCAACGAAAGTGTCGATGTGTTTTGTGCCATGGTTATCTACAACAGTAAATATGCAGTGCAAGAGTCATGTATTTTAATTCATTTAATAAGGACTTTTATTAAACGATACTCCCACTATTTTCCTCAAAATAATAACCCTCGATATTATTTCGGAACACCTCGGCTATAAGGTATTCTAGTGGGCCAAGATCCATATTTGACCACAACCTGAGTCAGCTTTGGCTTTTTTCTCAAGTTACAGCTATTTAGGTAGGCAACTCCTTGCCAATTGCATCTTATGCAACTCTTGGATAGTTGGGTGAACAACACTTGTCCAAGCTCATCTCATGAGCTTAAGCCCAACTCTATGCCTCTAAGTCCCTAATCCTATTAGGATGACTTAGTTAAGTCGAACCCAAAGTTAGCAATTTGGATATCACTATTATCCCATCGCGCCTTACCAAGATGAACATAGGTGCTTTGCTTTGGCAAACCCACCTAATGTTGATCAAAGTCTTGACGAGTGCCAACATTTGGAAGGCATCACATTTAATGACTTAATATTTGTTTGAGGGATTTTTCTTTTGATCTCACCAATTTGTTATCTCCGGTTGTCTTATACATGCATCACATACAAATATAAAACATGCATCTCATGCGTACAAGAAAGTAAATGTGACATGGTTATAGCCCAAACTATGCGATATTCTCAAGCCAATGAGAATATCATAAAAGCCTAAGAAAAGAAAAGGGTCTTCACAAGCTCTTTCTCTTCCTTTCTTGGTTGCCCTTTTGTTGTCACCTCCTTGGACATACCACCTTGGATGATCCTTGGACATACCACCTTGGATGATCCCATAATGCACCATTACATCAATAATAGAAACCTCGAGTTACATTCGAGGGGAGTAAGGTGAGAAGAGAATGTACAATGAGAGTGATAAGAAAAGGCACGACTCGCAGGCCGTATTTACAAGTACAACCAATCAAGGGCTATAACCATGCACCATGCTTCAAACACCAATCAGCATATCATGTCAAATCTCATTCAACAAAGATGCATGCCAATTTTCGCGTGTTGATTAACCAGTTTTTATTTATGTGGCGCTTCGCATATGGCGGTCCCGCTGGCCTGTCAGTGGGCGGTGGTTCCGCTGACCGGTCAGCGGACGAGGTCAAGGGGAGCCGCCCTTGCGGGGGGCGTGGGGGGCAGCGCCCCCCTGCGCAAAAAATTTTCTTACAATTGCTTAGCCCGAAATCTTGTATTTTGAGAAAGTAGGCACCCGAGACTCCTCTATTCGAGCCACCAAAAATACCTTACTTTCAGTGCCTGAACAGGCTGAATCCGAACCAAGCTAGGGTTTCTGCAACTATTGCAAGAATCCTAATCCATATAGGTATCTCATACCATTCAATTTGAGATTAATCTCATTAACCAATTTGTGTCGTTTCTTCATATATCTCATATGTTCATTACGAATTCCAGTTTCATGCATCTTGAATCAATCTAATTAATCATGGCCGAAAAGCAACCGAACACATAGCATCATGCGATTCAACACTCAATCCCGATTTAGGGTTTCACCAGTAGCTCTGATACCACTGATGGGTTTCGGGAGCCAAACAGCGCAGCGGAATTTAACCGAAACCCTCCAGGATCCAAGTGAAACGGGGTAAACCGGGTGTTCGAAAATTTTCATACCTAATTTTCGGTTGAGATCTCTCACTCAACTGTAGAGTTGAATCACAAAACCTGAACAGTTGACGTGTTCAGGCTCTCTATGGTATCCACACGAGCCTCTCGGGATCACCACGCTTCCACCACGTCCCGACAGATGCGTTTCTCTTGCGCTCGCAGTGCTAGCTTGCGTCCTCCAAGGAATTGCAAGAGAAGAGTGTGGCTGTCCTTTTTGGAGGCTAGGGCAAGGAGACCTGCGAATTTCTCACTTAAAAGTTGTATTTATAGTGAAACTCAACTTCCAGGCCTAATGGGTTTCAAAGCCCTAATCCAATTAGGATTTAATTTCGGGCTTAATAATGGCTCAACTCTTGGGCCCATTATTAATACGAAATTAAAGTGAAACCATAACCCAAATAATTAGCCCATGCACTCTAATGATCCAAATAGCTCTATGTGTGCGACCCAATAGGCTCTTGCCATGTTGGCAATGATCATAAATCACATTTATGATCATAAGCAATGAGCGGTGTCTAGCAACACATCATTGCTACCCAAGTGACAAGATTGTCGGTGAATCGACTAAACCTTTATGATCATCACCGATATATGCCATTGTCCCTTTGTCCAAGATATCAAGACTAAGCACGAGACATGGAATGTGTCACTCTCGTATAGCCCAATCTTTGGTTTCTTGATTACCGAGTAGACCAACTTAAACTGATGACATTGATATCATATATCAACTCATCCGAGCATGGCCATGCATTCTCTAAGTCTCACTCTATCAAGGGGCCCGAAGATATCACTCCCGTTACATAGGAGGGACAAATCCCATCTTGATCATACAAATCCCTCCGCATGATATGTGACATACCCAATGACCTCCTTCAAGTTCACTCAGTTACGAGCAACAAAGGAAAGTATCAAAGTATGTGACTCACATGTAGGGAACCTTGATGATCTTAGGTCGAAGGACTACATATACCATGATCACTATGAGAATCACTTATGACACTCATATAACGATCCATGAAGTGTTCTCATGGTGGGTCGGTCCAGTACACAAGTTCTCCAACTTGTACCCATATGTAGACTAGATATCTCATATTAGTCTCCACATATGCTAGTCATTATGTATTATTGCAACCCGCTCCACAATAATACTAGACTAGGGACGTTTAAGAATATCATTATTCTAGGGTTACAATTATGCTTATTACGTTACGCAGAAACAAAACAACAAACATAATTGCTGGATTAATGCCTCAATAAAATATCATGACTCAATGTGCAAAAATACAATCATCTCATGATTGGCCTTTTGGGCACAATACTAACACAAATAAGTTGTGAATGTTTCTAGACAACTTTTGAATGCTTCCACTCTAAGCAAGTTATGAATATTTCTATACCAAACAAGTTGTGAATGTTTCCTTTTCATTCTAAATAAGTTCTGAATGTTTCCATTCCGAACTAGTTGTGAATACTTCCATGTCATTCTAAACATGTTGTGAAAGTATCCATTCCAATCATGTTGTGAATGTCTCTATTCTAAACAAGTTGTGAATGTTTCTATTCCAAACAAGTTGTGAATGTTTCTAGACAACTTTTGAATGCTTCCATTCCAATCAAGTTGTGAATGCTTCTATACCAAACAAGTTGTGAGTTTTTCCATTCCAAACAGGTTGCAAATATTTCTATTCCAAAAAACTTCTAAACGTTTCCATTTCAATCTAAATAAGCTGTGACTATTTCCATTCTAGACAAGTTCTGATTGTTTCCATTTCATTGTAAACATGTTGTTAATGCTTCCCTTCCAAACTAGTTGTGAATGTTTCTATTTCATTATAAACAATTTTTGAATGCCTCCATTGCAAAGAAGTTTTGAATTTTCTAATCCAAACAAGCTATGAAGATTCCATTTTATTCTAAACAACTTATGAATGTTTCCACTTTATTGCAAACAAGTTATGAATGTTTCCATTCCAAATTAGTTATGAATGTTTCCATTTTGATTGAAACTTGCTGTGAATGTTTCTATTCCAAACAAGTTATGAATGTTTCCCTTCTAAACAACCTGTGAATGTTTCTATTTGAAACAAATTGTCAATGTTTCCATTTCATTCTCAACAACTTGTGAATGTTTGCATTTCATTCTAAATGTGTTGTGAATGTTTCCACTTCATTCTAAACAAGTTATGAATGTTTCTATTCCAAACACGTTATGAATGTTTTTATTTGAAGCAAGTTATGAATGTTTCCACTTCATTCTAAGCAAGTTGTGAATGTTTCCATTTTATTCTAAAAAGCTCTAAATGTTTCCATTCTAAAGAAGTTGTGAATGTTTTGATCCCAATGCATTTGTGAAAGGTTCCACGAGAAAGTTGTTGTTAATGTTTCTAATGAGAAAAAATTGGGACTGTTGCTTGCAAACAAAGTTCGAATGATTCCATTTCATTCTAAACATGTTTTGAATCCTTCCATTTCATTCTAAATGAGTTGCGGGCACATCCATGTCATTCTAAACAACTAGTGAATATTTTCATTCCAAGATAGTTATGAACATTTCCATTTCATTCTAAACAAGTTGTGAATGTTTCCATTTCATTCCAAACATGTTGTGAATGTTTCCATTTCATTCTAAACAAGTTGTGAATGTTTTTATTCCAAGAAAGTTGTGAATGTTTCCATTTCATTCCAAACTAGTTGTGAATGTTTCCATTTCATTCAAAACATGTTGTGAATATTTTTTTCTTCCAAACAAGTTGTGAATGTTTCCATTTCATTTGTAAAATAGTTATGAATGTTTCCATTTCATTCCAAACAAGTTGTGAATGTTTCCATTCATTCCAAAATAGTTGTTTAAATGTTTCCATTTCATTCTAAAACAAGTTGTGAATGTTTCCATTTATTCCCAAACAAGTTGTGAATGTTTCCATTTCATTGCAAAGAAGTTGTGAATGTTTCCATTTCGTTCAAAACAAGTTGTGAATGTTTCCATTTTCCAAACTAGTTATGAATGTTTCTATTTCATTCTAAATAGGTTATGAATGTTTCCATTTCATTCCAAACAAGTTGTGAATGTCATTTCATTCCAAACAAGTTGTGAATGTTTCCATTTCATTCTAAACAAGTTGTGAATGTTTCCATTTCATGTTTCAAACAAACAAGTTGTGAATGTTTTTTTTTTCAAACAGGTTTTGAATGTTTTCATTTCATTCTAAACATAGTTGTGAATGTTTCTATTCCAAACAAGTTGTGAATGTTTTCATTTCATTCTCAAACAAGTTGTGAATGTTTCCATTTCATTCCAAACAAGTTGTGAATGTGACCATTTCATTCCAAACAAGTTGTGAATGTTTCCATTTCATTCCAAACAAGTTGTGAATGTTTCCATTTCATTCCAAACAAGTTGTGAATGTTTCCATTTCATTCCAAACAAGTTGTGAATGTTTCCATTTCATTCTAAACAAGTTGTGAATATTTTTATTCCAAACAAGTTGTGAATGTTTCCATTTCATTCCAAACAAGTTGTGAATGTTTCCATTCATTCCAAAAAAGTTTTGATTCTAAATAGTTTTACGTTTCATTCTAAACAAGCTGTGAATGTTTCCATTTTCATTCCAAACAAGCTGTGAATGTTTCCTAAACAAGTTGTGAATGTTTCCATTTCATTCCAAACAAGTTGTAAATGTTTCCATTCCAAACAAGTTGTGAATTTTTCCATTTTATTCTAAACAAGTGTTGACTGTTTTCATTCCAATGTAGTTATGCATCTTTCCACATCATTCTAAAAAAGTGGTTCCATTTCTATTCAAAACAAGTTGTGAATGTTTCCATTTCATTTCCAAACAAGTTGTGAATGTTTCCATTTCATTCCAAACAGGTTGTGAATGTTTCCATTTCATTCCAAACAAGTTGTGAATGTTTCCATTTCATTCCAAACAAGTTGTGAATGTTTCCATTTCATTCCAAACTAGTTGTTAATGTTTCCATTTCATTCCAAACAAGTTGTGAATGTTTCCATTTCATTCCAAACAAGTTGTGAATTTTTCCAATTCATTTCAAACAAGTTGTGAATGTTTCCATTTCATTCCAAACAAGTTGTGAATGTTTCCATTTCATTCCAAACTAGTTGTGAATGTTTCCATTTCATTCCAACCAAGTTGTGAATGTTTCCATTTCATTCCAAACAAGTTGTGAATGTTTCCATTTCATTCCAAACAAGTTGTGAATGTTTCCATTTCATTCCAAACAAGTTGTGAATGTTTCCATTTCATTCCTAACAAGTTGTGAATGTTTCCATTTCATTCCAAACAAGTTGTGAATGTTTCCATTTCATTCCAAACAAGTTGTGAATGTTTCCATTTCATTCCAAACAAGTTGTGAATGTTTCCATTTCATTCCAAACAAGTTGTGAATGTTTCCATTTCATTCCAAACAAGTTGTGAATGTTTCCTTTTATTCCAAACAAGTTGTGAATGTTTCCATTTCATTCCAAACAAGTTGTGAATGTTTCCATTTCATTCCAAACAAGTTGTGAATGTTTCCATTTCATTCCAAACAAGTTGTGAATGTTTCATTTCATTCCAAACTAGTTGTGAATGTTTCCATTGCAATTGTAAACAAGTTTTCATTCCAAACAAGTTGTGAATGTTTCCATTTCATTCCAAACAAGTTGTGAATGTTTCCATTTCATTCCAAGCAAGTTGTGAATGTTTCTTTTCATTCCAAAAATAGTTGTGAATGTTTCCATTCATTCAAACAAGTTGTGAATGTTTCCATTTCATTCCAAACTAGTTGTGAATGTTTCCATTTCATTCAAAACAAGTTGTGAATGTTTCCATTTCATTCCAAACAAGTTGTGAATGTTTCCATTTCATTCCAAACAAGTTGTGAATGTTTCCATTTCATTCCAAACAAGTTGTGAAAGTTTCCATTTCATTCCAAACAAGTTGTGAATGTTTCCATTTCATTCCAAAAAGGTTGTGAATGTTTCCATTTCATTCCAAACAAGTTGTGAATGTTTCCATTTCATTCCAAATAAGTTGCAAAATTTTCATTCCAAACAAGTTGTGAATGTTTCCATTTCATTCTAAACAAAGTTGTGAATGTTTTCATTCCAAACACATTGTGAATGATGTTTCCATTCATTCTAAACAAGTTGTGAATGTTTCCATTTCATTCCAAACAAGTTGTGAATGTTTCCATTTCATTCCAAACAGGTTGTGAATGTTTCTATTTCACATAAACATTCCAAACAAGTTGTGAATGTTTCTTTTTCATTCCAAACAAGTAGTGAATGTTTCCATTCCCAACAAGTTCTGAATGTTTCCATTCCAAACTAGTTGTGAATGTTTCCATTTCATTCTAAACATGTTGTGAATGTTTCCATTCATTCAAAACAAGTTATGAATGTTTTCCATTTCCAAACAAGTTGTGAATGTTTCCATTTCATTCTAAACAAGTATTGAATGTTTCCCATTCCAAACTAGTTGTGAAAGTTTCCATTTCATTCCAAACAAGTAGTGAATATTTCTATTCCAAACAAGTTTTGAATGTTTCCATTTCATTCTAAACAAGTTGTGAAGTTTCCATTTCATTCCAAAATAGGTTGTGAATGTTTCAATTGCATTCAAACAAGTTGTGAATGTTTCAATTTCATTCTAAATAAGTTGTGAATGTTTGTGAAAGTTGATAATGTTTCATTCCAAACAAGTTGTGAATGTTTCCATTTCATTCTAAACAAGTTGTGAATGTTTCCATTCATTCCAAACTAGTTGTGAATGTTTCCATTTCATTCAAAAAAAACAAGTGAATGTTTGTTTTCATTCCAAACAAGTTGTGAATGTTTCCATTTCTATTCCAAAAAGTTGTGAATGTTTCCATTCATTCAAACAAGTTGTGAATGTTTCCATTTCATTCCAAACAAGTTGTGAATGTTTTCTATTCCAAACAAGTTATGAATGTTTTCATTTTTCCAAACAAGTTGTGAATGTTTCCATTTTATTCTAAACAAGTTGTGAATGTTTTCATTTCATTCCAAAATGTGTTGTGAATGTTTCCATTTCATTCCAAACAAGTTGTGAATGTTTCCATTTCATTCTAAATAGTTGTGAATGTTTTCCATTCTCAAAACAAGTTGTGAATGTTTTTTCATTCCAAACAAGTTGTGAATGTTTCCATTTCAATTCTAAACTAGTTGTGAATGTTTCCATTTCATTCCAAACAAGTTGTGAATGTTTCCATTTTATAAACAAGTTGTGAATGTTTCCATTCCATTCCAAACTAGTTGTGAAGTTGTGAATGTTTCCATTTCATTCGAAACAAGTTGTGATTGTTTCCATTTCATTCCAAACAAGTTGTGAATGTTTCCATTTCATTCCAAACAAGTTGTGAATGTTTCCATTTCATTCCAAACAAGTTGTGAATGTTTCCATTTCATTCCAAACAAGTTGTGAATGTTTCCATTTCATTCCAAACAAGTTGTGAATGTTTCCATTTCATTCCAAACAAGTTGTGAATGTTTCTATTCCAAACTAGTTGTGAATGTTTCCATTTCATTCTAAACAAGTTGTGAATGTTTCCATTTCATTCCAAACAAGTTGTGAATGTTTTCATATCATTCCAAACAAGTTGTGAATGTTTCCATTTCATTTTAAGTAAGTTGTGAATGTTTCAATTTCATCTTTAAACAAGTTTGAATGTTTCCATTCTAAACAAGTTGTGAATGTTTTTCCAAATGAAGTAATTGTGAATGTTTTGTAGCCCAAATTAGTTGTGAATGTTTCCATTGTAAGAAAGTTGTGAATGTTTCCATTCCAAAAAAAATTTGAATGTTTCCATTTCATTCTAAATGTGTTGTGAATTTCCATTTCATTCCAAACAAGTTGTGAATGTTTCCATTTCATTCCAAACAAGTTGTGAATGTTTCCATTTCATTCTAAACAAGTTGTGAATGTTTCCATTTCATTTGAAACAAGTTGTGAATGTTTCCATTTCTAAACAAGTTGTGAATGTTTCCATTTCATTTAAACAAGTTTTGAATGTTTTTATTCCATTCCAAACATGTTGTGAAAGTTTCTATTTAATTCCAAATTAGTTGTGAATGTTTCCATTTCATTCCAAACATGTTCTGAACATTTTCCAATTCGAAACTGGTTGTCAAAGTTTCCATTATATTCTAAACAAGTTGTGAATATTTCAATTCATTAAATAGGTTAATGAATGCATTATATTCCAACCATGTTGTGAATGTTTCTATTTTGTTACCCACTGGTTGTGAATGTCCAATTATGGTGCCAAAACTGTGCTTTTGAACTCCCAGGATTGGTAATGTTCTGTAGGCCATCAGAACATTACCCTTAGTGTGCATACCCAAGTGGCCCTCTTGGGCACTATGTAAACACATGCATATTCATCCAACCATAACACACATATTCACATTTCATGCACACCATGGTAGCTAAGAAGGAAAACACTAGCACAAGTCTTAGTTTTGGCTTCCACACATTAGGCAATCTTGTTAAGTTCTAGTGATCAACCACTGTGCCTGTAACTTCCACTAATAAACTGTATCATTCTAGCCTCATACCCCTCTATTTTATTTGCTCCATTATGAAGTAGAGACTTAGATCAAACCAAGGAATTTTGTTTTACATCAATAGCCCACCTATGGACCAAGTTATGGATTTTTTAAGTTGGTTACAAAATTCTGACCAAATGAACAGTAACTCAGCCAACTTTGCAATATCATATATTTGGCTACATGGATCTAAATCCATAAATTCCAAATCCCAGTTAACCCTCTAGATGTCCTCTAGGTGTGGTCAAAATTTCATACCAAGATTCATTCTACACAGGGAGATATTAAACTTTAGGTCCAGAGTCAAAATTCTGGCAACTTTTGGACCATTTTGCCCATACAATTTTTCCAAACCATGCAAACACTTCATTCACAAGGGGAAAGCCCTCCAACGCTATCCCATATATGTCCATTACACATAGTAATTACATTCCCTTTCTTTTAACAACTTTATGTGGCCAAAACAGAATTTACAAGTAAGCAGCCCATCATTCACACTTAGGCAGCTTTGCACCACATCACTTACATAGCCAAAACATTACTCAAATGTTCACATACTTGTCTTATTTTACATACAATACATGTACAAGCATACATGCACTAAAATATGGTCTTAACTAAGTTAAATACGCACCCTAGGTTACAGGAGGTTCTGAGATACAATGGACTCCAAAAACAGGATGCTGGACAGCTGCTGCACAACACAATAAGTACCACCATTAAAAATACCAAATGTGCTCCTAAAATCACCAAAATTTCCAGATCATAACTAGACATATGGAAGTTCATGTACCTGAAATTTCAGATTAAAACTCAAACAAAAATGGTTAGTTTGAAGGTGATCTTTCAGCTGGACCTGGAATGACAGAATTGAGGGTAGAAAGTTTCATTGAGAAACTTAGTAAGGGTAGCAATTGGATTCAATAGGCAATGTAACCATCATTAAAACCTGCATCCAAAGACACTAAAACACAAAAACCACAATGCATATATACAAGATAGAGCAACCAAATGCAGCAGCAAAACACAAACAACAAACACATGAAATGTGGCAGCAACATATACCATAGGTTAGTCCATAAAACACATAATAAACATAACCAAATCACTATGGCAGCCCTCCTCAAGCTAATGCTTGGTCTTAGGAGGATTTTAACACTAGTTAGTACTAACTTTGGGCTCTAGAAACCCTCATTTCACTGCCATCTTTGTGCACTTGATAATAGGTCACAAAACCTTCAATAAGTGCACTCCCCTCAATAAGCTTGGTTCATCAAGCTCATGGCTCTCTTCCAAGCTTAGCCATAGCTCCATGGATGTTTGAAAATATAGAAAAAAACCCATGAGAGCAAGAGAACCCTTACCAAAGTGGGTAGGCTGAAAATCAAGCTTGATCCTTGAAGTATCCAAGAAATAGCTCTAGTTTGCTTCCAATTGCTTCCTTTTGCCTTCAATTTCAATCAATTGCAAGTTTGAAGGTGTGGTGGCTATGGAGGAAGTATGGATGTGTTCTTGGGCTCGGGGAGGACGAAAATGAGAGAGGGATAAGTGATTTGGCCACTTAAATTGCCTTAAATGAGCTTAAGGGCACCAAAACACACTTAACAAGCTTAACCTTGCTTTATGTCATTTTCCTTCTTACTAATTATGGTTTCTTTGTCTTAAAATTATTGGTACACATGTGCCCAACATTTTTGACTAATTATCAAGTCTTGGGTGCCTCCCCCCATGGTGGGATAACCCCATAATTCCACCCTTAGACTTAAGTCAAAAGCTTGAACACCTTAAGGTTTACACTAGGACATTTAGGTCCTTATTGCCTTTAGTGTTTCCTTTGTCCAAAGTTGTCTTCCATGAGGAATTTGGTCCTCTAATAGCACTTTCATACCATTCATATCCTTCCCATAACTCTCCAAGTCTCTTTCTTGAGAGTTTTGCAATTGAGTACATGAATTTCCAAAGCCTTACAAAAAAGTCCATAGGTTGCTTGACAAACAAGCAATCCTTAAGGCTTTTCTTGGGGACCAAGTTACCAACTTGGAACACTTTTAAGGAGGTGTTGATCATGCCTTTAACCCTCCCACACTTTAATCACTATGTTGAGAATTACATAATATAATGGTTTTTAGCCATTATGACACACTTGTAATTCTCCCATTTTGTGAGGTGGTAACAATTTGTGAGTGTGTCAATTTGAAGTTGTGAATTTTTCACTTTTATTCTAAAGAACTTATGAATGTTTCCATTCCACTCCAAAAATGTTGTGCTTATTTCCATTACAATCCAAACAAGCTGTGAATGTCTCCATTTCATTCTAAATAAGTTTTGAATTTTTCCGGTTGCAATAAGTTGTGAATGTTTCTATTCCAAACAAGTTGTGTATGTTTCTATTCCAAAGAACTTATGAATGTTTCTGTTCCAACTAGTTGTGAACATTTCTATTCCAAACTAGTTATGGAAGTTTCCATTCCATTCCGAACAAGTTGTAATTGTTTCCATTCCATTTTAAACAAGTTGTGGATGTTTCCACTCCATTCTAAACAAGTTGTGAGAGTTTCTAGCCTAAAGAAGATGTGAATGTTTCTATTCCAAACAAGTTGTGAATGTTTCTTTCCTAAACTAGTTGTGAATGTTATCATTTCATTCTAAACAAGTTGTGAATGTTTCCATTCAATTCAAAACAAGTTGTGATTGTTTCCCTTGCATCCTAAACAAGTTCTAATTGTTTTTATTTGAAAGAAGTTGTGAATGTTTCTATTCCAAACTAGTTGTGAATGTTTCAAGTTAATTCTAAACATGTTGTAAATGTGTCTAATCCAAACAAGTTGTGAATGTTTATATTCAAAACAAGTTGTGAACATTTCTATTCGAAACAAGTTGTGAATGTTTCTATGCCATACAAGTTGTAAATATTTCCATTCTCAACTGGTTGTGAATGTTTACATTCCATTCCTAACAAGTTGTGATTCTTTTCATTCCACTCTAAACAAGTTGTCAATATGTCCATTCCATTCTAAAGAAGTTGTGAATGTTTCTATTCCAAACTAGTTGTGAATATTTTCATTTGATTTTGAAGAACTTGTGAATGTTTTTATTCCAAACATGTTGTGGATGTTTCTATTCCAAACAAGTTGTAAATGTTTCTATTCCAAACTAGTTGTGAATGTTTCCGTTTCATTCTAAACAAGTTGTGAATGTTTACATTTCATTTCAAATAAGTTGTGATTGTTTCCACCCTGTTGTAAACAAGTTACAAACATTTTGATTGTATTCTAAGTCAGTTGTCATCATTTCCATTCAAATAGTTGTGAATGTTTATATTCCAAACAAGTTGTGAATGTTTCCATTTCATTCTAAACAAGTTGTGAATCATTTCATTCTAAACAAGTTGTGAATGTTTTTTTCATTCAAAACTAGTTGTGAATGTTTCCATTCAAAACTAGATGTGAATGTTTCCATTTCATTCCAAACAAGTTGTGAATGTTTCCATTCCATTCTAAACAAGTTGTGAATGTTTTCAATCCATTCTAAACAAGTTGTGAATGTTTCCATTCTAAACAAGTTGTGAATGTTTTTATTTCAAACAAGTTGTGAATGCTTTCCATTTCATTCTAAACAAGTTGTGAATGTTTCATTTCATTCCAAACAAGTTGTGAATGTTTCCATTTCATTCCAAACAAGTTGTGAATGTTTCCATTTCAAAACTAGTTGTGAATGTTTCCATTCCAAACAAGTTGTGAATGTTTCCATTCCATTCCAAACAAGTTGTGAATGTTTCCATTCCATTCTAAACAAGTTGTGAATGTTTTCATTCCATTATAAACAAGTTGTGAATGTTTCCATTCAAAACAAGTTGTGAATGTTTATTTATTCCAAATTAGTTGTGAATGTTTCCATTTCATTCTAAACAAGTTGTGAATGTTTCCATTTCATTAAACAAGTTGTGAATGTTTCCATTTATTCCAAACAAGTTGTGAATGTTTCCATTTCATTCCAAACAAGTTGTGAATGTTTCCAATTCATTCCAAAAAGTTGTGAATGTTTCCATTCCATTCAAACAAGTTATGAATGTTTCCATTCCATTCCAAACAATTTGTGAATGTTTCCAATTCATTCCAAAAAAGTTGTGAATGTTTTGCTTCATTCCAAATTAGTTGTGAATGTTTCCATTTCATTCTAAACAAGTTGTGAATGTTTCCATTTCATTCCAAACAAGTTTTGAAAGTATCTCATTCCAAACTAGTTGTGAATGTTTTTATTACAAACAAGTTGTGAATGTTTCTATTTCATTCCAAACAAGTTGTGAACATTTTCATTTCATTCCAAACAAGTTGTGAATGTTTCCATTCCATTATAAACATGTTATGAATGTTTCCATTTCATTCTAAACAAGTTGTGAATGTTTCAATTCAAAAAAAGTTGTGAATGTTTCATTTCATTCTAAACTAGTTGTGAATGTTTTACATTTCATTCTAAACAAGTTGTGAATGTTTATATTTCAAACAAGTTGTGAATGTTTTTCATTCCAAACTTGTTGTGAATGTTTCCATTCCAAACTAGTTGTGAATGTTTCCATTTCATTCCAAACAAGTTGTGAATGTTTCCATTTTATTCCAAACAAGTTGTGAATGTTTCCATTCCATTCTAAACAAGTTGTGAATGTTTCTATTTCATTCAAAACAAGTTGTGAATGTTTCTATTCCAAACAAGTTGTGAATGTTTCCATTTCATTCCAAACCAGTTGTGAATGTTTCCAATTCAAAACTAGTTGTGAATGTTTCCATTTCATTCCAAAACAAGTTGTGAATGTTTCCATTTCATTCTAAACAAGTTGTGAATGTTTCATTTCATTGAAAAGAGTTGTGAATGTTTCCATTCCAAACTAGTTGTGAATGTTTCCATTTCATTCTAAACAAGTTGTGAATGTTTTCATTATTCCAAACTAGTTGTGAATGTTTCCATTTCATTCAAGTTATGAATGTTTCCATTTCATTCCAAACTAGTTGTGAATGTTTCCATTTCATTCCAAACTAGTTGTGAATGTTTCCATTTCATTCCAAACAAGTTGTGAATGTTTCCATTTCATTCCAAACAAGTTGTGAATGTTTCCATTTCATTCCAAACAAGTTGTGAATGTTTTTACATTCCAAACAAGTTATGAATGTTTCCATTTCATTCCAAACAAGTTGTGAATGTTTCCATTTCATTCCAAACAAGTTGTGAATGTTTCCATTTCATTCCAAACAAGTTGTGAATGTTTCCATTTCATTCCAAACAAGTTGTGAATGTTTCCATTTCATTCCAAACAAGTTGTGAATGTTTCCATTTCATTCTAAACAAGTTGTGAAATTTTTCATTCCAAACAAGTTGTCAATGTTTCCATTCATGAAAGAAGTTGTGAATGTTTCATTTCATTCCAAACAAGTTGTGAATGTTTCCATTTCATTCCAAACAAGTTGTGAATGTTTCCATTTCATTCCAAACAAGTTGTGAATGTTTCCATTTCATTCTAAAGAAGTTGTGAATGTTTCCATTTCATTCCAAAGAAGTTATGAATGTTTCCATTTCATTCCAAACAAGTTGTGAATGTTTCCATTTCAAACAAAAGAGTTGTGAATGTTTCTATTCCAAACAAGTTGTGAATGTTTCCATTTCATTCCAAACAAGTTGTGAATGTTTCCATTTCATTCTAAACAAGTTGTGAATGTTTCCATTTCATTCCAAACAAGTTGTGAATGTTTCCATTTCATTCCAAACAAGTTGTGAATGTTTCCATTTCATTCCAAACAAGTTGTGAATGTTTCCATTTCATTCCAAACAAGTTGTGAATGTTTCCATTTCATTCCAAAACAAGTTGTGAATGTTTCCATTTCATTCCAAATTAGTTGTGAATGTTTCCATTTCATTCCAAACAAGTTGTGAATGTTTCCATTTCATTCCAAACTAGTTGTGAATGTTTCCATTCCAAACAAGTTGTGAATGTTTCCATTTCATTCTAAACAAGTTGTGAATGTTTCCATTTCATTCCAAACAAGTTGTGAATGTTTCCATTTCCAAACAAGTTGTGAATGTTTTTTCATTCCAAACTAGTTGTGAATGTTTCCATTTCATTCTAAACAAGTTGTGAATGTTTCCATTTCATTCTAAACAAGTTGTGAATGTTTCCATTTCACAAACAAGTTGTGAATGTTTCATATTCCAAACTAGTTGTGAATGTTTCCATTTCATTCCAAACAAGTTGTGAATGTTTCCATTTCATTCCAAACAAGTTGTGAATGTTTCCATTTCATTCTAAACAAGTTGTGAATGTTTCCATTTCATTCCAAACAAGTTGTGAATGTTTCCATTTCATTCCAAACAAGTTGTGAATGTTTCCATTTCATTCCAAACAAGTTGTGAATGTTTCCATTTCATTCCAAACAAGTTGTGAATGTTTCCATTTCATTCCAAACAAGTTGTGAATGTTTCCATTTCATTCCAAACTAGTTGTGAATGTTTCCATTTCATTCCAAACAAGTTGTGAATGTTTCCATTTCATTCCAAACAAGTTGTGAATGTTTCCATTTCATTCCAAGTTGTGAATGTTGTGAATGTTTCCATTTCATTCCAAACAAGTTGTGAATGTTTCCATTTCATTCCAAACAAGTTGTGAATGTTTCCATTTCATTCCAAACAAGTTGTGAATGTTTCCATTTCATTCCAAACAAGTTGTGAATGTTTTCATTTCATTCCAAACAAGTTGTGAATGTTTCCATTTCATTCCAAACAAGTTGTGAATGTTTCCATTTCATTCCAAACAAGTTGTGAATGTTTCCATTTCATTCCAAACTAGTTGTGAATGTTTCCATTTCATTCCAAACAAGTTGTGAATGTTTCCATTTCATTCTAAACAAGTTGTGAATGTTTCCATTTCATTCCAAACAAGTTGTGAATGTTTCCATTTCATTCCAAACAAGTTGTGAATGTTTCCATTTCATTCCAAACAAGTTGTGAATGTTTCCATTTCATTCCAAACAAGTTGTGAATGTTTCCATTTCATTCCAAACAAGTTGTGAATGTTTCCATTCCAAACAAGTTGTGAATGTTTCCATTTCATTCCAAACAAGTTGTGAATGTTTCCATTTCATTCCAAACAAGTTGTGAATGTTTCCATTTCCAAACAAGTTGTGAATGTTTCCATTTCATTCCAAACAAGTTGTGAATGTTTCCATTTCATTCCAAACAAGTTGTGAATGTTTCCATTTCATTCCAAACAAGTTGTGAATGTTTCCATTTCATTCCAAACAAGTTGTGAATGTTTCCATTTTCATTCTAAACAAGTTGTGAATGTTTCCATTTTATTTAGTTGTGAATGTTTGAATGTTTTCATTCCAAACAAGTTGTGAATGTTTCCATTTCATTCCAAACTAGTTGTGAATGTTTCCATTTCATTCCAAACAAGTTGTGAATGTTTCCATTTCATTCCAAACAAGTTGTGAATGTTTCCATTTATTCCAAACAAGTTGTGAATGTTTCCATTTCATTCCAAACAAGTTGTGAATGTTTCCATTTCATTCCAAACAAGTTGTGAATGTTTCCATTAATTTCCAAACAAGTTGTGAATGTTTCCATTTCATTCCAAACAAGTTGTGAATGTTTCCATTTCATTCCAAACAAGTTGTGAATGTTTCCATTTCATTCCAAACAAGTTGTGAATGTTTCCATTTCATTCCAAACAAGTTGTGAATGTTTCCATTTCATTCCAAACAAGTTGTGAATGATTCTATTCATTAAACAAGTTGTGAATGTTTCCATTTCATTCCAAACAAGTTGTGAATGTTTCCATTTCATTCCAAACAAGTTGTGAATGTTTCCATTTCATTCCAAACAAGTTGTGAATGTTTCCATTTCTTTCTAAACAAGTTGTGAATGTTTCCATTTCATTCCAAACTAGTTGTGAATGTTTCCATTTCATTCTAAACAAGTTGTGATTGTTTCCATTCCAAACTAGTTGTGAATGTTTCCATTTCATTCCAAACAAGTTGTGAAATTCCATTCCATTCCAACAAGTTGTGATTGTTTCCAATTCATTTTTAACAAGTTGTGAATGTTTCCTTTCCAAACTAGTTATGAATGATTCCATTCTAAACAAGTTTATAAATGTTTTATTTTCATGAATTGTTTTCTACTTTTTCATTCCAAACAAGTTGTGAATGTTTCCATTTCATTCCAAATAAGTTGTGAATGTTTCCATTTCATTCCAAAACAAGTTATGAATGTTTCCACATTCTGAACTAGTTGTGAATGTTTCGCTTTTTTTCCTAAACAGTTGTTGTGAATGTTTCCATTTCATTTTTAAACAGGTTTTGATTTTTCCAGTTCCAAACATGTTGTGAATGTTTCCATTTCATTCAAAAAAAGTTGTGAATGTTTCTATTCCAAATTAGTTGTAAATATTTCCATTTCATATCAAGTTTTGAATGTTTTCTATTCTAAACTAGATGTGAATGTTTCATTTCATTCTAAACAAGTTATGAATGTTTCCATTCCGAACAAGTTATGAATGTTTTTTCTCATTTCATTTCAAACAAGTTGTTAATGTTTCCATTTCATTCCAAACAAGTTGTGAATGTTTCTATTTTATTGCAAACAAGTTGTGAATGTTTCCATTTTCATTCTAAACAAGTTGTGAATGTTTCCATTCCAAACAAGTTCCAATGAATGTTTCCATTTCATTCCAAAAAAGTTGTGAATGTTTCCATTTCATTCCAAACAAAGTTGTGAATGTTTCCATTCCATTCCAAATAAGTTATGAATGTTTCCATTCATTCTAAACAAGTTGTGAATGTTTTCATTCCATTCAAAACTACTTGTGAATATTTCCATTTCATTCTAAAACAAGTTATGAATATTTCCATTCATTAAACTAATTGTGAATGCTTCCACTTCATTCTAAACAAGTTGTGATTGTTTGCTTTCTAGACAGTTTATGACTATTTTCACTCCAAATGAGTTGTGAATCTTTCTATTTCATTCTAAACAAGCTGTGAATGTTTCCATTTCATTTTAAACTAGCTATGAATGTTTTTATTTCATTCTAATCAATTTATTTGGGATGGTAATATTCATAATTTGCTTGGAATGCAACTGTTCACAAGTTGTTTAGAATGATATGGAAACATTGGCAACTTGTTTGAAAAAAAAACATTCACAACATGCTTGGAATGAAATGGAAACACTAACTAGCTTGGAGAAGAAACATTAACAACTTGTTTAGAATGAAATGGTGACACTTACAACTTGTTGGGGATGAGAAGGAAATATTAACAGCTAGTTTCGAATTGAAATGTTCACAAATTGTTTAGAATGAAATGGAAACATTTGGAACTTATTCATAATGGAAATATTCAGAACTTGTTTGGAATGGAAACAAACACAACCTGTTTGGAATGGAAACATTCATAACTTCTTTTAAAAGAAATGGAAACATTGACAATTAGTTTTGAATGGAAATATTCACAACTTGTTTAGAGTGAAATGGAAATAGCCATAACTTGTTTGGAATATAAATATTCACAACTTGTTTAGAATGAAATTGAGACATTAACAACTTGTTTGGAAAGGAAACAATCATAACTTCTTTGGAATGAAAAGATTCATAACTTGTTTACATTGAAATGGAAACATTCACAACTACCTTGGAAAAGAAACATTCACAACTTGTTGAGAATGAAGTGGAAGCATTCAGAACTTACATGGAATAGGAAAGTTCAAAACTTGTTTCGGGTAAAAAAATTCACAACTTATTTAGATTAAAAGGGAACATTCATGACTTGCTTGGAATATAAACATTCACAACATGTTTCGAATAAAAAGGAAACATTCACAACAAGTTTGAAATGGAAACATTACAACTTGTTTAGAATGAAATTGAAACATTCATAACTCATTTGCAATATCAACATTTATAAATTGTTTAGAATGAAATAGAAACATTCAGAACATGTTTAGAATGAAATGGAAACATTGACAACAAGTTTGGAATGGAAAGATTTAGAACTTGTTTAGAATGAAATGGAAACATTTACAACTCGTTTGGAAATGTAACATTCAGAACTTGATTAGAATAGTGGCATTCAGAAGTTGTTTAGAATGAAACAAAAACATTCACAAATTGTTTTGGATAGAATCATTCACAAGTAGGTTGGAAAGAAAACCTTCACTACTTGTTTAGAATGAAATGGAAACACTTATAACTTGTTTAGAAAAGAAATATTCACAGCTTGTTTGGAATGGATACATTTACAACTTGTTTGGAATGGAAACATTTACAACCTATTTGGAATGGAAATATTCATAACTTGTTCAGAATGAAATGGAAACATTAACCACTAGTTTGGAATGGAAATATTCATAACCTATTTAGAAACATTCACAGCATGTTAAGAATGAAATGGAAACATTCATAAGTTGTTTAGATTGGAAACATTCACCACCTATTTGAAATGGAAACATTCATTACTTATTTAGAATGAGATGGAAATGTTGAAAACTAGTTTTGAATGGAAACATTCACAACATATTTAGAATGAAATGGAAACCTACACAACTAGTTTGGAATGAAAACATTCACTAATTGTTTAGAATGAAATCGAAACATTCACTACTAGTTTGGAATGAAAATAGTCACAACTTTTTTAGAGTGAAATGGAAACATTCGCAGATTGTCTGGAATAGAAAGATTCAAAACATGTTTAGAATGGAAACATTCACAACTTATTTAGAATGAAATGGAAAATTTCACAACTAGTTTGGAATGAAAACATTCACAAGTTGTTTAGAATGAAGTGGAAACATTCACAACTTATTTAGAAGGAAATGGAAGCATTTGCAACTTGTTTAGAAAGAGAAAGAAACATTTATAACTTGTTTGGAATGAAAACATTCAGAACTTGTTTAGAATGACATGGAAACATTCACAAATTTTTTGGAATAAAAAATTTCACAACTTGTTTAGAATGAAATGTAAACATTCCCAACTTGGTTGCAAGAAACATTCATAACTGGTTTGGAATGAAAAAGTTCACAACTTGTGTAGAATGAAATGGAAGTAGTCATAACTTGTTTAGAATGAAAACAAAACATTCACAACTAGTTTGGAATGGAAACATGCACAACTTATTTAGAATGAAATGGAGACATTCACACCATGTTTGGAATAAAAACAGTCACAATTTGTTTAGAATAAAATTGAAACTTTCACAACTTGTTTAGAACTGGATGGAAACATTGACAACTAGTTTGGAATGGACATATTTCATGGGTTTCAGGAGCCAAACAGTGCAGCGGAATTTAACCGAAACCGTCCAGGATCCAAGTGAAACGGGGTAAACCGGGTGTTCGCAAATTTCATACCTAATTTTCGGTTGAGATCTCTCACTCAACTGTAGAGTCGAATCACAAAACCTGAAAAGTTGACGTGTTCAGGCTCTCTATGGTATCCACACGAGCCTCTTGGGATCACCACGCTTCCACCACATCCCGGTAGATGTGTTTCTCTTGCGCTCGCAGTGCTAGCTTGCGTCCTCCAAGGAATTGCTAGAGAAGAGTGTGGCTGTCCTTTTTGGAGGCTAGGGCAAGGAGACCTGTGAATTTCTCACTTAAAAGTTGTATTTATAGTGAGACTCAACTTCCAGGCCTAATGGGTTTCAAAGCCCTAATCCAATTAGGATTTAATTTCGGGCTTAATAATGGCTCAACTCTTGGGCCCATTATTAATACGAAATTAAAGTGAAACCATAACCCAAATAATTAGCCCATGCACTCTAATGATCCAAATAGCTCTATGTGTGCGACCCAATAGGCTCTTACCATGTTGGCAATGATCATAAATCACATTTATGATCATAAGCAATGAGCGGTGTCTAGCAACACATCATTGCTACCCAAGTGACAAGATTGTCGATGATTCGACTAAACCTTTATGATCATCACCGATATATGCCATTGTCCCTTTGTCCAAGATATCAAGACTAAGCACGAGACATGGAATGTGTCACTCTCGTATAGCCCAATCTTTGGTTTCTTGATTACCGAGTAGACCAACTTAAACTGATGACATTGATATCGTATATCAACTCATCCGAGCATGGCCATGCATTTTTCTAAGTCTCACTCTATCAAGGGGCCCGAAGATATCACTCCCGTTACATAGGAGGGACAAATCCCATCTTGATCATACAAATCCCTCCGCATGATATGTGACATACCCAATGACCTCCTTCAAGTTCACTCAGTTACGAGCAACAAAGGAAAGTATCAAAGTATGTGACTCACATGTAGGGAACCTTGATGATCTTAGGTCGAAGGACTACATATACCATGATCACTATGAGAATCACTTATGACACTCATATAACGATCCATGTAGTGTTCTCATGGTGGGTCGGTCCAGTACACAAGTTCTCCAACTTGTACCCATATGTAGACTACATATCTCATATTAGTCTCCACATATGCTAGTCGTTATGTATTATTGCAACCCGCTCCACAATAATACTAGACTAGGGACGTTTAAGAATATCATTATTCTAGGGTTACAATTATGTTTATTACGTTACGCAGAAACAAAACAACAAACATAATTGCTGGATTAATGCCTCAATAAAATATCATGACTCAATGTGCAAAAATACAATCATCTCATGATTGGCTTTTTGGGCACAACACTAACAATCTCCCACTTGCACTAAAAGCCAATCATCCATGTATCTAATACTGATGGACCTAGAATGGCTATCATGCTTCTGCTGCGTAAGGGGCTTTGTCAGTGGATCAGCAATGTTGCTGTCTGTCGAAGTCCTGCATATCCTTACATCACCCCTCTCGATGATCTCCCTGATGAGATGATAGCGTCGGAGTATGTGTTTGGATCGCTGGTGAGATCGAGGTTCCTTAGCCTGTGCGATTGCTCCATTGTTGTCACAATAGAGCTCTATCGGGTCGGCAATGCTTGGAACCACTCCAAGTTCAGTGATGAACTTCTTGATCCAAACTGCCTCCTTCGCAGCATCAGAGGCGGCAATGTACTCAGATTCTGTTGTAGAGTCAGCTACTGTCTCTTGCTTTGAACTCTTCCAGCTCACAGCACCACCACCAATACAAAACACATAACCAGATTGCGATCTAAAATCATCCTTATCGGATTGGAAGCTTGCATCGGTGTAACCCCTTACAACGAGCTCATCTTCACCTCCAAAGACCAAGAATGCATCCTTAGTCCTTCGTAAGTACTTAAGGATGTTCTTAACAGCTGTCCAGTGACTCTCACCAGGGTTTGATTGGTACCTACTCGTCATGCTCAAAGCATATGAGACATCGGGACGAGTACATATCATGGCATACATGATAGATCCAATTGCTGAGGCATATGGAATCTTACTCATGCGCTCTCTCTCCTTAGTTGTACTCGGACACTGAGATCTAGAAAGAGTGATACCATGTGACATGGGCAAGAATCCTTTCTTGGAATCTTGCATGCTAAACCTCTTTAGCACCTTGTCAATATATGTACTTTGACTTAGGCCAAGAAGCTTTCTAGATCTATCTCTATAGATCCTGATGCCTAACACATAGGCTGCTTCACCCAAGTCCTTCATAGAGAAACATTTCCCTAGCCAAGTCTTCACAGACTGTAGCTCAGGAATGTCATTCCCGATGAGTAGTATGTCATCTACATACAACACCAAGAAGACAATAGCGCTCCCACTAACCTTCTTGTAGACACAAGGTTCATCTTCATTTTTTGATAAAACCAAACTCTTTGATTGCATCATCAAAATGAAGATTCCAACTTCGAGAAGCTTGCTTCAGTCCATAAATGGACCTTTGCAACTTGCACACTTTATTGGCATTCTCAGGAGTGACAAAACCCTCAGGTTGTGTCATGTACACATCCTCAAGTAGCTTTCCATTTAGGAATGCAGTTTTGACATCCATTTGCCATATCTCATAATCATAGTGTGCAGCAATAGCAAACAAAATTCGGATGGATTTAAGCATAGCAACTGGTGAAAAAGTTTCATCATAGTCAATACCATGAATTTGCTTGAAACCTTTTGCAACCAATCGTCCCTTAAAGGTAATCACATTACCATCCATGTCAGTTTTCTTCTTGAAAACCCATTTGCACCCTATGGGTTTTACCCCTTCAGGTGGGTCAACCAAAGTCCATACTTGGTTTTCATACATGGATTCCATCTCGGATTTCATGGCCACTAGCCACTTCTCAGAGTCAGGCCCCGACATAGCTTGTTGGTAGGTTGTGGGCTCATCCTGATCCATGAGCATCACATCACCAGTGTGAGTCACGAGAAATCCATATCTCTCGGGCTCACGCCGAATCCTACCAGACCTACGTGGGCTCTGTGCTACAGGAACAGACTCTTGAACCACAACATCTTGTGGTGTCTGTTCAGGTTCCATTTCAGGTTCGATGTCTCCTTGTTGTTCTTGAATTTCTTCAAGTTCTACTTTCCTCCCACTAGTTCCTTTAGAGATAAACTCTTTCTCCAAAAAGACACCAGTTCGAGCAACAAACACTTTTTGCTCAGAAGGATTGTAGAAATAGTAACCCTTTGTTTCTTTGGGATACCCAACAAAAAGGCATTTTTGAGATTTGGGCCCTAGTTTGTCAGAGGATTGATGTTTCACATAAGCGTCACAGCCCCAAATCTTCATAAAAGACAAATTGGGACGCCTCCCACTCCATATCTCATATGGTGTCTTTTGAACCGATTTAGATGGAACTCGGTTTAGTGTAAAAGCGGCTGTCTCTAGAGCATGTCCCCAAAAGGAGTTTGGAAGGTCAGCTTGACTCATCATAGAGCGAACCATGTCTAACAGAGTTCGATTTCTCCTTTCAGATACACCATTCCATTGAGGTGTACCTGGTGGAGTGAGTTGTGATACTATACCACACTCCTTCAGATAGTCAAGGAATTCTCGATCCAAGTACTCTCCACCTCGATCTGATTGAAGTACTTTGATACTCTTCCCGAGTTGATTCTCTACTTCATTCTTGAATTCTTTGAACTTTTCAAAGGATTCTGACTTGTGTCTCATAAGATACACATAGCCATATCTGCTGAAGTCATCAGTGAAAGTAATGAAGTATTGGAAACCTCCTCTAGCTTGTGTAGACATAGGGCCACATACATCACTATGTATGAGTCCTAGTAAGTCATTAGCCCTTTCACTTTGCCCTGTGAATGGGGCTTTGGTCATCTTGCCCAACAAACATGACTCACATGTCTCATATGATTCAAAATCAAATGAGTCCAAGAGTCCATCCTTATGGAGCTTGGATATGCGGGTCTCATTTATATGGCCCAAGCGACAGTGCCAGAGATAGGTCGGGTTTGAATCATTTAATCTGACCTTCTTGGTATTCACATTATAGATTGGATCTTCGAGGTCTAGAACATACAACCCATTGCTAAGTTGAGCACTACCATAAAAGATTTCATTCAAATAAATAGAACAACATTTGTCCTTTATTATAAATGAAAAACCTTTCTTGTCCAAACAAGAAACAGAAATCAAATTTCTACTAATAGTAGGCACAAAGTAGCAGTTGTCTAATTCTAAAACTAATCCACTAGGTAAAGTGAGAACATAAGTCCCTACGGCTAAGGCAGCAACCCTTGCTCCATTTCCAACACGTAGGTCCACTTCACCTCGGGCCAATCTTCTACTTCTACTTAGATCCTGCACATTTGCACAAATGTGAGATCCACATCCAGTATCCAATACCCAAGATGAGGAAGTAGAAAAGTTAGCCTCTATAACAAAAATACCTGAAGTGGAAGTCTTACTTCCCTTTTCCTTAGCAAGTTCTTCAAGATAGAGCTTGCAATTGCGCTTCCAGTGTCCAGGTTGCTTACAATGGAAGCACTCCCCTTCCTTTGCCACACCACCCTTTGGTTTCAATGCAGCTGAAGAAGAATTAGCATTGGACTTTCCATTAGCTTTATCCTTCTTCTTGTTGGCTTTTCCTTTTCCCTTGCCCTTTTGAACCATCAAAATGGGCTTAGCCTTCTTAAGGTTTTGCTCAGCAGTTCTCAACATGTTGAGCAATTCAGGGAGGGACTTGTCAAGGTCGTTCATGTTATAGTTCATGACGAACTGACTGTAGCTTTCAGGCAACGATTGCAAGACTACATCAATAGCCAACTCTTTCTGAAGAGCAAATCCCAAATTCTCAAGATTCTCAATGTACCCAATCATCTTGAGCACATGAGGACCCACGGGACTTCCCTCAGACATCTTGCACTGAAACAATGCCTTAGAGGTCTCAAACCTCTCATGCCTAGCTTGCTCTTGGAAAAGCATTTTGAGATGTTCGATCATATCGAACGCCCCCATGTTCTCATGTTGCTTCTGAAGCTCAGATTCCATGGTAATAAGCATGAGGCATGCAACATCCAAAGCATCATCAGAATGCCTCTTGTGAGCATCCCTTTCAGCTCTTGGAGCAGTGGCAGCAGGCTCATTCGGAATGGGCTGCTCTAGGACATAAGCCTTTCTCTCTTGTTTGAGGACTATCCTCAAGTTTCGGTACCATTTGAGAAAGTTGGTCCCATTCAGTTTTTCCTTCTCAAGGATCGATCGCAACAAAAGTGTCGATGTGTTTTGTGCCATGGTTATCTACAACAGTAAATATGCAGTGTAAGAGTCATGTATTTTAATTCATTTAATAAGGACTTTTATTAAACGATACTCCCACTATTTTCCTCAAAATAATAACCCTCGATATTATTTCGGAACACCTCGGCGCTAAGGTATTCTAGTGGGCCAAGATCCATATTTGACCACAACCTGAGTCAGCTTTGGCTTTTCTCTCAAGTTACAGCTATTTAGGTAGGCAACTCCTTGCCAATTGCATCTTATGCAACTCTTGGATAGTTGGGTGAACAACACTTGTCCAAGCTCATCTCATGAGCTTAAGCCCAACTCTATGCCTCTAAGTCCCTAATCCTATTAGGATGACTTAGTTAAGTCAGACCCAAAGTTAGCAATTTGGATATCACTATTATCCCATCGCGCCTTACCAAGATGAACATAGGTGCTTTGCTTTGGCAAACCCACCTAATGTTGATCAAAGTCTTGACGAGTGCCAACATTTGGAAGGCATCACATTTAATGACTTAATATTTGTTTGAGGGATTTTTTTCATTTTGATCTCACCAATTTGTTATCTCCGGTTGTTTTATACATGCATCACATACAAATATAAAACATGCATCTCATGCTTACAAGAAAGTAAATGTGACATGGTTATAGCCCAAACTATGCGATATTCTCAAGCCAATGAGAATATCATAAAAGCCTAAGAAAAGAAAAGAGTCTTCACAAGCTCCTTCTCTTCCTTTCTTGGTTGCCCTTTTGTTGTCACCTCCTTGGACATGGACATACCACCTTGGATGATCCTTGGACATACCACCTTGGATGATCCCATAATGTACCATTACATCAATAATAGAAACCTCGAGTTACATTCGAGGGGAGTAAGGTGAGAAGAGAATGTACAATGAGAGTGATAAGAAAAGGCACGACTCGCAGGCCGTATTTACAAGTACAACCAATCAAGGGCTATAACCATGCACCATGCTTCAAACACCAATCAGCATATCATGTCAAATCTCATTCAACAAAGATGCATGCCAATTTTCACGTGTTGATTAACCAGTTTTTATTTATGTGGCGCTTCGCATACGGCGGTCCCGCTGGCCGGTCAGCGGGCGGTGGTTCCGCTGACCGGTCAGCGGACGAGGTCAAGGGGAGCCGCCCTTGCGGGGGGCGTGGGGGGCAGCGCCCCCCGGCGCAAAAAATTGTCTTACAATTGCTTAGCCCGAAATCTTCTATTTCGAGCAAGTAGGCACCCGAGACTCCTCCATTCGAGCCACCAAAAATACCTTACTTTCGGTGCCCGAACAGGCCGAATCCGAACAAAGCTAGGGTTTTTGCAACTATTGCAAGAATCCTAATCCATATAGGTATCTCATACCTATCAATTTTGGGTTAATCTCATTAACCAATTTGTGTCGTTTCTTCATATATCTCATATGTTCATTATGAATTCCGGTTTCATGCATCATGAATCAATCTAATTAATCATGGCCGAAAAGCAACCGAACACATAGCATCATGCGATTCAACACTCAATCCCGATTTAGGGTTTCACCAGTAGCTCTGATACCACTGTTGGGTTTTGGGAGCCAAACAGCGCAGCGGAATTTAACCGAAACCCTCCAGGATCCAAGTGAAACGGGGTAAACCGGGTGTTCAAAAATTTTCATACCTAATTTTCGGTTGAGATCTCTCACTCAACTGTAGAGTCGAATCACAAAACCTGAACAGTTGACGTGTTCAGGCTCTCTATGGTATCCACACGAGCCTCTCGGGATCACCACGCTTCCACCACGTCCCGGCAGATGCGTTTCTCTTGCGCTCGCAGTGCTAGCTTGCGTCCTCCAAGGAATTGCAAGAGAAGAGTGTGGCTGTCCTTTTTGGAGGCTAGGGCAAGGAGACCTGCGAATTTCTCACTTAAAAGTTGTATTTATAGTGAGACTCAACTTCCAGGCCTAATGGGTTTCAAAGCCCTAATCCAATTAGGATTTAATTTCGGGCTTAATAATGGCTCAACTCTTGGGCCCATTATTAATACGAAATTAAAGTGAAACCATAACCCAAATAATTAGCCCATGCACTCTAATGATCCAAATAGCTCTATGTGTGCGACCCAATAGGCTCTTGCCATGTTGGCAATGATCATAAATCACATTTATGATCATAAGCAATGAGCGGTGTCTAGCAACACATCATTGCTACCCAAGTGACAAGATTGTCGGTGAATCGACTAAACCTTTATGATCATCACCGATATATGCCATTGTCCCTTTGTCCAAGATATCAAGACTAAGCACGAGACATGGAATGTGTCACTCTCGTATAGCCCAATCTTTGGTTTCTTGATTACCGAGTAGACCAACTTAAACTGATGACATTGATATCGTATATCAACTCATCCGAGCATGGCCATGCATTTTCTAAGTCTCACTCTATCAAGGGGCCCGAAGATATCACTCCCGTTACATAGAAGGGACAAATCCCATCTTGATCATACAAATCCCTCCGCATGATATGTGACATACCCAATGACCTCCTTCAAGTTCACTCAGTTACGAGCAACAAAGGAAAGTATCAAAGTATGTGACTCACATGTAGGGAACCTTGATGATCTTAGGTCGAAGGACTACATATACCATGATCACTATGAGAATCACTTATGACACTCATATAACGATCCATGTAGTGTTCTCATGGTGGGTCGGTCCAGCACACAAGTTCTCCAACTTGTACCCATATGTAGACTACATATCTCATATTAGTCTCCACATATGCTAGTCATTATGTATTATTGCAACCCGCTCCACAATAATACTAGACTAGGGACGTTTAAGAATATCATTATTCTAGGGTTACAATTATGTTTATTACGTTACGCAGAAACAAAACAACAAACAAAATTGCTGGATTAATGCCTAAATAAAATATCATGACTCAATGTGCAAAAATACAATCATCTCATGATTGGCTTTTTGGGCACAACACTAACAATATTCACAATTTATTTAGAATGAAATGTAAGCATTCATAACTTGTTTAGAATAGAAACTTCTAGAACTTGTTTCAAAGGGAAACATTCACAACTTGTTTAGAATAGAAACTTTGTCAACTTGTTTAAATTGAAATGGAAACATTCATGAGTTTTTTGAAATAGAAACATCTAGAACTCGTTTAGAGTGGAAGCATTCACTAGTTGTTTAGAGTGAAACGGAAGCACTCAACAGTAGTTTGGATTAAAACGGAAACATTCATACCTTGTTTAGATTGAATTGGAAACATTCACAACTTGTTTGGAATAGAAACATTCACAACTTGTTTGTAATCGAAACATTTTCAACCTATTTAGAATGAAATGGACACATCCACAATTTGTTTGGAATGGAAACATTCACAACTTATTTAGAATCAAATGGAAACATTCACAAATTTTTTGTAGTAAAAATATTCACAACCTATTTTGAATGAAAACATATACAACTTGTTTGAAATGAAATAGAAACATTTACAACTTGTTTCAAATGGAAACAATCACAAATTATTCAAAATGAAATGGAAACATTCACAACTTTTTTAGAGTAAAATGGAAATGTTCACAACTAATTTAGAATGGAAACATTCTTAACTTGTTTAGAATGAAATGGAAACATTTACAACTTGTTTGGAGTAGAAACATTGGCAAGATGTTTAGAATGAAATGTGACCATTCACTGGTAGTCCAGAGTTGAATCATTTACAACTTGTTGAGACTGAAATGGAAACATTCACAACTAGTTTGGAATGGAACTATTCAAAACTTGTTTATAATGAAATGGAAACATTCACAACTTGTTTAGAATGAAAAGGAAACATTCACAACAAGTATGCAATGGAAACAGTCACAACTTGATTAGAAGGAAATGGAAACTTACAGAACTTGTTTGGAATAGAAACATTCACAACTTGTTTCAAATGGAAACATTTACAACTAGTTTTGAATTGGAATGTTAAGAGCTTGTTTAGGATCAAATGCAGACATACAAAACTTGTTTGGAATAGGAACATTCATAACCTATTTGGAATAAAAACATTCATGACTTGTTTGGAATGGAAACATTTGTAATTTGTTTAGAATGAAATCAAAACATTCAAAACAAGTTTGGAATTAAAACATTCACAACTTGTTTAGAATGAAATGGAAACAATCATAACTTGTTTGGAATTGAAACATTCACAACTTGCTTGGAACATAAACATTCATAACTTGTTCAGAAGGAAATAGAAACATTCACAACTTTTTTAGAATAGAAACATTCACAACCTATTTTGAATGAAAATATTCACAACTTGTTTAGAATGAAATGGAAACACTCATAGCTAGTTTGGAATGGAAAGTTTCCCAACTTGTTTAAAATGAAATGGAATCATTCACTACTAGTTTTGAGTGGAAACATTCACTACGTGTTTGAAATAGAAACACTCACAATTGGTTTAGAATGCAAGGAAGCATTAAAAAGTTGTTTAGAATGAAATTAAAACATTGACAACTTCTTTAGAATGAATTGGAAATATTCTCAACTAGTTTAGAATGAAATGGAAACATTCTCAACTTGCTCAGAATGAAATGAAAACATTTGCAGCTTGTTTGGAATGGAAACTATCACAACTTGTTTAGAATAAAATAGAAATATTCATAACTTATTTGGAATGGGAACATTCACAACTTGTTTAGAATGAAACAAAAAATTCACAATTTGTTTAAAATGGAATGAAAGTATTCACAACTTAATTAGAATGAAGTGTATACATTCACAGCTTGTTTCCAATAAAAATATTTATAGCTTGTTTAGAAAATAAACATTCACAACTTCTCTGGAATGGAAACATTCACAACCTATTGGGAGCGAATTGGAAACATTCACAAACTGTCATGCCTTAACCCTCTGACACCCCATCAGACATAGGAGGCCAAGCCAAGTTTTAACCCCACTAAACCACCAAGATGCGTAGCAAATTTTAGATACTTGTCTCAGATTTCATGCATTAGTAAATCAAAATTCATGAGTGAAGGATGCTAATTAAACTAATCCACAAGTATTAATTATGTTTAGAGCTTAATGGTTTCAGTATGTGGATGCGCTTGAGCAGGCTTACTGTAGAGCCTATTGGGTATATGAGAGTATGCACTAGTGTGTGTCCTGATGTGCCTAGAAGGCATTACCTTAGGCCTTCCTTGTGTGCTTGCGCAATTCTCCATATAAACATACATTCCTAAAACAACCTCTCAGGCCTTTTTAGTGTGAAGTAAAGTCACCATGCATGCACCATTTTGCTCATTTCACTCTGTGCCTCTAGAGGCCTACCTCTAAGCCCACCATGTATTATCGAGACATATTCCACTATGTATCTCTGTGTTCCTATGCCAGCACTATGCACATACATTTACAAGTTCAAAAATAGGCATTTCAGGGATTACATGTGTTACCACCTCACAGAAATGGGAGAATTACAAAGCGTGGCATAATTGCCAAAAACCATTATATTGTGTAATTCTCATCATAGTGATTTAAGTATAAAGGGTAAAGGGCATGATCAACACCTCTTTGAAAGTGTTACAAGTTGGTAACTTGGGCCCCAAGAAAAGCCTTAAGGATTGCTTGTTTGTCAAGCAACCTATGGACTTTTTGGTAAGGTTTTGGAAATTTGGGTACTCAATTACAAAACTCTTAAGAAAAAGATTTGGAAAGTTATGAGAAGGATATGAATGGTATGAAATTGCTATTGAAGAACCAAATTTCTTATGGAAGATGACTAAGGGCGAAGAAAACACAAAAGGCATAAAGGACCTAATTGTTGTAATGTAGGCCTTAGGATGTGTATGTCTTTGAATTAAGTGAAATGGTGAAATTGTGGGGTTATCCCACTCAAGAAAAGGCAGCCAAAGCAAGATAAGGAAGGTCAAATGTGGGCCATGAGTTTAAGACTGAGAAACCATGGTTTGGAAGTAAGGAAAATGACATAAAGCAAGGTCGAGACTACTTAAGTGTGTTTAGTGTACTTTTGATCATTTAAGTAGTCAAGAGAACCATTTCTTCTCTGATATTTGGCCATACCAGCCCAGGGATGTAGCCCATCCTCCTCCACACTTCCTTCATAGCCGCCATACCTCCAAATCTAAAGCTACATGAAATTGAAGCCAAAAGGAAGCAATTGGAAGCAAACTGGAGCTATATCTTGGGTGCTTCAAGGGTCAAGCTTAAAATTTGGCCTACCCATCTTGGTAAGGGTTCTCTTGCCCTCATGGATTTTTTACTATAATTTCAAGCATCTATGGAGCTAAAGCTAAGCTTGGAAGAAATCCATGAGCTGGATGAACCAAGCTTAGTGAAGGGGGTGCACTTATTGAAGGTTTTGTGACCTAGTGTGAAGTGCACAGTGATGGCAGTGAAATGAGGGTTTCTAGAGCCCAAAGTTTATACTAAGTAGTGTTAAAATATTCCTAAGACCAATAATTAGCTTGAGGAGGGCTTCCATAGTGATTTACTTAGGTTTGTTGCATGTTTTATGGACAAACCTATGGTTTATGTTGCTGCCGCATTTCATTTGTTTCTTGGTTGTGAATGGCTGCTGCATTTGGTTGCTATGTCTTGTACATATGCATTGTGGTTTTGTGTTTTAGTTTATTTGGATGTAGGTTTTAATGAGGGTCATATTTTCTTAAGAGTACAAATGTTACCCTTACTAAGTTTTACAATGAAACTTATTCCCCTCAAATCTGCCCATTTTAGGTCTAGCAAACAGATCACATTCAAACTGACCCTTTTTGTTTGAGTTTTTCCCTGAATTTTCACATACTTAAACTTCTATATGTCTAGTTGTGATCTAGAAATTTTGGTGATTTTAGGAGAACATTTGTTATTTTTAGTGATGGTGCTTATTGTGTTATGCAACAGCTGTCCATCATCCTATTACAGGAGTCAATTGTGTCTCAGGAACTCCTATAACTTATGGTGTGTATTTAGGTGAGTTAAGACCATTCTATAGTGCATATATGGATGTACATGTAGTGTACGTAAAATGAAACAAGGATGTGAACATTTGAGTAATGTGTTGGCTATGTATGTGATATGGCGCAAAGCTGCCGAAGTATGAATAATAGGCTTCTTACTTGTAAATTCTGTTTTTCCCAGATATTGTTGCTATATGCAAGAGCATGTAATTCCTATGTGTATTTGACATCTATGGGATAGTCTTGGAGGGCTTACTCCTTTTGAATGAATTATTTGCACACTTATGAAATTTTGTATGGGCAAAATAGTCATAAAGTGACCAAAATTTTGACTTTACACTCAAAGTTCTATATCTCCATGTGTAGAATGAATCTCGATATGCATTGTGGTTTATTTGGGATTTGGAATTTATGCATTTGGAGCCTTGAAGCCAAAGTTATGACATTGCAAATTTGGCTGAGTTACTGTTTATTCGGTCAGAATTTTTGTAACAAACTTAAAAAATCTATAACTTGGTGCTTAGGTGGGCTATTGATGTAAAACCAAATTCCCTGGTTTGGTTTAAGTCTTGAATTGATAATGAAGAAAAGAAAATAGGTGGTACATGGCTAGATTAATATAGTATTTTGGAGGAAGTTTTAGGTGCAGTGGTTCATTACTTAAACTTAAGAAGATTGCCTAATGTGTGGTAGCCAAGATTAAGAATTTTGCTAGTATTTTCCTTCCTTGCTGCCATGGTGTGCATAAAATGTGAATATGTGTGTAATGGTTGGACCAATATACATGCATTTACATAGTGCCTAAGATAGCCACTTGGGTATGCACACTAAGGGTATTATTCTAATGGCCTCCAGAACATACCAACCCTGGGAGTTTTAAGTGCACAATTTTGGAACCATAACTAGACTACCCCGAAGTGAGTAACAGATGTTGGTATTAGAGCATGGTTTGTACTTGTACGTATAGTTTCATTTTGCATGCTAGCTACATACATGAACTCAGTTTGGTCAGCTACTAGTGTCAAGTAGCATTAAAGTACCTATGATCTTTATATGTGCTATCTGATGAATCATGAGCAGGAAGTAAACATGGTTGCCACAAGGAGATAGGAACCACCCCTAAGGTCTTCTACTGAACATAGGCAACAAAGAAATGGACAAGGAAAGAGGAATTAGAGCCAATAGGGGGCACCAAACCTTGAGGTGCCATAGGTTTGGTTAGAGCTTCAGAGAAACTTAGCTCTAATCAATGAAAACTTAGTAAGACTAATTCAGGCACAACATCAACAAGCCCAGGTAGCACCAGCTAAAGTAGTTCATAATGCACAGCAGCAACCGGTAGAGGAGACCAGGAACACACCTGAATATGTTCTTTCTGGAACATAGGGAAATAGAAATGATGAAGCTGATGAACAGGAAGATGAAGATAGGAGAAATCCTAGAGGAAGAAGAGTGAGATCTGAGATTGGTTAGGCATCCTGGGCCAATCCCATAGTCTGTGACCATTGCTCTACTAGGAATGAGATTGAGGAAGATTTTAAAAGAAGAGGTAGGAGAATACATAGAGACCATGGAGAGCATCACTACACTGAGGGTTGTCATAGATCTAGAAGACATAGAGCTTAGGACTTAGAGGGCCTAAATGAGGTCAGATTGCTGAAGAGGTTACAAGGACTCAGGCCTCCACAGTTTGATGAAAGAGCTGGGCCTGAGAAAACTGAGGAGTGGTTAATCTTCATTGAGAGGATGTTTGAGAGGATGCCAGTTAGCTCCACCAAGAAGGGCCTGAGATAAGAATGTTGTCCAGAAGGGTAGAAGGCCAGAAAGAGATATTGAGATGAACTGGCCAGAGTTCACTCAAATGTTTTAGGAGCAGTACATCAGTGATGCCATCAAGGATATGAAACAAGTTAAATTTGATGCTCTAAGGTAGGACAACCTCAGTGTCTTAGAGTATGAGCACAAATTCAATCAGTTGGTGCGGTATGCTCCTCAGTATCATGGACTAAAGGAGTTAAAGGCCAAAAGATTTGTCAGAGGCCTAAGGTCAGACATCAGAAAGGCTATAAGACCTTTTGGAATAGTCACATACTATGAAGTAGTGCAAAGACCTCTATTAGTAGAGCAAGAAAAGTATGAGACTAGGTACTTTCCTTATGTGATAGGAAAAGGGCTACTAACCCTTCTAGAATTCCCAAAGTGACATGAGAAGCACCACCGTCGGGAAATATGAGTGACCAACCACGGGAAAGAGGGGGCCCTTACCATCCTCGGGGAGAACACCACCTTATAACCGAGGGGCCATGATCCCCAACATCTCTAGATCACCTAGCCAAAAACCGCCCTTGGGGAAGACATAGCACCAACCTCAGTGAACGACAACCACCCTCGGTAGGTAATAGAACCAACCTTGGAAAATCTATATACCACCACCTTCAGAATAGTGAACTCACCAACTTTGGGAAAATATATCCTCATCCTTGGCAAGGAAGAGCATCTTCTGAAGGTGCCCCACTCTACAGAAGGGCCTCTCCTAATAGCCATCAGTGGCTATATTGAGCCGAATGGGGCCTCCTATTCCGAAGGAGCCTTATACACTGAAGGGGTCTTGCGGAGATACAACAAAAATGGTTAAGGAGCCTCTGACAGAGAGACCTCGCACATGCCCTTGCCCCTTGACCGGAACGGCCTACGGCTAGCTAGAGATACCTATCGTCGAGGGTACGAATGAAATCTGACCGTACACATGTCACGATCTGAACATGCTTGTTAAACAGCCTCCTCCCTTCTCCCTCCACCCTCCTATAAATACTTAGGAAGGACCTTGGAAAGAAAAGGGACAGAACTCTGGCTATTCCCCAGTCTTTGCTCCTTACAACTCTTACTCTCAAATACTGACTTGGGCGTCGAAGACTCCTCCCTCAGAAACACATTCCGAGGAGTCTCTAACCCCTATTCTTCAAAGTCTTGCAGACACCATCCTATCAGAAGTCTCTCATTCAGGCACCTTCACATCGGAAGTCTCTTCCTCAGGCTAGCATGTCATACAACGAGGATGCCGCCGAGCATCATTTGGTGCCATCTGTGGGAACTCCCTCTCAGTTCACCATTATTAAGACACGGTGTTCTAGGGACAAGGGACTCCCGAAGTCCCAGTCTATGCCGGAAGCTCCAACAGCGATTGAACAACCTGCAGTAGAGACTTCTTTGCCTGAGGATGAACGCCTTCTGACGGTCATAATGAGCTTTCTATGGGACTTTCATCACTTTATTGTGGCTGAAATGACCCAACTACTAAACCAAAGGTGGTCACAAGCACCTCCCGGGGGAAGGGCGCCTTCTCCTAGCACTCGGCAAGAGAGGAACCCAAAGTTACCCCGCCGGAGCTCCAAAAGCAAGGGTTTTCATGATGAGTCTGAGCACGTACCCTCTAGAGGACATCGCGCATGAGAAACGGTGTCAAAAGAACCCAAGACTTCCCGCCGGCAAAGTCCATCCCCGTATGGGAGGTCCCAGTCCCCCCAGCGATGAAGTTACTTTCTGAGAATGAGACATTGCTCTCCATTGCCAGCGGCCACCAGACAGTGAACAAAAGACAGTGCTACCACCGTCATGGAGAAGATACTAGAGAGGTTGGAAAAAGTAGATAGACAGATATCCAAGAAGCCTGTTTGGTCGAAGGTGTTGTAGACGTTCACCGGAGAAAAGTCACCCTTCATCCGTGCAGTGGTAGAGGCACCTATGTCGAGTGACTTCCGAGTACCTCACTTGGAAACATATGATGAACGTAGTGACCCTCAAGCTCACCTGAGAAAGTATAGGTGCAGCATGGTGTTGCATGGTGCTGATAATGCCACCCCCTGCAAATGCTTTGAAGTCACCCTTTCAAGGCCAGTAACTGTATGGTATAACTCCCTGGCTTCCGAAACCATAATGTGTTTCTAGGAGTTCTCCGCTGCATTCACCCAGCAGTTCATCGGAAGTAGGCTGATGGCAAAGATGCCGGTCCAAATGTTTGACATAGCTCAAAAGAATGGGGAAACCATTTGGGACTATGTTTAGAGGTTTAACCGAGAAGCCCTAAGCGTGCCTGACTTCTTCCCTGAAATTCACATCCTCACCATGATCAGAGGACTTCAGAGAGATTCACAACTCTTCTATGAGTTCTCCAAAGATCCCTCGAACACCCTCAGAGAATTTTTTAAAAGGGCTGAACAACATATGGCAGCTGAGGAATTGAGGATAGGGGGCCCGAAGTCCAATCACCATCACTTCGAGGGTCAGAGTCACCACTCTTGGTATCTTACCGAGGGTAGAGGCAAACCTCAAAAACAAAGAGGGAAGAGGCCAATGTCGTTCATTCCCCTGAACACCACAAGGACAAACATACTGATGGCCATGGAAAGGCAATTGACTACTACCCAATGTCCGAAGGCCATGACCTCGGAGAATAAGAAGAACATGAAGAAGTTTTGCCAGTTTCACCATGACCATGGTCACGACACCAAGAACTACTTCCAGCTAAAAAAGTACATTGAATCTATAATCAAACAAGGCCAACTACAGTAATACCTACGAATGTTGTCCCCTAAAGGAAGAGGGGAAAAAGAAAGGAAAGAGGAAGCTGAGGACTACAATGTCGATTGACATCGGAATCGAAGTCCTAGAAAGCATCCACTACGTCCAGCGGGAGTAATCCAGACAATCACCACTGGAATACCCTCAGCTGAGAGAAAAAGGAAAGTTCAGGAAATCTTGATGATGGAGTTCGGAAACCTAGCAAACAAGCTTGTTCGGAAAAATGGGTATACCGTGAATTCCCTCATGATGATCCCCTCCTAATCATGGCAAAGATAGGGAGTTGGGATGTCAAAAGAGTGCTCATTGATGATGGTTCCAATGCCGATGTTTTGTTCTCCCACCTGTTGCCGAACTTGGGCATCTCCAAGGGTGATCTCAAACCCGTTACTTCCCCTACATTCGGTGTAGGTTCTTTCGAACTCCCTGTGCTCGGGTGGATTTACCTGCCGTTGATGCTAAGGGGAACTTTGGTTCATAACAAGGAAGAGCTCTTTGGCTCCACAATGACAAGGTTCATTGTCATAGATGTCACTTATTCATACAATGCCATCTTAGGAAGGTAGACACAAGGAAATCTCCATATTCATCCAAATGTGAAGTAACTAATGGTCAGCTTCGGCGCGAAAGAAGGGGACGCGGAGATATTTATTGATCAAGCTGAGGTGAGGAAAGTCTTCGTGAAGGCAAGACAAAGTCCAATGAAAGTTCATCCACAGACTTCGGAACAAAAGAGCATACTCTCTGAAGAGGCAATAAGAGCAGGAGTAGGTGACTTCGAAAAAATAGAAACAGAAGATGTAGAACTTGTCCTAGGTCGAAGTACCCGAGTGGGGAAACAACTGGCTGAAGGTGACAGGAAAAAGCTTGTATCTTTTTTGTTAATGAACAAAGATCTATTTGCCTACTCCCAGAAGGACATGCCTAGGGTAGACCCTAGTATAATTCAAGACAGTCTTAAAGTACGCTCAGAGGTAAAACCCATTCGAGAAAAAAGCGTAGCCTCTCGACGTATAAGAGCAATTTTGTCAAAATTGAGATCCAACGGTTAGTGGAGGCTAAGAGAAGTCAAGTACCCTGAATGGCTTAGCAACATTTTTATCGCCGTGAAGGAAAGGAGTGATAAGCTCCGAATGTGCATTGACTTCCGAAATGTAAACGATGCCTCTCCTAAGGATTCTTATCCTCTACCACCTATAGATCAATTGGTGGACTCAACCACCGAATATGGTCTTCTTAGCTTCCTTGACACCTTCAGTGGATACCACCAAATCCTGATGGATCCTGAAGATGAGGAAAAAACCGCCTTCATCACCGAAGTCGGGACCTACTGCTCTATTAGAATTGTTATGGACCTTCTAGTAGCAGGCACTCCCAAGGAAGGTAAAGTGTTCAAAATTAAGTTTGGAACCTGATTTCAAGTTTACATAGCAAGAATAGAGAAGTTTAGCAAAGTTCACTAAGTTTTGAGAAAGATAAAGCACTAAACGAAGTTCAGGGGCAAAATGGTAATTTTGCATCCTGTATAGCTGGGATGAGTCCGGAGTAGTTAAAATAAGTTTTTATAACTTAACTTTCAACCTTAACTCAAACTTGAAGTATAAACAAGAATTTAATCAAGAATCACTAAGTTACAAAGATGGGGGACTTAATTCCATTAAGCTTGATACCTTGGTGACTTTGATGCTAAGTGAGGGTTTAAGAAGGCAAAGAGAAGGGGGAAGCTACCATAACCATGTTTTTTATCCTTCCCTCACCCATTTCTCTCTCAAATTAAGCTTGGAATCAAGTGGTCTTGGTGTCAAGTGGTGCAATCCAAGGTGTACAAGCTACGAGAAGCTAATTTCAAGCTTTAAACCATCATTTTGAAGCTTGGAAGGGTGTTTCTCTGTATCCCCTATTTTTGAGTAGGTAATCAATGTGTTCTTGATTGAATTCATGTTATTTTCTTGGTTTGGAGCTTGGGTTTTGGTTAGAGAGTGAAGTTTTGGTGATTGGTGCCTTTGTTTTTTATTGGGACTTGTGTAGAACTTTGGTGAGCTTGGTTGACTGGAAAGGAGTTTGATTCTTGCTTGTTACTTGGAGTTAAGGTAAGGGAGTTATGTTTTCAAGTTCAATTAATGCTATTGGCTTGAGTTTGCCTGAAGAATTCGAGTGGTTCTAGCTATAGCATTGAGTAAAGGTTTTGGTTGAATTGTGGTGGACTATGAAGTTTGAGAAGATTTGGATGATGTTATAGAGCATCATAGATTGGCCTGTGATAGTTGGTTATGTTCTATACAACAGGGTCTATGAGTGTATGAAATTTGGTGGCTTTCCAAGCATGTTTATTATGTTTGTTAAGTGTCCAAAGTTCATAGCAGCAAAATGCGCCAAATTTTGCAGAAATGCAGACTTGCAACGCGTCACCGATTACAGGTCGAGGCCAACGACGCATCACCAATCAAGGGAAAAAATTGGCCTAGCGTTACCAACTATGGCGACGCGTCGCCAATTCAGGAAAAATGCTGTAAAACGTTACCAACTGTGGCGACGTGTCGCCACAGGCAAAAATGGTAGAAATTTCACATTTTACTAAGATGATTGAGGTGAGAACTAAGGAGGTTCTTAGAGTACGTTGGGGTCTAAGGATTCCAGGGGTATTCTGAGACTTCCAAAAGTGCCACAAGAGATCAGAGTTTCCTTGAGTTTGTAAGGTTTCATGGTTGCTTGTGCAACAAGCAAGGAAACTAGGTTACAAATGAACCTAACTAAGTACCACTAGCTCAGGTGAAAGGTTTAGAACCCTTGGTGACCTAGCAGTGCCGTAGCCACGAGGTTGCAAGGTGAAACCTTGTTCATCTAGTCTACAGGGAGGTCTTATGGCCTAGTTTACAAAGTTCCACCATAATTCCCCTGCACAACGAATAAGGGAAGGCTACATGATTGTATCAGTAAGCTATGGCTTACTAAGAGCGAGTTAGTTGCCAGAACTTGCTAGGCACAGAGTGATGCCCCGTGAGGGGGACTAGTTTGAGGAGAGGTCTTAAATGCCTAGTTATATGTGCATATATCAGACCCTCATACTGTGTGAGCTCGCAGCAAGTTACATATGTTATCATATGTAGAGTCCTAGTAATTTTCTTACAAGTACACAGAAGACCCATTACTGAGAATGTCGAATTCTCACTCCCTAGTTGTGTTGTGTAGATACTGATGTTGTTCGGCCAGGTAACGGCTGAGGGTTATCATGGTAGTAGCTTTTGTATAGGTATTGTACTTAAGAATCCTTGTGATTCTAGTCTACATGAGTATACTTAGTTGGTTTGTTGGTTAAGTAACAGAACTAACTCGTGTCTTCCTTTGGCTGCAGAGCCTAGTAGCACTTGGGCAAGGGCTTTTGAGACTTGCAACTGGGATTTCCATCCAAGGTGGGAGTTAGTTCAAGAAGATCTTAGTTGAAGCTTGTATATATACAGTACTCTTAGTTGCCTCCATAGTCTATGTTATGAAGAATACTAAACTCTAGGGTTGCTCTTGGGTGAGGGCATTAGTCTACTTTATGTATGAATGTTCTCATGAGTTGTTATGTTTAGTAAACTCACACAAATGTTGATTTTGTATGTTTTGGCTATTGTACTTAGTTTTTATGAAATTCCTTGGCCAAGTTAATGCTTTATGTTTTATTATCCAAGTCAAAGCATGAAGAGCATGCATATTGCATATTCTAGGATAATCAACTAGTATCATGGGGTTTAATCCGCACACATATACAACTAGCAAATTGCAACCACCGTGAGACCCGCTCTCATAGGGCTTCCTGGGCAGAGGCCAGAGACGGCCATGTCAAGAATGCCCTTCGGCCTTAAGAATGCAGGGGCCATGTGCCAAAGGCTAATGAACAGGCTATTCAACTCCCAAATTGGGAGAAATATGGAAGTATATGTCGACGATATGATAGTTAAGAGCAAACTACCTAGTAATTATATCTTAGACTTAAAGGAAACATTCCACCAACTTCGGGAATTCGTAATCCGGCTCAACCCTGAGAAGTGCGTATTCAAAATGAATGCGGGCAAGTTCCTCGGATTCATGGTATCGGAAATAGGTATCGATGCCAACCCAGAAAAGGTTAAGGCCATGCTAGGATTCCAAACTCCCACAATGACAAAGGACATGCAAAAGCTCACGGGGAGAATCATGGCCCTTAGCAGATTCATCTCCAGATGCAGGGATAAGTGCTGACCATTCTTCATAGTGCTCACCAAAACAGCAAAAAATCAAGGTGGCTTCGGTTCCAAGGAACACCCTCAGAATGAAGACTGCAAAAAGGCTTGGGATGAGCTTTAAAGCTACCTAACCCGTCTGCCGACACTTCAGCAACCGCGAAAGGGTGAACCCCTCATCCTCTACCTCACCAGCACTGAAAAGGCAGTAAGCTTGATGTTAGTAAATGAACAAGGGGGAAAGAAATGGCCAGTTTATTATGTAAGTCCCTACATGGCGTTGAAGTTAGGTACCCTCTTCTACAAAAGGCCACCTATGCCCTAGTACTGGCAAGTAGAAGGTTTTGACCTGACTTCCAAGGGCACCCTAGCATAGTCCAAAGTAACCTATCTCTTCGAGATGTCATGAGAAAGGTGGACCACTTGGGTAGATTGTCAAAATGGTGCATTGAGCTTGATGAGAACAACATCACCTATGAGCTAAGAAGGGCAATAAAGGTCCAAGCATTAGCAGACTTCATTGCCGAAGTCCTAAAAACTGAGGATACCCCGGAAGACCTCGAAAAAGATGAACCTGAGTGGACAGTCTTTGTTGATGGAACCTTCGATTCTAAACACCAAGGAGCTGGAGTAATCCTTCACGGGGCCAAAGGTATGGAAGCCAGGAAGGCGATCAAATTCAGATTCAATGTCACCAACAATGTCGCGGAATATGAAGCCCTTATAGCAGGCTTGAGGCTGGCAAGAAGAGTTGGTGTAAGGAATCTGAAGGCCCACAATGATTCTCAGCTAGTGGTACAACAGATGGCGGGGGACTACGGGGCAAAGGACCCAAACTTGGCAAAGGACCATGATCTTGTGAAAAAGCTCATCCAAGAGTTTGACACGGTACATATAGAAAATGTACCTAGGCGAGACAATATGGAAGCCGATACTCTGGCCAAATCAAAAGAGCCCACTGAGGTACTGTATCAGCCAAGTGTGGTGGTAATGTGCATAGTAACCTTGAGAAGAGGGGGGAAAGACCCTATCAAGAAATACTTCGCAACGTCGGAACTTCCTGAAGATCCTCTCGAAGCCGCGAAAGTGTGAAAGTGCTCAAAAAGATAATTCCTAATTGGGGAAGAGCTGTACCAACAAGGGCACGCAAGTTCATTACAGAGGTGTGTCTACGAAGAAGATGTTGAGATGGTCCTCAAAGAAGTCCATGAGGGAGCCTGTGGTTCTCACATAGGAACTGATGCCCTTGCTAGTGTACTACTTTGCCAAGGATACTTCTAGCCTACCCTGAGGAAGGAAGCGAGGCAGTTCGTCCAGAAATGGGGCAATTGCCAAGGACACGCTCCTGTCCAGAGACAAGGCTCGAAAATCATAACTTCGGCAAACTACCCTTGCCCCTTCGCCATATGGGGTATAGACCTCATTGGGCCTATCCCAACAGTTCCCGAAGGAAGGAAATTTTGTGTAGTCGTAGTAGACTACTTCACCAAGTGGATTGAGGTAGAGCCTTTAGCAGCAATATCGGTGATGGACATACAGAGATTTCTCTGGAAGAACATCATATGCAAATTTGGCATTCCGAATGTGATAGTAACTGATAATGGTTCCCAATTTACTGATAAGCGGTTCCAGGAATTCACTACCAACCTCGGAATTAAATTGCACTTTGCCCCGGTGGCCCATCCTTAGAGCAATCGATGGGTTGAAGTGTCCAACAGAATAATAAAGGATGGTCTGAAAAATAGGTTGAAAGAAGCAAAGGGGAAATGGCCAGGAGAGCTTCTGAGTGTGCTGTGGAGCTATCGAACAACTCCTAGAAGGGCCATAGGTGAGGCACCCTTCTTACTCGTCTTTGGAACAAAGGTCAATATCCCCATTGAGGTCACACAGCCATCTGCTAGAATACAGGTGTTTGACGAAGAAGGGAACAACCTCAGTTTAAGGGCCAAGCTGGATTTAATTGATGAGCATAGAGAGATGGCCGAGCTTAGAAGAAAAGCTTTTCAACAGAGAATAGCCATTGCTACAAACTTGCACGTCAAGCGTAAAGGAATTAAGAAAGAGGACCTCATCCTCCGAAGAGTTGAATTTGATGCTCGACGATCATCCCATGGAGTACTTCGGGCAAATTGGGATGGACCTTGTTTGGTCCTCAAAGAAGTTCGGCCAGGAGTCTACAAGTTCGGTAATACCGAATGAGGAGAGTTGAAAAATACATGGCATTCAGACTCTCTAAAAAATTTTTACACTTAGAACATTTTCTGGTTGGAAAATTGTGGAAAAAACACCAAGGGAGGTATGACCGAAGGTGGTAATTTCCTTTGACCGAATATGGTTCCATCTGAGGGGCATCGACTGAACATGGTCATGTCCGAATGTGGAAAACCGAAAGTGGTTGTTTCCTGAATTACATAAGTGAATTCCTATACTTAGAAAAATTTTTAAGGTGGTCGAATCCGAAGGTGCCTATGTGTAAAGTTATACATTTTTGCCGAAGCATATTGACCGAACATGTTTACTTTCCGAGAAAAAGCTGAACATATTCACTTCTGAGGGGGCAAACTGAACATGGCCACTTTCGGAGGTGCATTCGTGAAAATAGGCAACCTTTGCCAAAGGAAATCAACCAAACATGGTTGGCAAAAAAAGCACTTAACTATTTTTTACACACGTTAAGTTTTGCCAAAGATATTCAACCGAACATGTTTGATCTTATAAATACCTAACTACCACCGCAAAGCTCATTGATGGAAGATGGTCGCAAAACCCCTAGACAAAAGATAGTAGAGTGTTAAAGAATGAAGATGATATTTGAAGATCAATCGTGGACTTAGCCAAATTTTGAAGAAGAAATAAATTTCATTAACACTTTATCACAAAATACAAGGAGCAGATTACAAGGGAAAGAAAAAAAAGGAAGCCTATTCGGGGTCCTGGTCACCTGCTGGCTCCTCAGCATGTTCGGCTTCCTGACCTTCGGCATCGTCCTTTTTGGCAGCAACTTTTAGGGCTGAAGGTGGATTAGCTGGGAGATTCAGGAACTCTATCCTCAACCACTGCCAAGATGGCCCTTTGGGGATATCTAGGGCCACCAAAAATGAAAGGTTGAGGTCTAGAAATCTGGACAAAACTTGGTGACAGCTAGGCAAAAAACATCTTGATAAGAGGACTTAGTTACCTGATCGGACTTAGCCTTTTCTACATCCAAGTCCTCCAGTTCACTCTAGAGGACCTCGACCTCCCTTTCCAACTTCTTCTTTTCCTTTTTTTTCTCCTTCTTCAGCCTATTGACCTTGGCTTGGAGTTCAGAGTTAAGAGAAAATGCCTTTGTAAGATCAGCAACGGCATCCTCCTTCTCCTTTTGGAAAACCTCATTTGCCGAGGTCAAAGATATCACCCTCATGCCGAGGTCAAACATCTTTGAAGAAAATTCTTGAATAAGCTCCCCTTGGCTCTTAATCTCCTATTCCCGAAGGTTAGCCAGATCCTCCTTGGCTTTCTTATTAAGTTTGTCGTACTTAACAACCGAGCTGGCAAAGAGTTCCTTGGCCTTAGCCAAACTCTCCTCTAACCGACTTCGGATCGAGGTTTGTTTAGCTGCCCAGACCTGAAGGTACCCACTGTACGCGAACGGCTGCAAAAGGGGAAAATTCTGAATAGGGTTAAAAAAGGAACTCAGAAAAGGGAACTCAGAAATTTTCTAAGTCCTGAAGGATTGAAGTTTACCTGGGCAGCCTACTAGTTCATCCTCGCGGAAAAGACTTCTTCATTGGGCACTCCTCATTCAGGGACTGGAAAGTGGCGTTTGTCATACTGCCCTTTGCCATCTGGGGAGCCATCTTCTGGCTATCCTTAAAGAACAGGTTCATACCCTCCATGAAAGTCCAGAATAGCTCCCTCGGGACCTTGTGCCTCGGGATTTTGGAATCCCGTATAGCCCTCCTTCGGGCGTGGTCCTCCGCCCAGGGGGCCTGTACTTCTTCGCCTGCAAAGTCACACCGAAGTTCCATTAGAACATTATCCTTTAGCCATTCATCTATAAGGTATAAAATGCCAAAAATTTTCAAACTCATAGAAGAATGGCTAAAGGACATACCCGGAGGAAGTTCAGGATCATCTTCCTCAGAGTCACTAACTTTGAGGACCTTGGTGTGAACACCTTTGCCTTTTCTTTTTCTCGGCATTTCTCAGGTTCTTCGGCCAAAAGACCCCTGACCGAAGTTCCTGAAATATCTGCAGCAGTACTGGACTAAGGGGAGTTGAACAAATAGCTGGCTCTGAAGGTGGATCGACACGAACAGGAGTTTGGTTCTGCACCTCCACGGAGTCTTCGAGCAGAGACAGAAGGGAGTCCTCCTTGTCCTTCTACGACTTCGATGCTGAAGACGCTCCTCTCGGTGCCTTTTTCCTCTTTGCTGCCGCCTTCTTTCTTTACTACTCCCCCTTCTCTGCTTCGCCAAGGAAGAGACTCTTATAGAAGGCAGTAGACTTGTCACCCTTCTCTGCAGAAAAAAGAACATCAGTGTAAGTACAGAGGATATATATGACAAAAATCTGGAAAGGGACTTACTCTCTTCAAGAATTGGATAGGTGAGTTTGCCCCAAAGAAGCTTTACCAACCACGCCTTCTTGCCATCAAGAAGGGGCTTCAGCATATCCTTGTCGGTAATATGTTCCTTGACTACCCCCAGCTCCGAAGGACCTTTTCAGTCATAAAGTTCCACCTAAAGGGGAAGGGGTATAAGGAACACGGAGGGACCTCGGGATCCCAATCCGCGACAGCCCGAATACGGGTGTCAAATTCTTCAAAATGGGCTTTTAACTCCAATGTTATTAGCTTTCGAGGATCTACTACATCAATATCAAGGGTCCCCGACGCCTATTTGGTTGGCACATGCTTCCACTGCTCATCCACCTTAAAAAAGAAGACCTTTTTTTGCCACCCTCACCAACTGTCCTTTGTTCCGAAGGTGAACGTATATTTTTTGCTTCCAGATCCTCGAGGAAGCAAGAAGTAGAAGCCACCCTTCGAAACTGGGTAGAGTTTGCAGTACTGCATGAAGAAGATAAAGTGTGGCTCTATTTTGAAGACCCCACACATGCAAAGGAAGATGTTGAAATAAGAATAGGAGTTCGGGGGAAGTTGGTTCACGGCTATGCCATGGAATTGGCAAAAGTCACAAACCATCTTCGGAGGGGGATACCGAAGTCCGGCCTTCAGCTGAGCCCTAAAGATGGTAAGCTCGTCCGAATGAGGGGCATAACTAGGCATACCAGGGCTAGGAAGCCTAGTGACAGAATAAGAAGGAAGAAAGAATTTGACCGACCACTTTTAGACATTATCTGAAGTGCACATCGTGGATAAGAGTTAAGAGGAAGCCAACTCTCGGGGATGGGTTGAACTTCGGCTTGTTGAGAAGACATGTTCAACGAGAAGGCTTTAACCTCAGGGAGATGAAGGAGAAAATTTTGAGAAAAAATGGACATTTTAGAAATAAACGCGCCTATTTTGAACCAAGGCTGGAACTTCGCAAGACTGCTGCAAGTGTTGTCGGAAATGGCTCCGCCGCTAGCACCACCGCCAAAGAGAAGGTGAAAAAGGAGAGAAAAGCAAAGAGCAAAGGCAATGAAAAATGAGAAGTGTGGAGAACTCTAGAGGAGCAAGGGTTTATATAGACCGAAGGAGGCAGGCGAAGTGTCACCATAATGACCCTTCACATATGAAGAGACGTAACTGATGTAACGGACGTGACTGTTTGCCAATCACCAGGTGACACGTGTCACCTGACATGGAAAACAAGGGCATGCCTTCTGATAACTAGCAGATCTATGCAACCCTAGCCCAAAGTGATACATCTATTTGATCAGAAGACATGACGATTCACTGACAGGCAACAAGAAACCTAGAAAGGGAATGTACACTTCAGTCCGAAGGAACAACTTCGGGAACACCAAAAGCCTGGGCAAAGAATGAGTACCACCTAATGCCGAAGGCACCACCTCGGCTAGGAGAGGCATCCTGAACCGAAGAAAGGCCCTTATCCGAAGAAGGTAACCTTAGTCAAAAATTCAGTTAATACTTGCTGAGACGACTGTCACCTACCATAAAGAGTTCCACAAAATGCTTGCAAAAGCTCAAGTACCAAGTAGACAACTTCAGCTTTCCGAGGGGGCATGTGATAGCCAAAGGGCTATTAACACTTCTAGAATTCCCAAAGTGACCTGAGAAGCACCACCCTCGGGAAACATGAGTGACCAACCTCGGGAAAGAGGGGGCCCTTACCATCCTCGGGAAGAACACCACCTTATAACCGAGGGGCCATGATCCTCGAGATCTCCAGATCACCTAGCCAAAAAACAGACTTGGGGAAGACCTAGCACCAACCTTGGTGAACTGCAACCACCCTCGGTAGGTAACAAAACCAACCTCAAAAAATCTATATACCACCACTTTCGAAATAGCAAACTCACCAAGTTCTGGAAAGTATATTACCATCCTCGGCAAGGAAGAGCATTTTTTGAACGTGCCCCACTCTGCTAAAAGGATTCTCCTAATAGCCCTCGGTGGCCATATTGAGCCAAAGGGGGCCTCCTATTCTGAAGGAGTCTTATACCCCGAAGGGGTCTTGTAGAGATACGACAAAAATGATTAAGGAGCCTCTAACAGAGAGGCCTCGCACACGCCTCTGCCTTATGGCCGGAATGGCATACGGCCAGCTGGAGATACCTATCTTTCAGGTTATGGATCAAATCTGACCGAACACGTGTCACGATCTGAATAGGCTTTGTCAGACAGCCTCCTCCCTCCACCCTCCTATAAATACTTAGGAAAGGCCTTGAAAAGAAAAGGGACAGAACTTTGGCTATTCCCCACTCTTTGTTCCTTACAACTCTTACTCTCAAATACTAACTTAGGTGTCGGAGGCTCCTCCCCCGGAAACACATTCTAGGGAGTCTCTAACCCTTGTTCTTGAAAGTCTTGTAGACACCATCCTACCAGAAGTCTCTCATTCAGGCACCTTCACACCGGAAGTCTGTCCCACAGGCTAGCATGTCATACAACGAGGATGACGCGGGGCATCACTGTGAACTAGGGGAATGTAGCTAGGTGGGAGGCAAGTAGAAGAAGCCACGAAATGCAAGGGAATTGCCAAAAATTCGAATTCTAGTGGTGGTGGGAAGGTTAAGGGGAAGTCCCTTGACCTAAGGTGCCCTAAGTGCAAGAAGTTTCCTAAAACAAACCTTACTATTTTGATACTCAAGCTTGCCTATCGTGTGGTGCAATGTATCATTGGATCAAAGATTGCCCACAAGGGCAGGGAAGAAGGTTAGAAGACCAAGGTCCAGTGAGACCTACTTGAGCAAGACCCAAAGAGGCGTCACCCAGGTAGGGACATTAGAAACCAGTTGACACAGCCGTCCCTGGCCCCTGCCCAGGACACCTATGAGAACTTGGTCTCACGGCAGATTGCAGATGGTACTCATTGATATGTGCACGGATTAAATCCATGTCACTAGTTGATTACCCTAGAATATGTAATATGCATGTTCTTTATGCTTTGACGGGTTATTTAAAACCACAAAATGTTAATGTGGCCACAACTTTTCATATAAAACAAGTAGAGCAGTCAAAGCATACAAATCAACCTTTATATGAGTTAACTACACATAGCAACATGCGTGAGCATTCATACATATAGTAGCTAATGCCCACACTCAGAAAGCAATCCTCGAGTCCATGACTCTTCATTTCATAACTAAGGAGGCAACTAGAGTACTATGTACACATAGAAAATCCTCTACTGAGATCGTCTTATACTAACTCCCACCTTGGATGTGAATCCCAGTGGTGAGCTTTAGAGATCCCTCTGGATCCAACTAGGTCTAGCTATGCCTGACTATGTCCAATGTGCACTAGGCTCTGTAACCAATGAGCAATTTAGTTAGTACTGTGCAAGACCAACAAGCATCCAAACAATAAGTACTAGAATCATCAAAACTCAGGTATTCTACCTGTGCACCAAAAACTACTACCAAAGTAACCCTTAACGATCGCTCGACCCAACTCCTTCTGTATCTGCACAACAAAACAGTAAGGGTGAGAATCCAAGATTCTCAGTAAGGGTTAACCTCATGTACCAACAGTAAAACTATGGACAGATATGAAATAACTCATGCATACTCTCTTCTAGCTCTCCCAGTGTGAGGGACCTCTCATATATGTAAATATATGGATATGCATGCTCGGATCCCAAAGGACCGCTCCTCACATAATTTTTTTACTTTCTCACGGGCATCACTCCGTGGCTCACAAGTCTAGCTCTCAACTTGTGCCTCGTAAGCCTTAGCTTACGCCTGACTTTCTCACGGACGTCACTCCGTGGCTCACAAGTCTGGCTCTCAACTTGTGCCTCGTAAGCCTTAGCTTACGCCTGACTTATTATATAACCTCTCCTTAACTTTGTTGTGCAGGGGAATTGTGATGAGAACTATGTAACTAGGTTATCAAACCTCATAACCTCGGTGCATTTGAAGCCTTTCCTTACAATCCTGTGATTTCCACATTGCCAGGTTGCCAAGGGTTCTAAAACTTACACCTCAAGCTCATGACACTTGGTTATATTCACTTGCAACTTAGTTTCCTTGCTTACTTAACAAGTAACCTCAAAACTTTTCAAAACTCAAGGAAACTCCCATTTCTTGGGGGACTTCAGGAAGTCTCAAAGTACCCCCGGCATACTTGAGGCCCAAGGTACCTAAAGGACCCCCTTGGGACTCACCTCAATCATCCTAGCAAAATGTACAAAATTTTGCCTTTAAAAATTACCCTCACTTTGATTAAAAAAAACCTTAAATATGGGGTATTTTAGTTGTTTCTAAACCTTGGAAATGATAGTACTCCCTCTTAGCTTCCAGTGGAACTTTGAATCACCTCAATCAGACACCCGAGCGACAAGTTATGCTAAAAACAAAATCAGGTCTCCAATGCTATATTGGCGACCCGTCGCCACAGTTGTTGACATTCTGTGAACCTTTTTTCCAATTGGTGATGCATCGCCAATTATGGGTACCTCTTGGTGACAGGTCACCAATCTGTGAAACTGCAGAATTGGCACGCATTTTGCTGCTATGACCTTTGGCTACTTAGTACACATATCAAACATGCATAAAAAGCCACCAAACTTCACACACACATAGTTCAAGTTGCAAGGAACATAACCAGTAACTATTAGAATACCATTAATGATGCTCTATAACATCATCAAATCTTCCTCAAACCTCATAGTTCACCACAATTCAACCAAAACTCATACTCAATGCTATGGATAATTTCAATCAATTTCTTACAACAAACTCACGCCACAAGCATTGCTCAAGCTTAAAAACACTACTCCCTTACCTCAACTCCAAGATGCAAGCTAGAATCACTCCTCTTTTCAAGCAACCAAGTGCAAGAAATCCTCACCTAAGTTCCAATCAAAACCAAAGCACCAAACATCACAATCTTCCTTTCTAACCAAAACCCAAGCCTCAAATCACTCAAATAACATAGAATTAACCAAGAACACAATGCTTACCACATATCAAAAATAGGGGAGTAGAGAAATCATGCTTCCAAGCCTCCAAACCTTGTTTTCTAGCTTGAAACAAGTTCCTCTTGGTTGGTATCCTTGGATGGCAACTCTAGGAATCAAGATCACTTGATTTCTAGCTTGAATTGAGAGAGAAATGAGTGCTTGAGAGGGGAAAACGTGGTTATGGCAGCCATTAGCCACCTTTCCCTTCTTAAACCCTCACTCAACCCCTTAACCCATCCAAGTTACAACCCTTAAACACATAAACCCCCATCTTTTAACACATGCTCATTTCTTGATTAATTCTTGTTATTGTTTCAAGTTTGAGTTAAGGTTAAAGGTTAAGTTACAAAACTTAACTTAAAACACTCGGGACCCCGCCCGGTTACTCAGGATGCAAAATTACCATTTTGCCCCTGCTCCTCATCTAGTGCTTAAACCTCCTTGGAACTTAGTGAATTTTTGTAACTCCTTTATTCTAGCTTTGTAAACTTGAAATTAAAGTTCTAAACTTAATTTAGAACATTTTACCTCTCTCGGGAGTGCTGACTACTAGGAGGTCCATAACACAGTTAGTGTGAGATAAAGGCCTCTAGTGCAAAGAGCTAACAGAGTGTTCCAAGTGGCACCTAGGGAAGACCAGAGAATCATCAAGCATGGGAAGATTTGTTCCAAGAAAGGCTCACATCACAGTTAAGGGTCACTTAATGGTATGCACTGTATGTCTTAGTGTTCTGTTTGATACCTGGTGCATCTTGTCTATAGTAGCTAGGAAATTTGTTGATGCCATGAATTTACCTACTAAAATCATGCCTAGGATATCCTTAGTAAAAACAGCAGGTAGTCAATTTCTTTTCATAATGACCTATCCTAAGGATTGTGAGCTAGTAGTAGGAAAAACTTAGGTTATGACTAATCTAGCTAGTGTTGGACATTCCTAAGTATGATACTTGCTGTGTATGAATTGGCTCACTATGGTAACATAACAATTGATTGTGCTAAGAGAGAAATCACATTGCCTGATGGTGAAGTGCATGCATTATGAATTAAGGAATTAGTGTATGAAATGCATTACATGGAACTGGAGGTATTAGATGAGATACCTGTGATTTCTTGAGCATGATTACTGTTATGCATTGAATGAATTGGACAGTGTAGATGAAGTGGATAGAATACCTATAGTGAGAGACTTTCCATGAGTCTTTCCTAAAGATCTGCCGGGTATTCCTCCACCAAGGGAGATAGAGTTTGAGATCAAGCTGCAACCAAGAGGTAGTCCAATATCCATTCCTCCTTACAGAATGCCTATCACAAATGTTACCCACTCCAAGGTAGCACAGTTATGGTGCCAAAACTGTGCATTTAAACTCCCAGGATTGGTAATGTTTTGTAGGCCATCAGAACACTACCCTTAGCATGCATACCAAAGTGGCTCTATTGGGCACTATGTAAACACATGCATATTGGTCCAACCATCACAAACATATTCACATTTCATGCACACCATGGAAGCTAAGAAGGAAAACACTAGCACAAGTCTTAGTTTTGGCTTCCACACATTAGGCAATCTTGTTAAGTTCTAGTGACCAGCTACTGCACCTGTAACTTCCACTAATAAACTGTATCAATCTAGCCACATACCCCCCTATTTTTTTTTTCTCCATTATGAATTAGGGACTTATAGAAAACCAAGGAAATTTTTCTTAGATAAATAGCCCACCTATGGACCAGGTTATGGATTTTTGAAGTTGGTTACAAAATTCTGACCAAATGAACAGTAACTCATCCGATTTTGCAACATCATATCTTTAAGTACAAAGCTCCAAATCCATAAATTCAAAATTCCAGTTCAAACTCTAGATGTTCTATAGGAGTGGTCAAAATTTCATACCAAGATTCACTCTACACAGGGATATATTAAACTTTAGGTACACGGTCGAAATTCTGGCAACTTTTGGACCATTTTTCCCATACAATTTTTCCAAACCATGCAAACACTTCATTCAGAAGGGGAAAGCCCCCCAAGGTTATCCCATACATGTCCAATACAAATATTAATTACATTCTCTTGCATCTAGCAACTTTATGTGGCCAAAACCGAATTTACAAGTAAGCAGCCTATCATTCACACTTAGGCAGCTTTGCACCACATTACTTACATAGCCAAACCATTACTCAAATGTTCCCATACTTGTCTCATATTACATACAATACATGTACATGCATACATGCACTAAAATATTGTATTAACTCAGCTAAATACGCACCCTAGGTTATAGTAGGTCCTGAGACACAATGGACTCCAAAAACAGGATGCTGGACGGCTGCTGCACAACACAGTAAGTACCACCATTAAAAATACAAAATGTCCTCCTAAAATCACCAAAATTTCCAGCTGACAAATAGACATAGGGAAGTTCATGCACCTGAAATTTCAACTCAAAACCCAAACCACAAAGGGTAGTTTGAAGGTGATCTTTCAGCTGGACCTGAAATGACAGAATTGAGGAGAGTAAGTTTCATTGAGAAACTTAGTAAGGGTAACACTTGGATTCAATTGGAAATGTGACTATCATTGAAACTTGCATCCAAAGACACTAGAACAAAAAAACCACAATGCATATATACAAGATATAGCAACCAAATGCAGCAGCCAAACACAACCAACAAACACATGAAATGCAGCAGTAACAATATACCATAGGTTAGTCCATAAAATACATAATAAACATAACCAAATCACTATGGCAGGCCTCCTCAAGCTAATGCTTGGTCTTAGGAGGATTTTAACAGTAGTTAGTACTAACTTTGGGCTCTAGAAACCCTCACTTTACTGCCATCATTGTGCACTTCACACTAGGTCACAAAACCATCAATAAGTGCACTCCCCTCACTAAGCTTGGTTCATCAAGCACATGGCTCTCTTCCAAGCTTAGCCCTAGCTCCATGGATGTTTGAAAATACAGAAAAAAATCCATGAGAGCAAGATAACCCTTACCAAAGTGAGTAGGCCGAATTTGAAGCTTAATCCTTGAAGTATGCAAGAAATAGCTCTATTTTGCTTCGAATTGCTTCCTTTTGCCTTCAATTTCAATCAATTGCAAGTTTGAAGGTGTGGTGGATATGGAGGAAGTATGGCTGTGTTATTGGGCTGGGGGAGGACGAAAATTAGGGAGGGATAAGTGATTTGGCCACTTAAATGGCCTTAAATGAGCTTAAGGGCACCAAAACACACTTAAACAAGCTTAACCTTGCTTTATGACATTTTCCTTCTCACTAATTATGGTTTCTTTGTCTTAAACTCATTGGTACACATGTGCCCAACATTTTTGACTAATTATCAAGTCAAGGCTGCCTCCCCATAGTGGGATAACCCCACAATTCCACCCTTTGACTTAAGTCAAAAGCTTGAACACCTTAAGGTTTACACTAGGACATTTAGGTCCTTATTGCCTTTAATGTTTCCTTTGTCCAAACTTGTCTTCCATGAGTAATTTGGTCCTCCAATAGCACTTTCACACCATTCATATCCTTCCCATAACTCTCGAAGTCTCTTTCTTGAGAGTTTTGCAATTGAGTACCCAAATTTCCAAAACCTTACAAAAAAGTCCATAGGTTGCTAGACAAACAAGCAATCCTTAAGGCTTTTCTTGGGGGCCAAGTTACCAACTTGGAACACTTCTAAGGAGGTGTTGGTCATGCCTTTTATCCCCCACACTTCAATCACTATGGTGAGAATTACACAATATAATGATTTTTAGCCATTATGACACACTTGTAATTCTCCCATTTGTGAGGTGGTAACAGCAGAGATGAATGAGCTCAAGAAACAACTTGATGAACTTCTTGAAAAAAGGTTCAGATGGCCAAGTGTTTCACCATGGGGAGCTCCAGTTCTCTTTGTGAAAAATAAGGATGGATCATTGAGACTATGCATTGACTACCGGAAGCTCAATGTAGTGACTATCAAGAAGAAGTATGAACTCGCTAGGATTGAGGATCTATTTGATCTACTCAAGAGAGCTAAGATCTTCTCCAAGATAGATTTGAGATCTGGATACTTTCAGTTGAGAGAAAAGGAATTTGGATTGACTAATGCCCCAACTGCTTTCATGGACCTGATGAATAGAGTGTTAAGACCATATCTAGATAAATTTGTGGTTGTGTTCATTGATGACATCGTAGTGTATTCCAATGATGAAATTCAATATGAACATCAACTAAAGATTATCTTAAAGAGTCTGTTGGAACATCAGCTTTATGCCAAGTTATCCAAGTGCCAATTCTGGATAAAGGAAATGACTTTCCTAGGACACATCATAGATCCACAAGCCCTTATGGCAGACCCTGAAAAGGCCAAGGCAATGGAAGAATGGGAAAGACCAAAGGCTGTAAAGGATATTAGAAGTTTCCTAAGATTAGTTGGATACTACAGAAGATTTGTATCAGACTTTTCCATGATTGCCTCAGTTCTCACTCATTTAACCAAAAAGGGTCAAAGGTTTGAGTGGACTAAGAAAAGTGAAAGGAGTTTCCAGGAGCTCAAGAAGAGGTTGATTGAAGCTCCAGTATTGATTCTTCCTGATCCAAGCAAGCCCTACACCATCTATATAGATGCATCTAGATCTAAGGTTGTGTACTTATGTAAGCAAAAATTTCATTGCTTATGGGTCAAGGTAGTTGAGACCCCATGAGCAAAATTATCATACCCATGACCTAGAGCTAGCAGCAGTAATTTTTGCTTTAAAGAAATGGAGACACTACTTGATGGGTAGTTCCTTTGTAATCTACACTCACCAAAAAAGCCTAAAGTACTTGTTCACTAAGAAAGAATTGAGCATGAGGCAAAGGAGATGGTTAGAGTACATCAAGGACTATGACTGTAGTATAGAGTAGAGAGAGGGCAAAGGCAATCAAGTAATAGATGCCTTGAGCAGGAAGTACACGGATCCTCCAAAAAAAGGATCCATAACTGATCATGATGAGCATAATAGTCTACTATGCCGATGGCATAAATGGCATAAATGGGAGGAAGCCCAAATCTACACAATGAAAATCCAATCAAGATGGATTGAAGAGGACAGAAAGGCACATAAGACAGATCCTATTTTGAAAAGGATATCAGGAGAGGAAAAAGGTTCCTTGTTTGAATCTTTTGCCTACAAGCAAGGATTACTGTACTTCAAGGACCAAATCTATGTGCCTAAAGGACCAAAGCTCAAGGATGAAATACTTGAGGAAGCTCACACAAGCAAGTTGAAAATACATACAGGAAGTGAGAAAATGTATAAAGACTAGAAGACTCACTTCTGGTGGCCAAACATGAAGAGTGAAAAAACTACTTATGCCTCCAAATGTGAAAAATGCTAGAGGGTAAAGGTAGAACACCAAAAGCCAGCTGGTATCCTATAGACTCAACCTATACCAGCGAGGAAGTGGGGCAACCTAACCATGGACTTTTTGACTGGGTTGCCTCTGACTAGATTAAGGCATGATACAATCTGGGTCATTGTGGATAGGCTAACCAAATGTGCCCACTTCCTACCTATGAAGCTCACAGGTTCTCTAGCGAAGTTGCCTCAGATGTATGTCTAAGAAGTAGTGAGACTACATGGAATACCAAATTCCATTGTATCTGATAGAGATCCAAGACTTACAACTTAGTTTTGGATTGCTTTTCATAAAACACTTGGTACAAAAAACCTCCTAAGTATTGTTTTCTAACCATAGACTGATGGGCAAACTCAAAGGGTTATACACGTACTAGAAGAGATGCTAAGGAGTTGTGTCTTGGATTTCTAAGGTGAGTGGGACCAACACTTGCCACTGGTGGAATTTTCCTATAACAATACTTATTAGAGCACCATTGGCATGGCACCTTATGAAGCATTATATGGAAGAAGGTGCATGACACCCCACTGGTGGGTGGAATCCTCAGATCGAGTAGAGTTGGGTCCCAAAATCATTGAGCAAAGTATTTCCAAGATCAAGAAGATTTAAGAAAGACTAAAGGCAGTGAATGAAAGAATCGTAGCCTATGTGAACAAAGTAAGGAGAAACTTGGAGTTTGAGGTTAGTGACAGTGTTTGGCTGAAAGTTGCACCAACCAAAGGCATTACCAAATTTGGTAGAAGAACCAAGCTAGCTCCAAGATATATAGGCCCTTATGAGATCTTGGACAGAGTTGGCAAGGTAGCATACAAGTTAGCTCTACTGCGAGGCATGTTAAGTGTTCATAATGTTTTTCACATGAGTATGCTTAATAAGTGTCTATTATAAAGCATGCTATTGTAGTGGAAGACATACAGTTGGAACCTAACTTGATAAATGATGAGAAACCCATAGTTATCTTGGCCAAGGATATCAGAAGGTTCAGAAACAAGCTCATTCCAATGGTTAAAATTCAATGGTTAGACCACTTTGAAAGGGAAGCAACCTGGGAAATGGAAAAGTATCCTATAGAATACCCAAAGCCAAAGGAAATTTTGCAGGAACAAAATTTTCAAGGGGGTGGAGTATTATTACCACATCACAAAAATGGGAGAATTCCAAGGTGTGGCATAATGGCAAAAAATTATTATATTTTGTAATTCTCATCATAGTGATTGAAGTGTGAGCGGTAAAGGGCATAATCAATGCCTCCTTGAAAGTGTTATAAGTTGGTAACTCGGCCCCTAAGAAAAACCTTAAGGATTGCTTGTTTGTCAAGCAACCTATGGACTTTTTTTGTAAGGTTTTGGAAATTTGGCTACTTAATTGCAAAACTCTCAAGAAAAAGAGTTGGAGAGTTATGAGAAGGATATGAATGGTATGAAAGTGCTATTGGAGGACCAAATTATTTATGGAAGACAACTAAGGACAAAGAAAACACAAAAAGGCATAAAGGACCTAAGTGTTCTAATGTAGGCCTTAAAATGACTATATCTTTAACTTAAGTCAAATGGTGAAATTGTGTGGTTATACCACTCAAGAAAAGGCAGCCAAAGTAAGATAAGGATGGTCAAATGAGGGCCATGAGTTTATGACTTAGAAACCATGGTTTGGAAGTAAGGAAAATGACAAAGCAAGGTTAAGACTACTTAAGTGTGTTTAGTGTCCTTTTGACCATTTAGGTAGTCAAGCCCACCTTTTTTTCCCTCATATTTGGCCATGCCAGCCAAGGGACACAGCCCACCTCCAAACTTAAAGCTACTTCAAATTGAAGGCAAAAGGAAGCAATTGGAAGCAAACTAGAGTTATTGTCAAACCTAAAATTTGGCCTACCCATCTTGGTAAGAGTTATCTTGCTCTTATAGATTATTTACTATAATTTCAAGCATCCACAGAGGTAGATCTAAGCTTAGAAGAAAGCCATGAGTTGGATGAACCAAGCTTAGTGAGGGGAGTGCACTTAATGAAGGTTTTGTGACCTAGTGTGAATTGCACAGTGATGATAGTGAATGAGGGTTTGTAGAGCCCAAAGTTAGTACTAACTAGTGTTAAAAGCCTCCTATGATCAAGCGTTAGCTTGAGGAGGGGTGGCATAGTGATTTATTTAAGGTTATTGCATGTTTTGTTGACTAACCTACGGTTTATGTTGCTACTGCATTTCATGTATTTGTTGGTTGTGATTGGCTGCTGCATTTGGTTGCTATATCTTGTACATATGCATTGTGGTTTTGTGTCTTAGTATCTTTTGATGCAATTTTTAATAAGGGTCACATTTCCTTAAGAGTACAAGTGTTACCCTTACTAAGTTTCACAATGAAACTTATTCCCCTCAAATCTGCCCATTTCAGGTCTAGAAGAAAGATCAAATTCAAAATGACCTTTGTGGTTTGAGTTTTACCCTAAATTTTCAAGTACCTAAAATTCCTTATGTATTGTTATGATCTGGGAAGGTTGGTGATTTTAGGAGCACATTTGGTATTTTTAGTGATGGTGCTTATTCTGTTACATAGCAACTATCCAACATTCTGTTTCTAAAGTCCATTGTGCCTCAGGCACTCCTGTAACTTAGGGTATGAATTTAGCTTAGCTAAGACTGTTACATAGTGTATGTAAAATGAAACAAGTATGTGAACATTTGAGTAATGTTTTGGCTATGTATGTGATGTGGTGCAAAGCTGCCTATGTGTGAATAATAGGCTGTTTACTTGTAAATTTTGTTTTCGCCACATATTGTTGCTAAATGCAAGAGCATGTAATTCTTATGTGTATTGGACATGTATGGGATAGTCTTGGAGGGCTTACTCATTGTGAATGAAGTGTTTGCACACTTATGAAATTTTGGATGGGCAAAATAGTCATAAAGTGACAAGAATTTTGACTCTGCACTTAAAGTTCTATATCACCCTGTGTAGATTAAATCTTGGTATAAAATTTTGACAACACCTAGAGAACATCTAGATGTTTAATTTGGTTTTAAAATTTATGCATTTGGAACCCTGTATCCAAATTTATGATGTTCCAAAGTTGGCTGAGTTACTGTTCATTTGGTCAGAATTTTGCAACTAACTTAAAAAAACTATAACTTGGTCAATAGGTGGGCTATTGATGTAAATACAAATTCCATAGTTTGGTTTAAGTCGCTACTTGATAATGAAGTAAATAAAATAGTTGGGTAGAGAGCCAAATTAATATAGTTTTTTGCAGGAAGTTTTAGGTGCAGTGGCTGGTTACTTGAACTTAACATGATTCCGTAATATGTGGTAGCCAATTTTAAGACTTGTGCTAGTATTTTCCTTCCTTGCTGCCATGGTGTGCATAAAATATGAATATGTGTATATTGGTTATACCAATGTGCATGCACTTACATAGTGCCGAAGAAGGGCACTTGAGTATGCACACTAAGGGTATTATTCTGATGGCCTACAAAAGATACCAACCCTGGGAGTTTTACATGCACAATTTTGGCACCATAACTGGACTACCCCAGAGTGGGCAATAGATGTTGGTATTAGAGCATGGTTTGTACATGTACATATAGTTGCATTTTGCATGCTAGCTACATACATGAACTTAGTTTGCTAGCTACTAATGTCAAGTATCATTAAAACACCTATAATCTTTATATGTGCTGTTTGATGAATCATGAACAGGAAGTAAAGAAGGTTGCCACAAGGAGAGGGGACCCACCCCTAAGGTCTCCTACTGATCACAGGCAATAAAGAAATGGTTAGGAAAGGGGGAATCTGGGCCAACAGGGGCACCAAAACTTGAAGTGCCACAAGTTTGGTTAGAGCTTCAGAGAAGCTTAGCTCTAATCAATGAAAACTTAGTAAGACTGATTCAGGCACAACATCAAGGAGCCCAGGTAGCACTAGCTAAAGTAGTTCAAAGTGCACAACAGCAACTAGTATAGGAGACTAGGAACAAATTTGAATATGTTCTGTTTGGAAGATTGGTAAATAGAAATGATGAAGCTGATGAAGGGGAAGATAAAGATAGGAGAAATCATAGAGGAAGAAGAATGAGATTTGAGATCAGTCAGGTGCCCAAGGTGAATCCCTCAGTCTATGACCATTCCTCTATAAGGAATGAGATTGGGGAAGATCTCGAGAGAAGAGGTAGGAGAAGACATAGAGACTACAGAGAGCATCACCATGCTAAGGGTTCCCATAGATCCAGAAGACAGAACTGAGGTTCTCGATGGCTTAGATGAGGTCAGACTATTGTTAAAGTTTCAAGGACTCAGGCCTCCACAGTTTGGTGGAAGAGCTAGTCCTGAGAAAGCTGAGGAGTGGTTAATCTTCATTGAGAAGATGTTCGAAGAGATGCCACTTAGCTCCACCAGGTAGGTGTCACTGGCTACTTACAAATTGGTAGGCAGTGCCTAGATGTGGTGCAGAAACACCAAAGATAGGTATGTTGTCCAGAGGGGCAGAAGGCTAGGAAGAGATATTGAGATGAGCTGGCTAGAGTTCAGTCAACTGTTTCAGGGGCAACACATTAGTGATGCCATCAAGGATTTGAAGCAAGCTGAATTTTATTCTCTAATGTGGAATAACTTCAGTGCCCTAGAGTATGAGCATAAATTCAATCACTTGGTGAGGTATTCTCCTTAGTATCATGGACTAAAGGAGTTAAAGGCCAAAATATTTATGAGAGGCCTAAGGTTAGACATCAGAAAGGCTGTAAGACCTTTTGTAGTAATAACATACTATGAATTGATGCATAAAGATTTATTAGTAGAGAAAAAGGAGTATGAGAATAAGTACTTTCCCTGTTACCCAGTCCAAGGTAATCCAGTTATGGTGCCAAAACTATGCATTTAAACTCCCATGTTGGTGTGTCCTCTAGGTCATCAGAACAAGACCCCTAGTGTACATACTCAGGTGACCCTCTTGAAGACTATGCAAATACATGCATATTATTCTAACCATAACACACATATATACATTTATGCACACTATGGCAGCTAAGAAGGAAAACACAAACACAAGTCCTAGTTTTGGCTTCCACACATTAAGCATTCTTACTAGGTTCAAAAATTCCAGCCACTGCACCCAAACTTCCTCCAATAAACTATATTAATATAGCCATGTAACCCCCTGTTTTATTTGCTCCATTATAAATTAGAGACTTAGAGAAAACCAATGAATTTTTTTTTACATCAATAGCCCACCTATGGACCAAGTTATGGATTTTTTAAGTTGGTTACAAAATTCTGACCAAATGAACAATAACTTAGCCAAATTTGCAACATCATATCTTTGGATACAGGGATCCAAATTCAGAAATTTCAAATCTCAATTCAACCTCTAGATGTGCTCTAGATGTGGTCAAAATTTCATAACAAGATTCCTTCTACACAGGGAGATATAGAACTTTAAGTGCAGAGTCAAAATTCTGGTCACTTTATGACCATTTTGCCCATACAAAATTTCATAAGTGTGCAAACACTTCATTCACAAGGGGAAAGCCCTCCAAGGCTATCCCATATATGTCCAATACACATAGGAATTACATTCGCTTGCATCTAACAACTTTATATGGCCAAAACAGAATTTACAAGTAAGCAGCCTATCATTCACACTTAGGCAGCTTTGCACCACATCACATACATAGCCAAAACATTACTCAAATGTTCACATACTTGTCTCATTTTACATACACTACATGTACATGCATACATGCACTACATAATGGTCTTAACTCGACTAAATTCACACCCTAAGTTATAGGAGTGCCTGAGACACAATGGACTCCAGAAACAAGATGTTGGATAACTGCTGCATAACACAATAAGCACCATCACTAAAAATACCAAATGTGCTCCTAAAATCACCAAACTTTCCAGATCACAACTAGACATATGGAAGTTTAAGTACCTAAAAATTTAGAGCAAAAATCAAATGACAAGCATTAGTTTGAAGGTGATCTCGCAGCTGGACCTGAAATGACAGAATTGAAGGAGTAAGTTTCATTGAGAAACTTAGTAAGGGTAACACTTGGATTCAATAGGCAATGTAACCATCATCAAAACCTGCATCCAAAGACACTAAAAGAAAAAACCATAATGCATATATACAAGATATAGCAACCAAATGCAGCAGCCATTAACAACCATCAAATACATGAAATGCGGCCGCAACATAAACCATAGGTTAGTCCATAAAAAAAATAATAAACATAACCAAATCACTATGACAGCCCTCCTCAAGCTAATGCTTGGTTGTAGGAGGATTTTAACACTAGTTGGTACTAACTTTCGCCTCTAGCAACCCCAATTTTTACTGCCATCACTATGCACTTCACACTAGGTCACAAAACCTTCAATAAGTGCACTCCCACTAAGCTTGGTTCATCAAGCTCATGGCTCTCTTCCAAGCTTAGCCCTAGCTCCAAAAATGCTTGAAAATATAGTAAACAATATATGAGAGCAAGAGAACCCTTACCAAGGTGGGTTGGCTAAAAATCAAGCTTGATCCTTGAAGTATCCAGGCAATAGCACTAGTTTGCTTCCAATTGCTTCCTTTTGTCTTCAATTTCAATCAACTGGAAGTTTGAAGGTGTAGTGGCTATGGAGGAAGTGTGACTGCATTCTTGGCCTAGAGAAGGACAAAAATGGGAAATAAATAAGTGAGTTGGCCACTTAAATGGGCTTAAATGAGCTTAAAGGAACAAAACACACTTAACAAGCTTAACCTTGCTTTACGTCCTCTTCCTTGCTACAAAACCTTGGTTTATTATGCTTAATTTGTTGGCCCACATTTGACCATATCTAGACCATGCCTTAGCTGTCCTCCCTTTAGTGGGATAACCCCAAAATTTCTCCATTGGACTCAAGTCAAAAGCATAAAGAACCAAAGGCCTACACTAGGACACTTAGGTCCTTAACCCCTTTGTGTGTTTTCTTTGCCCACACTTGTCTTCAATAAGCAATTTGGTCCTCTAATAGCACTTTCATACCATTCATATCCTTCCCATAACTCTCCAAAGCACCTCTTTTTTTATAGTTTTGTAATTGAGTACCCGAATTTCCAAAACCTTACAAAAATGTCCATAGGTTGCTTGACAAACAAGCAATCCTTATGGCTTTTCTTGGGGGCCAAGTTGCCAACTTGGAACACTTTTAAGGAGGTATTGATCATGTCGTTTACCCTACACGCCTCAATCACCATGATGAGAATTGCACAATATAATGGTTTTTGACCATTATGCTACACTTTGTAATCCTACAATTTTTGGGAGGTGGTAACAATCCTCCCCGCCTTAAAAATTTTGGTCCTCCAAAATAGCCTTCAGCTTTGGGTATTCTTCAGGATACCATTTCATAAGGTCTTTTTCAATTTCCCAGGTTGCTTCTATTTCAGAATGGTGTGGCCATTGAACTTTAACAATGGGAATGAGCTTGTTTCTTAACCTTCTGGTATCCTTGGCTAAGATAGCTATAGGTTTCTCTTCATATGTCAAGTTAGGTTCCAACTATATGTCTTCCACTACAATAGCATGCTTTGTGTCCAATAGACACTTCTTAAGCATACTGATGTGAAAAACATTATGAACACTTGACATGCTTGGCGGTAGAGCTAACCTGTATGCTACCTTGCCAACTCTGTCCAAGATCTCATAAGGACCTATGTATCTTGGAGCTAACTTGGTTCTTCTGCCAAATCTGATAGTGCCTTTGGTTGGTGCAACTTTCAGCCAAACATTGTCACCAACCTCAAATTCCAAGTCTTTCCTTCTTTTGTTCACATAGGCTGTGGTCCTTTCATTGGCTGCCTTTAATCTCTCTTGAATTTTCTTGATTTTGGCAGTAGTCTCTTCAATAATTTTAGGACCCAACTCTAGCCTGTCTGAGGCTTCCACCCAATAGTGGGGTGTCATGCACCTTCTTCCATATAATGCTTCATAAGGTGCCATGCCAATGGTGCTTTGGTAACTATTGTTATATGAGAATTCCACCAATGGCAAGTGTTGGTCCCATTCACCTTTGAAATCCAACACACAGCTCCTGAGCATGTCTTCCAGTATCTGTATCACCCTTTCAGATTGCCCATCTGTCTGAGGATGATAAGCAGTACTCAGGTGGATTTTGGTTCCTAGTGCTTTATGAAAAGCACTCCAAAACCGAGTTGTAAATCTTGGATCTCTATCAGATACAATGGAGTCTGGCACTCCATGTAGTCTCACTATCTCCTGGACATACATCTGGGCTAACTTCTCCAAGGAGTCTGTGAGTTTCATAGGTAAGAAGTGGGCACATTTGGTTAGCCTATCCACAATGACCCAGATTGTATCATGCCTTAATCTGGTCATAGGCAACCCAGTCAAAAAGTCCATGGTTATGTTGCCCCACTTCCTCATTGGTATAGGTAGAGTCTGTAGGGTACCAGCTGGCTTCTGGTGCTCTACCTTTACCCTCTGGCATGTGGCACATTTGGAGACATAAGTAACTATGTCTCTCCTCATATTTGGCCACCAGAAGTGAGTCTTCAAGTCTTTATACATTTTCTCACTTCCTAGATGGATGTTCAACTTGCTTGTGTAAGCTTCTTCAAGTATTTCATCCCTGAGCTTTGCTCCTTTAGGCACATAGATTCGGTCCTTGAAGTATAGTAATCCTTGCTTGTAGGCAAAGGATTGATACAAGGAATACTTTTCCTCTTCTAAAATTTTTTCAGATCAAGATCTGTCTCCTATGCCTTTTTGGCTTCTTCAATCCATCTAGACTGAATGGTCAATGTGTAGATTTGGGCTTCCTCCCACTTATGTTACTTATGCCATAGGCATAGTAGACTATTCTGCTCATCATAATCAGTTATGGATCCTCTTTTTAGAAGAGTTGTGTACTTCTTGCTCATGGCATCTGCTACTAGATTGCCTTTACCCTCTATGTACTTTATATAGTAATCATAGTCCTTCATGTATTGTAACCATCTCCTTTGCCTCATGTTCAACTCTTTATGAATGAACAAGTACTTTAGGTGCTTATGGTCAGCGTAGATCACAAAAGAACTACCCATTAAGTAATGCCTCCTTTTCTTTAAAGCAAAAAATCACTGCTACCAGTTCTAGATCATAGGTAGGATAATTTTGCTCGTGAGGCCTCAACTGCCTTGACCCATAAGCAATGACATTTTTGTCTTACATAAGCACACAATGTAACCCAGATCTAGATGCATCTGTCTAGATGATGTACGGCTTGCTCAGATCAGGAAGAATCAATCCTGGATCTTCAATCAACCTCTACTTGAGCCCCAGGAAACTCTTTTCACACTTCTCAGTCCACTCAAACCTTTGACCCTTCTTGGTCAAATGAGTAAGAATTGAGGCAATCATGGAAAAGCCCGATACAAATCTTCTATAATATCTAGCTAATCCTAGGAAACATCTTAGTTCCTTGATAGTCTCTGATCCTCATTGAGCTTCTTGATAGTCAATGCATAGTCTCAATGATCCATCACCTTCTTCTTCACAAAGAGAATAGGAGCTCCCCATGGTGAAACACTTGGCCTTATGAACCCTTTTTCAAGAAGTTCATCAAGTTGTTTCTTGAGCTCATTCATCTCTATGATAGGCATTCTATAAGGAGGAATGGATATTGGACTAGCTTCTAGTTGTAACTTGATCTCAAACTCAATTTCCCTTAGTGGAGGAATACCTAGCAGGTCTTTAGGAAAGACTTGTGGAAAGTCTGTCACTATAGGTATTCTATCCACTTCCTGTTCATCAGTGCAATTCATTCAATGCATAACAGTAATCATGCTCAGAAATCCAGGTATCTCATCTAATACCTCTAGTTCCATGCCATGCATTTCATACACTAATTCCTTAGAATTCACTAATGCATGCACTTCACCATCAGGCAATGTGATTTCCCTTTACACAATCAATTCTTATGTTATGCATAGCAAGCCAATTCATACCCAGCACTAAATCATACTTAGAAATGCCCAATGCTAGCAGATTAGTCATAACCTTAGTATTTCCTACTACTAGCTCACAATCCTTAGCTAGGTCATTAGTGAAAAGACATTGACTACCTGCTGTTTTCACTAAGGATATCCTAGGCATGATTTCAGTAGGCAATTTCATGGCAGCAACAAATTTCCTAACCACTATGGACACAGATACACCAGTATCAAATAGAACACTAACAGTCATACCATCAAGGTAAATGTTACCTCTCAGTGCTCCTCCCTACTCTGATGTCTCTGGCCTCTCCACTTGGAAGACTCTGCCAGCTCTCTACACTGGAGGCCAACTTGGAGGAACTGGCCTCTGCTATCCCTCCCTAGGTGCTCCCCCTCTAGGTAGGAAACACCCCAATAGGCCTTACTGGACCTTGGTCTTCTGGCCTCCTTTGAGCTCATGGGCAGTCTTTGATCCAATGATCCATGGATCCACATCTTAGACACAATTGGGTGTCAAAATAGCAAGGTTTCTTTCCATGAAACTTCTTGCATTTAGGGCACCTAATTCCAGGGAACTTCCCCTTAACCTTGCCCTCACCACCAAGATGAGAACTCTTGGCAATTCCCTTGCCATGTGGTGGCTTATTTTGCTTGCCTCCTGCCTGGCTACTTTCCCCTAGTCCACTGGGAAAGTACTTAGTCTCATACTCCTCTTGCTCTACTAATAGAGCTTTCTACACTGCTTCATAGTATGTGACTGCTCCAAAAGTGAAAACAGCCTTTCTAATGTGTTGACCTTAGGCCTCTGACAAATCTTTTGGCCTTCAACTCCTCCAGTCCATGATACTGAGGAGCATACCTCACCAACTGATTGAATTTGTGCTCATACTCTAGGACACTGAGGTTGTCCTGCCTTAGAGCATCAAATTCAGCTTGCTTCATATCCTTGATGGCATCACTAATGTACTGCTCCTAAAATAGCTGGGTGAACTCTAGCCAAGTCATTTCCATGTCTTCTCCTGGCCTTCTGCCCTTCTGGACAGCATATCTATCTCTGGTGCTTTACCATATCTCTACACTACCTACCAGATTGTAGGTAGCGAATGACACTCTCTTGGTGGGGCTGAGTGGCATCCTCTCAAACATTTCTTCAATAAAGATTAACCATTCCTCAGATCTCTCAAGCCTAGCTCTTCCATCAGACTATGGAGGTCTTAGGCCTTGAAACCTCTCCAACAGTCTAACTTCATCTAGGCCTTCTAGATCTTCTGATCTATGTCTCTTGGATCTGTGAGAGCCCTCTGTATGGTGATGCTCTCTACCTTCTCCTGGATCTTCTTTCATGGCCTTCCTCAATCTCATTCCTAGTGGAGGAATGGTCATAGACTAAGGGATTGGTCCTAACTACCTGACCAATCTCAGACCCTAGTCTTCTTCCTCTTGGATTTCTCCAATCTTCATCTTCCTTCTCAATGGTCTCATCATTTGTGTCTTCTATGCTTCCAGAAGGAACATATTCAAATGTGTTCCTAGTATCCTCTTCTAGTTGTTGCTGTGCATCCTGAACTGGTTCCGTTGGAGCTACGTGGACTCCTTGCTGTTGTGCTTGAATTATCCTTACTAAGTTTTCATTGATTAGAGCTAAGTTCCTCTAAAGCTCTAACCAAACCTATGGCACTTCAGGGTTTAGTGCCCCCTATTGGCCTTGATTCCCTCTATTCTGTTAATTTCTTTGTCGCCCAAATTCAGTAGGAGGCCTTCAGGGTGGTTATCCTCTCCTTGTGGCAACCCTGCTTACTTCCTGCATTGATGATTCATCATAGAGCACATATAAAGACCATAGGTATTTTAATGGTACTTGGCACTAGTAGTTGACCAACTGAGTTCATATATCTAGATGCATGCAATGTAGCTATATGCTATGTACATGTACAAACCATGCTCTGATACCAACATCTATTACCCACTCTGGGGTAATCCAGTCATGGTGCCAAAACTGTGCATTTAAACTCCCTAGCGTACATACTCAAGCAAACCTCTTGAGCGCTATGTATATATATGCATATTGGTCTAACCATAACACCCATATTTACATTTTTGCACACTATGGTAGCTAAGAAGCAAAAGACCAGCACAAGTCTTAGTTTTGGCTTCCACACATTAAGCATTGTTACTAGGTCCAAAAATTACAGCCACTGCACCAAAACTTCCTCCAACAAAATGTATTAATCTAGTCTTATAACCCCATGTTTTCTTTGCTCCATTATCAAGAAGAGACTTAGAGCAAACCAAGGAATTTTTTTTTTACATCAATATCCCACCTATGGACCAAGCTATGGATTTTTTAAGTTGCTTACAAAATTCTGACCAAATGAACAGTAACTTAGCCAACTTTGTGATATCATATCTTTGGCTAGAGAGCTTCAAATTTAGAAATTATAAATTCTATTCAACCTCTAGATGTGCTCTAGGTGTGGTCAAAATTTCATACCAGGATTTCTTCTGCAGATGGATTTATAGAACTTTAAGTTCAGAGTCAAAATTCTAGTCACTTTATGACCATTTTGCCCATACAAATTTTCATGAGTGTGCAAACACTTCATTAATAAGGGCAAAGCCCTCCAATGCCACCCCATATATGTCTAATACACATGGAAAATAGATTCTCTTGCATCTAGCAACTTTATGTGGCCAAAACAGAATTTACAAGTAAGCAGCCTAAAATTCACACATAGGCAGCTTTGCACCACATCACATACACAGCCAAAACATTTCTCATTTTACATACACTACATGTACATGCAAACATGCACTACAAAAATGGTCTTAACTCTGCTAAATACACACCCTAAGTAGTAGGAGTGCCTGATACACAGTGGACTCCAGGACAGGATGCTGGATAACTGCTACACAATACAATAAGCACCATCACTAAAAATACCAAAAGTGCTACTAAAATCACCAAAATTTCCAGATCACAACTAGACACATGGACATTAAATTACCTAAAATTTTAGATCAAAACTCAAACTAAAAAGATTAGTTTCAAGGTGATCTCTCAGCTGGACCTGAAATCACAGAATTGAGGGGAGTAAGTTCATTGAGAAACTTAGTAAAGGTAACACTTGCATTCAATAGGCAATGAAATCATTATCAGACCCTGCATCCAAACACACTAAAACACAAAACCACAATGCATATATACAATATATAGCAACCGAATGCAATAGCCATTCACAACCATCAACCACATGAAATGCGGCATCAACATAAACCATAGGTTAGTCCATAAAACTCATAATAAGCATAACCAAATCACTGTGGCAGCCCTGCTCAAGCTAATGCTTGATCTTAGGAGGATTTTAACATTAGTTAGTACTAACTTTGGGCCCTAGAATCCCTAATTTTTGCTGCCATCACTGTGCACTTCACACTAGATCAAAAAACCCCAATAAGTGTCCTCCCCTCACTAAACTTGGTTTATCAAGCTCATGGCTCTCTTCCAAGCTTAGCCCTAGCTTCATGGTTTCTTGAAAATACAAAACACAACCCATGAGAGTAAGAGAACCCTTACCTTGATGGGTAGGCCGAATTTGAAGCTTGATCTTTGAAGTATCCAAGCAATAGCTCTAGTTTGCTTCCAATTACTTCCTTTTGCCTTCAATTTTAACCAATTGCAAATTTGAAGGTGTGGTGGCTATGGAGGAAGTGTAGCTATGTTCTTGGGCTGGAGGAGGCTCAAAATGGGAGAGACATAAGTGAGTTGGCCACTTAAATGGGCTGAAATGACCTTAAGGGCACAAAACACACTTAACAAGCTTAAACTTGCTTTATGTTCTTTTCGTTGCTACAAAACCTTGGTTTATTATGCTTAATTTCTTGGCCCACATTTGGCCATATCCCTATCATGCCTTAGCTGTCCTCCCTTGAGTGGGATAACCCCAAAATTTCTCCATTTGACTCAAGTCAAAAGCATAAACAACCAAAGGCCTATAATGGTTTTTTCACCATTATGATAGACTTTGTAATTCTCCCTTTTTTTTTTTTTTTGAGGTGGTAACAAAGTGCACATAATTCCTATGTGTATTGGACATGTATGGGATAGTCTTGGAGGGCCTACTCCTTATGAATGAAGTATTTGAACAATTACGAATTTTGTATGTGCAAAATAGTCATAAAGTGATTAGAATTTCGACCATACATTCAAAGTTCTATATCTCCCTGTGTAGAATGAATCTTGGTATCAAATTTTGACCACACCTAGAGCAAATCTAGAGGCTTAAATAGATTTATAATTTCTGCATTTGCAACCTTGTAACCAAAGTTATCACATTGCAAAATTGGCTGAGTTACTGTTCATTTGGTCAAAATTTTGTAACCAACTTAAAAAATCTATAACTTGGTCCATAGATGTGCTATTGATGTAAAACTAAATTCCCTAGTTTGGTTTAAGTCTCTACTTGAGAATGATGCAAATAAAATAGGGGGTACATGGATAGATTAAAACTATTTTTTGGAGGATGTTTCACGTGCAGTGGTTGGTTACCTAAACTTAACAAGATTGCCTGATGTGTGATAGCCAAGATTAAGACTTGTGCTAGTGTTTTCCCTCCTTACTACCATGGTCTACATAAATTGTGAATATGTGTATAATGGTTAGACCAATATGCAACCATTTACATAGTGCCCAAGAGGGCCACTTGGGTATGCACACTAAGGGTATTGTTCTGATGGCCTACAGAACAAAGCAACCTGAGAGTTTTAAGTGCAAAATTTTGGCACCATAACTAGACTTCCCTAAAGTGGTTAACAACATGGTCAATATACATGTCCAAAAAGTTGATCTAGCTAGGTGGCATGTATGTTACACAACTTGGGCTACACAGTTTCAATGCCTAAACTTACATGGACCTACATTCTTATTTGGAATTTTAGGTAGCATTTATCTTATGAACTTCCTAGTTTTTACAAAAACTAGGATAGTACCAAAGGTAGCTAATCTCATGGCAGCCATTAAAGCCTATATTCTTAAATCGTTAGTTCATAGTACAAACTTTTCCAATCTTTCAACTATCCAATTTAACCAAGCCAATACGTGTTTATTCATATACCTCAAAGGAGGTTCACAACCACCTATTCCTCCCCTTTGTTCCCTAAAATGTGAAGGAAATAAGGCATGCGCACCTTTGTGCTCAATAAGGGATCAATTCGGCACCTAGTACCCACAAAGTTTAAAACGTTGTCATATTCATAAATACATGATTGCTTTTTCAAGTACCTGCAAACAAAGAAAAAAAAAGACAAATATGATACGAAAGAGGCATAGAAAAATGTAATACAAACATATCTATAAACATAATTTGGGGTTAGCATACACATCCAACAAAGAAGCATGCAAACACACACTCCACACAGATGACTTTTCATTTTAAGGCCTGGGATGCATTTTTTTCATTCAATTAAACTTGTGTTCACTTGATTTAGTCAGGTTAACATAGAGCTCTAGGCTATTGAACAAGTTTAGCCAAGCTTGATCAACACCCTAATCCTTGCCTTATGTAGGCTAGCTAGCTTGCTATAGTGCACGTAGCACCCTTAGCCCCTCTTTTTAGTTCCTAGGGTCCTTTGGCCTCAACCATCACCTAGGGTAACCTCCTTCCCATAAAAATTTATGTGAAGGAGCATAATTAAACCCTTTCCTAATTAGATATGTAGCTAGTTAGCTGAGCCCTCGAATGCACGCTCATATGCCGACCTTTAAGCCGCCATACTTGGTTTTGGCCTTCTTTGCTCCTAAAGCTTTTCTTGGTTATTTCTACAATCTTTGCGCAAAATTTTTTATTGTGGTAGCTATAAGAAACACCTAAGAAGCTGCATTAATTTAGTACATGTCCAAGCAGTGGGGAGGAGTCTATGCTGGTTGTACTTGGTGACCTACTTTTTTACCAATTTCGGCCTTAACCTCCTAACAAGGCCTTTGTTTATTTTAAGTTATTTAGTCAACTTGTTCAAACTAGTTTGTGGGGAATTTTTTCTACCCACTTGATCTTTTAATTTGGCCATCTATGGCACTAAACTTTCATGTAATCATGCAAACCTCTTAAGGCTACAAAAAGCCCCCTAGTGCACTCGATGGTGCACATTGCATTTCTTACGTGCTCTTTACTTCTTTTTAGCCTATATTACAATTCTAAGCTTCATTTCAAATTTAGGCATCAAAATTTCACAATTTTCATCATGGGCATTTGGCTTGAAACCTTCTTATTCGCATAGATGCACACAAGGGTGTGCTAGTGAGCCACCTTGTGCCCCTCCCTTGGTGCACCTTAGTACTATGGGTTTATTAGCCAACTCTTTCCTCATTTCAAACCCTTATGTCAAAACCCAGTTTGGTAGTTAATTTGATCCAATTTTGGTTTTCAAGGCATGGTACTCTCACTCATGCCCCCTTATGTGCACCTAAGGTACCCTTGGGCACCCCATTGGACACCTGATTGCATATACTGCTTGTATTCATATATAAGACTTGTTTCACATATATGCACACCTTACAGACAATTTATGTATGTTCTAATTACAACCCATGTCCTATACAAGTCACAAGCATGACATTCTCGCCCCCTTAAAAAATTTGTTCTTCCAAATTTTGCAAGAATTTTAGAAAATAACTATCAGTATCTCCTAAGCATTTCACCATTAGTGTCCCATGTGGCCTCCTACTCAGAATGATGAGTCCACTAAATTTTCTTCTTGCTTATCCACATTTTTCTTAACTTCCTTACATCCCTAGGTAGAACCTTCTTACATTCTTCTTCATAGGTAAGATTGGGTTCACTAGGATGCTAGAAGTTAGTATTGCTTGATGTGGATTAGATAGATATCTCCTGAGCATATTGACATGAAAAGTATCATGTACAAGAACTAATTCTGGATTTAAGTTTAGCTTATGAGCCATATTGCCAACCTGATCAGTATCTATAATGGCCTAATGTATCCAGGAGCCAATTTACCTTTCCTGCCAAATGTCATCGCTTTTTTCATTGGGGTTATTTTGATTCACACATAGTCTCCTACTTGATATTCAAAATCCCTCATTCCTTTTTGGCTAGCATAGGCTTCTTCTCATTTGTTCGGAACTTTGATACTTGGATCAATTTAATTTTTTTAGTAGTTTCGTGAATTAGTTCTAACCTTATTTCAATCTTGTCTTTAAAGTCCTGCCAAAAATGGGGAATAATGCACCTTCTTCCAGACAAAGCTTCATAAGGTGCCATCTTTCTCACTGAGTGACAAACTATTTTTTTGTGAGAACTTTATCAAAGGTAAAAGTTGATCCCATTCTCCTTTAAAGTCCAAGACACAACACCTTAGCATATCTTCAAGAGCTTGTATAGTTCTTTCTGCCTGCCCATCTGTCTAAGGATGATAGGTTGAGCTTATTTTCAATTAAGTACCCAATGCCTAATGTAATGATCTCCAAAACATTTATACAAATATTGGGTCTTTATTTGAAATTATATCCTCAAGGATACCCTATAATCTTACAATTTCTTTAAAATATAGCGTGCTAGCCTATCCAATGGATCAATGAGATTCATGGATAAGAAGTGGGCTAACTTGTTAAGTCGATCCATGATCACCCAAATGATATCATGTTTTCTTCTTGTCATAGGCATACTCACTAAGAAATCCATGGCTACGGATCCCTTTTTCCATTCCGGTATGTGTAAACTCTGTAATTTACCCCTAGTTTCTGATATTCCATCTCAACTTGTTGGCACACAGAACATTTGGACACAAATATGCTAATTTATTGTCTCATGTTCAGCCACAAAAAATGCTCCATCAAAATTTGATACATCTTCAGAGTCCTAGGGTGTATGCTCATTTTTCTATAATGAGCTTCTTTCGGAATTTGTTCTCTTAAATCAAACCCTTTGGGTATATAGATCCTATCTTAAATCATACCCTTATGTGCTTGACCAGTTATTCTAGCATGATCTTTATCTTGCTATTGTGCCCTCAAAATTTCTTCCTTCACGTTTATTGAACATTCAATTGAGTTTTTTCTCACTCTAGCCATTTACTAGCCAAACAAGTTAAGCTATTGATCTCATTTTGTTCTTCTTTTCCTCCATGTCTTAAGATACCTGTATATTTTCTGCTCAAGGATCAGGAACTCTATTAGCTTTACCTTCTGTGTACTCATTGGTACAATCAAAGCCTTTAAGATATTTTCTTTGCCTTATATTTAATTCTTTATGAGTAGAGAGGTATTTTAGGCTTTTGTGATTAGAGAAGATTTGAAATTTAGTACTGAATAGGAAATGTCTCCACTGTTTCAAGCCAAATATCATAGCTACAAATTCTAGATCATGCACTGGATAATTCTTTTCATGTGGCCTGAACTGCCTTGAACTATAGGCAATGGGTTACTTTTCATGCATTAATACACATCCTAATCCCACAATAGATGCATCTATATAAACCTCAAAGGGTTATTAGGATCAGGCAATATCAAAACAAGTGTTGCAATGTGCTTATCCTTAAGACCTTGGAGGCTTCTTTCACTTTCCTCACACCATTCAAACTTTTACCCCTTCTTGGTCAACTTGGTTAAAGGGGTAGCCATTTCTGAAAAATTAGGTATAAAGCTTCTATAATAGCTAGCTGGGCCCAGGAAGCTTTTAATTTCCTTGACTCTTTTTGGTTTCTTCCATTGTAAGATAGTTTTAACTTTGGTTGGCCTAAGAATTCAATCTGATTTGTCCAGAAATGGCATTTACTCAACTTGCCATATAATTGGTGTTTTCCTAGTAAGCCTAGCACCGTTCTTAAGTGCTTCTCATGCTCCTTCTCATCCTTTGAATATATTACATTATCATCTATAAGTATCAACACAAAGTGGTCTAGATATAATCTAAATATCCTTCCCATCATGTCCATAAAGAATGCTAGGGCATTAGTAAGTCCAGAAGGCATTATTTTATATTCAAAGCGTCCATATCTTATGTTGTAGCTAGGCTTAGGAATATCTCCTTTCTTAACTCTTAGTTGGAAGTATATAGATCTAAGACAAATCTTTAAAAAGACTGTAGCGCCCTTAAGTTGGTTAAATAAGTCCTTAATTCCAAGGAGATAATACTTATTCTTTACAGTCATAGCATTAAGCTTTTTATAGTCAATGCATAACCTAAGTGTCCCATCCTTATTTTCACACACTACAATGGTGCTTCCTAAGGGGACACATTTGGCCTAATGAAACCTTTTTCAAGGAGCTCATCTAATTGCTTCTTCCATTCATTCATTTTAGGAATTGCCCTCTTGTAAAGTGCAGTAGATATAGTACTAAAATCTGGACCTAATTTGATTTGAAATTCTATTTCCCTTAAAGGTGGTAAGCCTGTTAATTTAGAAGGAAATACTTATGGAAAGTTTCTCACAACAGGAATCATGTCTAGTTCATCTTTAGTTTCTTATTCATTTGAGCCCATCTACTTTTCTTCAAAAACTATAGGCATGCAATCCATTACCTTTATTTCTCCAACATTACACCTTATTGACTCCTTTAAAGAGTGTTATATGGATCCTAGCAGTATTAACCTTCTACCTTGGCAATCTATAGTAACATTATTTTCAGCTAGCCAATTCATGCCCAATACTATATCATATCCTTTGGTTTCCAAAATGATCATATTAGCCTTTAGTTCCAGCTTATCTAGCCTAATCACGCAAGCTTTGGCTATGTGATGTGAGAACATCATTTCATTTCTAGTTGTTCTGATCATATACATTTAAGGCAATGTTGTAACTTCTAGGTTTAATTCTCTTACCAATTTCGCTAAAATAATTGATATCGATGCACCAGTATCATAAAGCACAGAAAATGAGTTTACCATAAAGATAAACGTTATCGTACAATGCTTCTCTTTTTAGCTTGTTTTGGCTTATGGCTTATTTTCTAATGTTGGGCTCCACCTTCTTATTTGTTCCCTCACTTTGATACACTTTTCCAACTTATGCCTATAATTTATCTAATATTGGCTGGCTTGTTCCTCCCTATACTAACTTGGGTGGCAGGGGTGCTACTGCTGCCCTTCGCTAGCTATGTTCACCTTTTGGCCAAGGAACCCCAAATCTGACCAATCCTCTTATTTCTTTTTTCTTACCTGGGCAATCTTTGACCCAATGTTCGTGGGAACAACACTTTAGGCACCTTTCTATAAGCTTATAGCATGGTTTAGAGCTATGATACTTTCCACAGGTCTGGCATTAAGGCCCCTCTAAGGATCCATAGGTCTCTTCTACTTTATTCAAAACTCAGCTCCTCCTAGCCTTTCCCTGGCTCTTTTCTTGCCGTTCTTTTGTCCCTCAGGAACTCCTCCAAAGTTTCTTACTATAGGGTGATTGAATTCTTGCTCCAATGTTAGGGCTCTTTGAATAGCCTCATAATAGTTCTTAATACCAATGGCTTTGAGTATTTGTGTCAATTTAGGCCTTAACTCTCTTACAAACCTTTCAGTGCTCAACACTTCCTGTCCACAAAAAAAAGAGAGCATATTTGAGGTGGCTACTAAACCTAAACTAATATTCTCTTATGGACATATTTCTTTATCCCAACATATCAAACTCCACTTGCTTTTGATCTTTAAGAGCATCATTGACATATTGCTGCTGGAACACTTAATGAAATTCTGCCCACCTTAAGGGTTCTTTCTTCCTTTTGGGCTTCCATTCAATCGTACTCAAATGAGCACTTTGCATTGCCCTCCACCAAAGTTCTGCACTTGCCTCTAGCTTAAAGGTACCTAGGAATACTTTTTGGACGGATGTAACCTTTATTCTCTCAAACACTTTCTCTATCTAGTAGCTCCAAAATTTAGTTTTATCTAGGTGACAATTGCCCTTGAACATTGGGGGCTTATTGATGGGTTTCGGGAGCCAAACAGCGCAGCGGAATTTAACCGAAACCCTCCAGGATCCAAGTGAAACGGGGTAAACCGGGTGTTCAAAAATTTTCATAACTAATTTTCGGTTGAGATCTCTCACTCAACTGTAGAGTCGAATCACAAAACCTGAATAGTTGACGTGTTCAGGCTCTCTATGGTATCCACACGAGCCTCTCAGGATCACCACGCTTTCACCACATCCCGGTAGATGCGTTTCTCTTGCGCTCGCAGTGCTAGCCTGCGTCCTCCATGGAATTGCAAGAGAAGAGTGCGGCTGTCCTTTTTGGAGGCTAGGGCAAGGAGACCTACGAATTTCTCACTTAAAAGTTGTATTTATAGTGAGAGTTAACTTCTAGGCCTAATGGGTTTCAAAACCCTTATCCAATTAGGATTTAATTTCCGGCTTAATAATGGCTCAACTCCTTGGCCCATTACTAATACGAAATTAAAGTGAAACCATAACCTAAATAATTAGCCCATGCACTCTAATGATCCAAATAGCTCTATGTGTGCGACCCAATAGGCTCTTGCCATGTTGGCAATGACCATAAGCAATGAGCGGTGTCTAGCAACACATCATTGCTACCCAAGTGACAAGATTGTCGGTGAATCGACTAAACCTTTATGATCATCACCGATATATGCCATTGTCCCTTTGTCCAAGATATCAAGACTAAGCACGAGACATGGAATGTGTCACTCTCGTATAGACCAATCTTTGGTTTCTTGATTACTGAGTAGACCAACTTAAACTGATGACTTTGATATCATATATCAACTCATCGGAGCATGGCCATGCATTTTCGAAGTCTCACTCTATCAAGGGGCCCGAAGATATCACTCCCGTTACATAGGATGGACAAATCCCATCTTGATCATACAAATCCCTCCGCATGATATGTGACATACCCAATGACCTCCTTCAAGTTCACTCAGTTACGAGGAACAAAGGAAAGTATCAAAGTATGTGACTCACATGTAGGGAACCTTGATGATCTTAGGTCGAAGGACTACATATACCATGATCACTATGAGAATCACTTATGACACTCATATAACGATCCATGAAGTGTTCTCATGGTGGGTCGGTCCAGTACACAAGTTCTCCAACTTGTACCCATATGTAGACTACATATCTCATATTAGTCTCCACATATGCTAGTCATTATCTATTATTGCAACCCGCTCCACAATAATACTAGACTAGGGACGTTTAAGAATATCATTATTCTAGGGTTACAATTATGCTTATTACGTTACGTAGAAACAAAACAACAAACAAAATTGCTGGATTAATGCCCAAATAAAATATCATGACTCAATGTGCAAAAATACAATCATCTCATGATTGGCTTTTTGGGCACAACACTAACACTTATGTGCTAGAAAGCCTTCTACTTGGCCTTCCCTTAAAGCTTCTCATTTGGGTCTTTCTTTCCCTTTTCAGGAGTCCTTGCCTTTCCTCTGTAAACTGGCCCCTTGGAATTTTTAGAAGATGGCTTCACTCTTTCAGCATTAATGCCTAATTGCTCACATTCTCTATTCACATCACTTGCTCTAATTTCTGATCTCAACTTCCTCCCCTTGGGTTTCTCCTCTCATCATCTTGTTCAGTTCCTCATCTACTTCATATCTGCTAGCTTGCTCTTCTCTTATTGGTTCCTTTTCCAGCCTTAGTGCCATTCTTTCTTCTTCCAGTCCTCCCTCAGTCATGGCACCTCATGGTGCCTAGGCTTAGCCCCTAATAAGGACTTGTATACCTACCATAAGTTTTACAATTATAGCTTGCACCATTCCTATCATGTGTTCCATTATGTGCTGGCCTGGCACAATAGATCCAGGCTCTATGGACCTATTTTGTGGCTTTGTGCTACTCTCAGCTACCTCTTCATTCTCATGCTATTGATCATTTATTTGATCAGCCCTAGAGTTTAATTAGTCCTCTTTCTCTCCATCACTGCCTCTGGCCATTATTCCTTCAAAACATATGGATGATTCATACTTATCATAGTCTAAATTACCGTAACAGACCATCAAGGTCATATATAACCATAACTTTTATACTAACTCTGTCACACCCCAAACCCCCCCACCCCATTAAACATAGGAGGTTAAGCCAAGTTTTAACCAACTTTTAGGTTTCAATGGGTGAAGTGGAGCATTACCACCAGGATGCTTAGCAAATTTTAAATACTTGTCTCGAATTTCATTCATTAGTAAAGCAAAATCATGAGTGAAGGTTGCTAACTAAAGTAGTCCACAACTATTAATTAAGTTTAGATCTTAATGGGTTAAGTATGTTGATGCACCCGAGTAATCTTCCATTATAGCCAACTAGGTATGTATAAGAGTATGCGTTAGTGGGTGTGCACATCATGCCTGGTGTGCTTACCATTGGTGTGTCGATAGTGTAGGCAAGATGTGTGCACGTAGCTGGATGCTGAGCCGCACTAGTGGGCTACCGGGTGTGGTAACAGAGGTGTATGCACCTGTGCATGTATATGTCCTAGTGTGCCCAGGAGGGCTTACCTTAGGTGTCACCACCACATAAAAATGGGAGAGTTACAAAGTGTGACATAATGGTCAAAAGCAATTATATTGTGTAATTTTGACCACAGTGATTCAAAGTGTGAGGGCTAAAATGCATGATCAACACCTCCTTAAAAGTGTTCCAAGTGGGTAACTTGGCCCCTAGGAAAAGCCTTAGGGATTGCTTGTTTGTCAAGCAACCGCTGGACTTTTTTCTAAGGTTTTGGAAATTTGGGTACTTAATTGTAAAACTCTCAAGAAAGAGCTTTGGAGAGTTTTGGGAAGGATATGAATGGTATGAAAGTGCTATTGGAGGACCAAATTGCTTATGGAAGACAAGTGTGGGCAAAGAAAACACAAAAAGGGCTTAAGGACCTAAGTGTCCAAGTGTAGACCTTTGGTTGTTTATGCTTTTGACCTGAGTTAAATGGAGAAGTTTTGGGGTTATCCTACTGAAGGGAGAAAAGCTAAGGCATGGTAGGGATATGGCCAAATGTGGGCCTAGAAATTAAGCGTAATAAACCAAGGTTTTGTAGCAAGAAAAAAGACATAAAGCAACGTTAAGCTTATTAAGTGTGTTTTGTGCCCTTAAGCTCATTCAAGCCCATCTAAGTGGCCAACTCATTTATCTCTCTCGTATTTTCATCTTCCTTCAACCCAAAAACACAACCACACTTCTTCCATAGCCACCATACCTCCAAGCTTGCAATTAGTTGCAATTGTAAGCAAGAAAGGGTAATTGGAAGCTATTTGGTGCTATTGCTTGAGTGCACCTAGGATCAAGCTCCAATTTCAGCATACCCACTAGGGTATGGGTTGTTTTGCTTTGATGGATTATTTACTGTATTTTCAAGCATTGATGGAGCTAGGGCTAAGCTTGGAAGATAGTCACGAGCTCAATGAACCAAGCTTAATGAGGGGAGTTCACTTATTAAAGGTTTTGTGACCTAGTGTGAAGTGCATGGTGATGGTAGCAAATTGAAGGGTTTCTAAAGCCCAAATTTAGTACTAACTAGCGTTAAATCCTCCTAAGACCAAGCATTAGCTTGAGGAGGGCTACCATAGTGATTTACTTAAGTTTATTGCATGTTTTATGGACTAACCTATGGGTTATGTTGCTGCCGCATTTCATGTGTTTGTTGGTTGTTAATGGCTGCTGCATTTGGTTGCTATATCTTGTATATATGCATTGCAATTTTGTATTTCATTGCCTTTGGATATAGGTTTTAATGATGGTCACATTTCCTTAAGGGATCAAGTGTTTCTCTTACTAAAACTTATTCCCCTCAATTCTGCTATTTCAGGTCCAGCAGAAAGATCACATTGAAACTAACCTTTATTGTTTGAGTTTTAATCTGAAATTTCAGGAACTTAAACTTATGTATGTCTAGTTGTGATCTGAAAATTTTGGTGATTTTAGGAAAACATTTGGTATTTTTAGTGATGGTGCTTATTGTGTTACGCAACAGCTACATAGCATCCTGTTTTTGGAGACCATTGTGTCTCAGGCACTCCTGCAACATAGGGTAAGTATTTAGCTAGGTTAAGAAAATTATGTAGTGCATGTATACATGAACATTTGAGTAATTTTTTGGCTATATATGTGATGAGGTGCAAAGTTGCCTAAGTGTGAATGATAGGCTGCTTACTTGCAAATTCTGTTTTGGCCACATAAAGTTGCTAGGTGCAAGAACATGTAATTTCTATGTGTACTCGAATGTATGGGATAGCCTTGGAGGACTTACCCCTTGTGAACATGGTGTTAACACATTTATGAAATTTTGTATGGGCAAATGGTCATAAAGTGACCAGAATTTTGACTCTGCACTCAAAGTACTATATCTCCCTGTGTAGAATCAATCTTGCTATGAGAGTTTGACCACACCTAGAGCACATCAAGAGGTTGAACTGGAATCTTGAATTTCTAAATTTGGAGCCCTGTAGCTAAAGATATGATGTTGCAAATTTGGCTAAGTTACTGTTCATTTGGTTAGAATTTTGTATCCAACTTCAAAAATCCATAACTTGGTCCATAGGTGGGCTATTGATGTAAGACCAAATTCCATGGTTTGATTAAGGAATCTAATTGATAATGAAGTGAAGAAAGTAGGGGGTTAAATGGCTAGATTAAAACATTTTTTTTCAAGAAGTTTCACGTGCGGTGGCTGGTCACTTACACTTAATAAGATTGCCTAATGTATGGTAGCCAAGATTAACACTTGTTTTAGTGTTTTCCTTCCTTGCTACCATGGTGTGCATAAAATGTGAATATGTGTGTAATGTTTCACACCCGACACAGGCCCTAGCCTGTGCACTCTCAGTGCCACTCACCATTTCTACCTAGAAGTTATTTACACACTCTTATGTTCAGGTGTTACTAACTACCTTTAATTTCGGCCATTGTTTGTTAGGTAGATTTAAGTCTCATTATCTTAAGCTGAGGGCCTGGGAGGTGCCCCAGGAGGCTTATGAGTTTATTAGAATAGTTACTTGAAGCTTAAGTAAGGCCCAACCACTAGCTTGCATCACAAGGCAAGGCTGTAAATCAATAACTTGCATTACAAGCAAGGCATACACTTAGTCTTTTAAGTGTCTAGGATGTGTGTTCATCAGGTGTACTAATTCAATGCATGGCAACCAAGAAGCCCACAACAATTCAAGTTTTTTAAACAAGTTTTCATGTCCATGAACTTCTGGCCAAGAAGTACACAAGAGGATCAATCCATACAACAATTCCATAAGCACATATTCATAGCATAACTTGGCATGCAAGCATCCATTATATACACAATCAAAACCAAGGTTTAACCGAGGCTACATATGTACACAAAAAAGCCAACAAACAAGCATCACTTACTTGGTAACACACCAAGAATGCTACAAGTCCAAAACTAGCTCAAGTTATGCCTTACAAACCAAGTTTACTTATAATAACCGAGAAGGATCTTAAACACTATGTACATGACCATAGTCTGAAGCATAAAACCTATGAATAAGTTCATAGTCATGAAGGCAAACCACCAAACTAGTGCCCAAGAACAAACATTTATCTCTACTGCTACACAAGTGCCACATTCTACTCAAAGCTTGCAAAACTTGTACCATAAGTTTTGGGCATAAACCTTAAACATAAGACATGTAAGTATAATTCAATTAAGCCAACTTTTGGTTGGCACACATACCTCAAGCAATAAGTGTAATACTAGCACACTAGCAAGCAACCGAGCACACTATCCTAGCTCAATACCCTTTCTTGAAAATTCAAACATTATGGGCATGAGTTTATACTCAGTGGGATTCACAAACGACCATATAAGGTCTATTTAGTTAAGTCCGAGACTTAACCTCCACTAACTTAACTTAACCTCCACGAAAACATAGAAAACACAAAAACACAACATATATACATACACAAAATAACCAAGGCATTATATGAGCATAATAACAATACCTACAAGTGGTTAGCATGCACAACAAAATAATTAAGCACACAACTCACACACACACCACAAGTTCACAATCGGCCGAATACTAGCAAGTGTCCATGTGCTATAATTTGCACTTCACTTCCTCATTTGCACAAACCAATCCACTAGAGCTCTGAATTACATAGTAAGTTGGCCCTAATCACTACGCATTCTAACACTTGCCATTAACTTGATTAGCTAATCAACTAACATGCACCTGAAATTCCTCAAAGTGCCCACCAAGCAAACTAAGACCATTTAGCAATATATAACCATCACTTAGTTGCCTTAACTACTTGATCATGGAAGAATTACCAAGAATCCAAGTAGAATCATGAATCCTACCTCAATTTCAAGCTTGAGTGCCCTCGGTAAACCTTGTACTCTTAAATATCAAGCTTCAAACTTCAAGAACAAGGTTGCATTCTATGAAAACTAGTTAATCCAAGCTTGATTCCTTCACTTCAAGCTTTAATCTTCATGTTCACCATGAATCCTTCAAGACCTCGGCCAAGAACTTCAAGAACATTCATGAACTCTCATGAACACACATGAACACTCAAGGTTTCAGCTACCAAGACAAAGCACACACAATGGGCAAAAAATGCTAGACACACTTGCATGTTTCGGCCATTGACACATGTCCAAAAGTTGTCCTAATGCTCCACTTAGCCTTACACTAATTTGCATTGCCAAAAATAATAGTTTAGGTTTCATAGTTTCACTTATAGCACTAAATTAAGTGTACAATATGGCCTTTAAACTTTGTTTCACACCATAAACAACATAGTCTATTTTTCATGTGCACTTCGAACCCAAAATTTCTTGGTTTTGCACTTACACCCTTATCCTTATTTTCAATCAAGCCCCTTATGTTTATTTTGTGTTTTCTCTGTATTCTTGGCCTAAGCCTGTTGGGTTTCGGGAGCCAAACAGCGCAGCGGAATTTAACCGAAACCCTCCAGGATCCAAGTGAAACGGGGTAAACCGGGTGTTCGAAAATTTCATACCTAATTTTCGGTTGAGATCTCTCACTCAACTGTAGAGTCGAATCACAAAACCTGAACAGTTGACGTGTTCAGGCTCTCTATGGTATCCACACGAGCCTCTCGGGATCACCACGCTTCCACCACGTCCCGGCAGATGCGTTTCTCTTGCGCACGCAGTGCTAGCTTGCGTCCTCCAAAGAATTGCAAGAGAAGAGTGCGGCTGTCCTTTTGGGAGGCTAGGGCAAGGAGACCTGCGAATTTCTCACTAAAAGTTGTATTTATAGTGAGACTCAACTTCCAGGCCTAATGGGTTTCAAAGCCCTAATCCAATTAGGCTTTAATTTCGGGCTTAATAATGGCTCAACTCTTGGGCCCATTATTAATATGAAATTAAAGTGAAACCATAACCCAAATAATTAGCCCATGCACTCTAATGATCCAAATAGCTCTATGTGTGCGACCCAATAGGCTCTTGCCACGTTGGCAATGATCATAAATCACATTTATGATCATAAGCAATGAGCGGTGTCTAGCAACACATCATTGCTACCCAAGTGACAAGATTGTCGATGATTCGACTAAACCTTTATGATCATCACCGATATATGCCATTGTCCCTTTGTCCAAGATATCAAGACTAAGCACGAGACATGGAATGTGTCACTCTCGTATAGCCCAATCTTTGGTTTCTTGATTACCGAGTAGACCAACTTAAACTGATGACATTGATATCGTATATCAACTCATCCGAGCATGGCCATGCATTTTCTAAGTCTCACTCTATCAAGGGGCCCGAAGATATCACTCCCGTTACATAGGAGGGACAAATCCCATCTTGATCATACAAATCCCTCCGCATGATATGTGACATACCCAATGACCTCCTTCAAGTTCACTCAGTTACGAGCAACAAAGGAAAGTATCAAAGTATGTGACTCACATGTAGGGAACCTTGATGATCTTAGGTCGAAGGACTACATATACCATGATCACTATGAGAATCACTTATGACACTCATATAACGATCCATGTAGTGTTCTCATGGTGGGTCGGTCCAGTACACAAGTTCTCCAACTTGTACCCATATGTAGACTACATATCTCATATTAGTCTCCACATATGCTAGTCGTTATGTATTATTGCAACCCACTCCACAATAATACTAGACTAGGGACGTTTAAGAATATCATTATTCTAGGGTTACAATTATGTTTATTACGTTACGCAGAAACAAAACAACAAACATAATTGCTGGATTAATGCCTTAATAAAATATCATGACTCAATGTGCAAAAAATACAATCATCTCATGATTGGCCTTTTGGGCACAACACTAACAATCTCCCACTTGCACTAAAAGCCAATCATCCATGTATCTAATACCGATGGACCTAGAATGGCTATCATGCTTCTGCTGCGTAAGGGGCTTTGTCAGTGGATCAGCAATGTTGCTGTCTGTCGAAGTCCTGCATATCCTTACATCACCCCTCTCGATGATCTCCCTGATGAGATGATAGCGTCGGAGTATGTGTTTGGATCGCTGGTGAGATCGAGGTTCCTTAGCCTGTGCGATTGCTCCATTGTTGTCACAATAGAGCTCTATCGGGTCGGCAATGCTTGGAACCACTCCAAGTTCAGTGATGAACTTCTTGATCCAAACTGCCTCCTTCGCAGCATCAGAGGCGGCAATGTACTCAGATTCTGTTGTAGAGTCAGCTACTGTCTCTTGCTTTGAACTCTTCCAGCTCACAGCACCACCACCAATACAAAACACATAACCAGATTGCGATCTAAAATCATCCTTATCGGATTGGAAGCTTGCATCGGTGTAACCCCTTACAACGAGCTCATCTTCACCTCCAAAGACCAAGAATGCATCCTTAGTCCTTCGTAAGTACTTAAGGATGTTCTTAACAGCTGTCCAGTGACTCTCACCGGGGTTCGATTGGTACCTACTCGTCATGCTCAAAGCATATGAGACATCGGGATGAGTACATATCATGGCATACATGATAGATCCAATTGCTGAGGCATATGGAATCTTACTCATGCGCTCTCTCTCCTCGGGTGTACTCGGACACTGAGATCTAGAAAGAGTGATACCATGTGACATGGGCAAGAATCCTTTCTTGGAATCTTGCATGCTAAACCTCTTTAGCACCTTGTCAATATATGTACTTTGACTTAGGCCAAGAAGCTTTCTAGATCTATCTCTATAGATCCTGATGCCTAACACATAGGCTGCTTCACCCAAGTCCTTCATAGAGAAACATTTCCCTAGCCAAGTCTTCACAGACTGTAGCTCAGGAATGTCATTCCCGATGAGTAGTATGTCATCTACATACAACACCAAGAAGACAATAGCGCTCCCACTAACCTTCTTGTAGACACAAGGTTCATCTTCATTTTTGATAAAACCAAACTCTTTGATTGCTTCATCAAAACGAAGATTCCAACTTCGAGAAGCTTGCTTCAGTCCATAAATGGACCTTTGCAATTTGCACACTTTATTGGCATTCTCAGGAGTGACAAAACCCTCAGGTTGTGTCATGTACACATCCTCAAGTAGCTTTCCATTTAGGAATGCAGTTTTGACATCCATTTGCCATATCTCATAATCATAGTGTGCAGCAATAGCAAACAAAATTCGGATGGATTTAAGCATAGCAACTGGTGAAAAAGTTTCATCATAGTCAATACCATGAATTTGCTTGAAACCTTTTGCAACCAATCGTCCCTTAAAGGTAATCACATTACCATCCATGTCAGTTTTCTTCTTGAAAACCCATTTGCACCCTATGGGTTTTACCCCTTCAGGTGGGTCAACCAAAGTCCATACTTGGTTTTCATACATGGATTCCATCTCGGATTTCATGGCCACTAGCCACTTCTCAGAGTCAGGCCCCGACATAGCTTGTTGGTAGGTTGTGGGCTCATCCTGATCCATGAGCATCACATCACCTGGTGTGAGTCACGAGAAATCCATATCTCTCAGGCTCACGCCGAATCCTACCAGACCTACGTGGGCTCTGTGCTACAGGAACAGACTCTTGAACCACAACATCTTGTGGTGTCTGTTCAGGTTCCATTTCAGGTTCGATGTCTCCTTGTTGTTCTTGAATTTCTTCAAGTTCTACTTTCCTCCCACTAGTTTCTTTAGAGATAAACTCTTTCTCTAAAAAGACACCAGTTCGAGCAACAAACACTTTTTGCTCAGAAGGATTGTAGAAATAGTAACCCTTTGTTTCTTTGGGATACCCAACAAAAAGGCATTTTTGAGATTTGGGCCCTAGTTTGTCAGAGGATTGACGTTTCACATAAGCGTCACAGCCCCAAATCTTCATAAAAGACAAATTGGGACGCCTCCCACTCCATATCTCATATGGTGTCTTTTGAACCGATTTAGATGGAACTCGGTTTAGTGTAAAAGCGGCTGTCTCTAGAGCATGTCCCCAAAAGGAGTTTGGAAGGTCAGCTTGACTCATCATAGAGCGAACCATGTCTAACAGAGTTCGATTTCTCCTTTCAGATACACCATTCCATTGAGGTGTACCTGGTGGAGTGAGTTGTGATACTATACCACACTCCTTCAGATAGTCAAGGAATTCTCGATCCAAGTACTCTCCACCTCGATCTGATTGAAGTACTTTGATACTCTTCCCGAGTTGATTCTCTACTTCATTCTTGAATTCTTTGAACTTTTCAAAGGATTCTGACTTGTGTCTCATAAGATACACATAGCCATATCTGCTAAAGTCATCAGTGAAAGTAATGAAGTATTGGAAACCTCCTCTAGCTTGTGTAGACATAGGGCCACATACATCACTATGTATGAGTCCTAGTAAGTCATTAGCCCTTTCACTTTGCCCTGTGAATGGGGCTTTGGTCATCTTGCCCAACAAACATGACTCACATGTCTCATATGATTCAAAATCAAATGAGTCCAAGAGTCCATCCTTATGGAGCTTGGATATGCGGGTCTCATTTATATGGCCCAAGCGACAGTGCCAGAGATAGGTCGGGTTTGAATCATTTAATCTGACCTTCTTGGTATTCACATTATAGATTGGATCTTCGAGGTCTAGAACATACAACCCATTGCTAAGTTGAGCACTACCATAAAAGATTTCATTCAAATAAATAGAACAACATTTGTCCTTTATTATAAATGAAAAACCTTTCTTGTCCAAACAAGAAACAGAAATCAAATTTCTACTAATAGTAGGCACAAAGTAGCAGTTGTCTAATTCTAAAACTAATCCACTAGGTAAAGTGAGAACATAAGTCCCTACGGCTAAGGCAGCAACCCTTGCTCCATTTCCAACACGTAGGTCCACTTCACCTCGGGCCAATCTTCTACTTCTACTTCTACTTAGATCCTGCACATTTGCACAAATGTGAGATCCACATCCAGTATCCAATACCCAAGATGAGGAAGTAGAAAAGTTAGCCTCTATAACAAAAATACCTGAAGTGGAAGTCTTACTTCCCTTTTCCTTAGCAAGTTCTTCAAGATAGAGCTTGCAATTGCGCTTCCAGTGTCCAGGTTGCTTACAATGGAAGCACTCCCCTTCCTTTGCCACACCACCCTTTGGTTTCAGTGCAGCTGAAGAAGAACTAGCATTGGACTTTCCATTAGCTTTATCCTTCTTCTTGTTGGCTTTTCCCTTTCCCTTGCCCTTTTGAACCATCAAAATGGGCTTAGCCTTCTTAAGGTTTTGCTCAGCAGTTCTCAACATGTTGAGTAATTCAGGGAGGGACTTGTCAAGGTCGTTCATGTTATAGTTCATGACGAACTGACTGTAGCTTTCAGGCAACGATTGCAAGACTACATCAATAGCCAACTCTTTCTGAAGAGCAAATCCCAAATTCTCAAGATTCTCAATGTACCCAATCATCTTGAGCACATGAGGACCCACGGGACTTCCCTCAGACATCTTGCACTGAAACAATGCCTTAGAGGTCTCAAACCTCTCATGCCTAGCTTGCTCTTGGAAAAGCATTTTGAGATGTTCGATCATATCGAACGCCCCCATGTTCTCATGTTGCTTCTGAAGCTCAGATTCCATGGTAATAAGCATGAGGCATGCAACATCCAAAGCATCATCAGAATGCCTCTTGTGAGCATCCCTTTCAGCTCTTGGAGCAGTGGCAGCAGGCTCATTCGGAATGGGCTGCTCTAGGACATAAGCCTTTCTCTCTTGTTTGAGGACTATCCTCAAGTTTCGGTACCATTTGAGAAAGTTGGTCCCATTCAGTTTTTCCTTCTCAAGGATCGATCGCAACGAAAGTGTCGATGTGTTTTGTGCCATGGTTATCTACAACAGTAAATATGCAGTGTAAGAGTCATGTATTTTAATTCATTTAATAAGGACTTTTATTAAACGATACTCCCACTATTTTCCTCAAAATAATAACCCTCGATATTATTTCGGAACACCTCGGCGCTAAGGTATTCTAGTGGGCCAAGATCCATATTTGACCACAACCTGAGTCAGCTTTGGCTTTTCTCTCAAGTTACAGCTATTTAGGTAGGCAACTCCTTGCCAATTGCATCTTATGCAACTCTTGGATAGTTGCATCTTATGCAACTCTTGGATAGTTGGGTGAACAACACTTGTCCAAGCTCATCTCATGAACTTAAGCCCAACTCTATGCCTCTAAGTCCCTAATCCTATTAGGATGACTTAGTTAAGTCGAACCCAAAGTTAGCAATTTGGATATCACTATTATCCCATCGCGCCTTACCAAGATGAACATAGGTGCTTTGCTTTGGCAAACCCACCTAATGTTGATCAAAGTCTTGACGAGTGCCAACATTTGGAAGGCATCACATTTAATGACTTAATATTTGTTTGAGGGATTTTTTTCTTTTGATCTCACCAATTTGTTATCTCCGGTTGTTTTATACATGCATCACATACAAATATAAAACATGCATCTCATGCTTACAAGAAAGTAAACGTGACATGGTTATAGCCCAAACTATGCGATATTCTCAAGCCAATGAGAATATCATAAAAGCCTAAGAAAAGAAAAGAGTCTTCACAAGCTCCTTCTCTTCCTTTCTTGGTTGCCCTTTTGTTGTCACCTCCTTGGACATACATACCACCTTGGATGATCCCATAATGCACCATTACATCAATAATAGAAACCTCGAGTTACATTCGAGGGGAGTAAGGTGAGAAGAGAATGTACAATGAGAGTGATAAGAAAAGGCACGACTCGCAGGCCGTATTTACAAGTACAACCAATCAAGGGCTATAACCATGCACCATGCTTCAAACACCAATCAGCATATCATGTCAAATCTCATTCAACAAAGATGCATGCCAATTTTCGTGTGTTGATTAACCAGTTTTTATTTATGTGGCGCTTCGCATACGGCGCTCCCGCTGGCCGGTCAACGGACGGTGGTTCCGCTGATCGGTCAGCAGACGAGGTCAACGGGAGCTGTCCTTGCAGGGGGTGTGGGGGGCAGCGCCTCCCGGCGCAAAAAATTCTCTTACAATTGCTTAGCCCGAAATCTTCTATTTCGAGCAAGTAGGCACCCGAGACTCCTCCATTCGAGCCACCAAAAATACCTTACTTTCGGTGCCCGAACAGGCCGAATCCGAACAAAGCTAGGGTTTTTGCAACTATTGCAAGAATCCTAATCCATATCGGTATCTCATACCTATTCAATTTCGGGTTAATCTCATTAACCAATTTGTGTCGTTTCTTCATATATCTCATATGTTCATTACGAGTTCCAGTTTCATGCATCATGAATCAATCTAATTAATCATGGCCGAAAAGCAACCGAACACATAACATCATGCGATTCAACACTCAATCCCGATTTAGGGTTTCACCAGTAGCTTTGATACCACTGTTGGGTTTCGGGAGCCAAACAGCGCAGCAGAATTTAACCGAAACCCTCCAGGATCCAAGTGAAACGGGGTAAACCGGGTGTTTGAAAATTTTCATACCTAATTTTCGGTTGAGATCTCTCACTCAACTGTAGAGTTGAATCACAAAACCTGAACAGTTGACGTGTTCAGGCTCTCTATGGTATCCACACGAGCCTCTCGGGATCACCACGCTTCCACCACGTCCCGACAGATGTGTTTCTCTTGCGCTCGCAGTGCTAGCTTGCGTCCTCCAAGGAATTGCAAGAGAAGAGTGCGGCTGTCCTTTTTGGGAGGCTAGGGCAAGGAGACCTGCGAATTTCTCACTAAAAGTTGTATTTATAGTGAGACTCAACTTCCAGGCCTAATGGGTTTCAAAGCCCTAATCCAATTAGGCTTTAATTTCGGGCTTAATAATGGCTCAACTCTTGGGCCCATTATTAATACGAAATTAAAGTGAAACCATAACCCAAATAATTAGCCCATGCACTCTAATGATCCAAATAGCTCTATGTGTGCGACCCAATAGGCTCTTGCCATGTTGGCAATGATCATAAATCACATTTATGATCATAAGCAATGAGCGGTGTCTAGCAACACATCATTGCTACCCAAGTGACAAGATTGTCGGTGAATCGACTAAACCTTTATGATCATCACCGATATATGCCATTGTCCCTTTGTCCAAGATATCAAGACTAAGCACGAGACATGGAATGTGTCACTCTCGTATAGCCCAATCTTTGGTTTCTTGATTACCGAGTAGACCAACTTAAACTGATGACATTGATATCGTATATCAACTCATCCAAGCATGGCCATGCATTTTCTAAGTCTCACTCTATCAAGGGGCCCAAAGATATCACTCCCGTTACATAGGAGGGACAAATCCCATCTTGATCATACAAATCCCTCCGCATGATATGTGACATACCCAATGACCTCCTTCAAGTTCACTCAGTTACGAGCAACAAAGGAAAGTATCAAAGTATGTGACTCACATGTAGGGAACCTTGATGATCTTAGGTCGAAGGACTACATATACCATGATCACTATGAGAATCACTTATGACACTCATATAACGATCCATGTAGTGTTCTCATGGTGGGTCGGTCCAGTACACAAGTTCTCCAACTTGTACCCATATGTAGACTACATATCTCATATTAGTCTCCACATATGCTAGTCGTTATGTATTATTGCAACCCGCTCCACAATAATACTAGACCAGGGACGTTTAAGAATATCATTATTCTAGGGTTACAATTATGTTTGTTACGTTACGCAGAAACAAAACAACAAACATAATTGCTGGATTAATGCCTTAATAAAATATCATGACTCAATGTGCAAAAAATACAATCATCTCATGATTGGCTTTTTGGGCACAATACTAACATAGCCAAAAATGGGGCGTCATACATCGCCTCCCAACAAAGCCTCGTATGGTGCCATACCAAGCTCCAAATTGATGACTGTTATTATAAGCAAACTCGATCAAGTGGTAGATACTGATCCCAATCACCTCTTACCAATTAACAGCACACATCTTAACATCTTCCTCTTAAGGTTTGAATCGCTCTCTCAGATTGCCCATCAGTCTGAGGATGAAAAGCGGTACTGGACCAACTTGTGCTTCAATGATTCTTGAAAAGCATTCCAGAAACCGTGACTGAAGCCTTAGGATCTCTGGAACAATATTATCTGAGTAGGCCTAGTATCCCATGGAGTTTCACAAGTTCTTTGAGATATAACTGATTTAACTTCTCCAATGTATAAATAATTCTTGATAGGTATATTATGCCGACTTGTAGTCTTTCGACTACTACCCATATATGATCATCTGACTCTGGGTATTCGTTAACCCCACTAGGAAATCCACTAGTAATTTGCCCCCATTTCCTTCACTGGCAGAGGTAGAGCTCTTAAGTGTGCTTGATGCTAGTTTGGATGTTTTATGCTTTAACCATTTTCCTTGTCAAACACTTGCCACATGTCTTGTTACATCTTCGATGTCAGGAGGAGCTCTCTGAAGAATTCTCCTCTCCCATGACATTGGCTTTAAGGTTATCATGCTATCTTCGACAAATGAGGTCTACCGGATGGAGAAGGAGGAGGACTCTGCTGGAAGATGTGAATCCCTTGCATGCTCCAACGCTGAAGTTTAAGGCCAAGGTCGACGCACTGAAGAAGGTGCTTAATCCCAAAAAGAAGATGAAGAAGCTGGAGAGCTAAACTTCATTGAGTTAAGGAATGAGCTGGATGACTTCATATCAAGAAACCCTAGAGGCCAATCAAGCAACCAAGGTTGGATTGCAAGACGGCTTTTCTTTGGCTCGGCACCAAGTCTGGCGAAGTACCCTGACCTCGACCTCTCTTTTCTTGCTGGATTGTGACATTCATGCATAGGAAATCGCTGGGCTTGGTGAATAGGTCACAGGCATCTCAATCTTCCTTTTGCTCCTCCTTGTTAGCGTCGAATTGTTGTGACAAAAGAACATGGCGATGGAGTAGCTCGTGATGTCAGGTCATCTTAGCGTCCAGGACTTCACTTTTTCGTTTTACTTTGTAATCTTCTTCTTGTAAGCTCCTTCAGTGTTGTACCAAGGCACAAATTAATAAAATTCCTTAGGGCCTCCAAAATGCTTGGCTAAATCTTTGAGCTGTTGATTCTATAGTATCTTTGGTACTAAGAGTTAGTTTGACAATTTGAAATCCTAGGTATCCCTTAAGTAAAATAGTAAAAGTATCCTCCGTGCTTGTTAGAATCGAATAACAACCTTCTTCCAATATAGGACCAGTTTCAGCTAACATCTTTCGGCAGGAGCTTCGGCTATTTAAAAGCTTTTAAATTCGGTTTAAAGCCTGCTTTAAGAAAAGTATCATTTTTTGTGCATACCACTTACACCTTGTAAGGCATGGGCTTCTTTGGTGGGACTATTTTCCTGTAGAAAAATTTCTAAGTGTAGAATTCTTTCAAGGCACCAGAATTGCCATGTATTGTTGTGGTTCTCCACCTTAAATCATCGATATATGTATACTCTTTGCTCGAACTTCATCAATGACCAAATAAGGCCCTTCCCAGTTTGCCCGATGTGGTTCGTGAGTTGAGTCTTCGGGGCTCAAATATTGGACAAGCGGAGGACAAGGTCTCCCTTCCTAATTCCATTTTCAATGGACATGCAATTTCATAAAGTCTATATGCTACCCTTTGCTGAAAGGCTTTGTTTCTAAGCTCAGCCACTTCTTTGTGTTCATACATTAGATCCAGCAGGTTCTTGATGCGGTCCGATTGGCGGAGCCAGCATCTCCACTGTGTGCAGTGGTGAGGGCAGCAGGGGGTCCTGGAGGTGCAGGCTAGTCCAGAAGGAAGACTGGTGTCCTGGGTGGATCACCTTAAGTGATGGCCGACAGCTTCTTGGTCCCGTGACAGGATGATGACGGGAAGGACCTCCGGTATGGGAGAAAGCCCGGAGGGGAGATTCTTCAGGGAGACCTGGCCGAAACACTCAGAAAACAGGGGTTAGGAGGCCCTTGGGGTGGTTTTCCTGGGGGGGTAGGGAACCTCCGACACCCAAGTCAGTGCTTTTAGAGAGAATAGGACATAGTAATAAGCACCAAAAGCTCTTGCTTGGCATGTCTTTCTAAGGGCTGAAAGGAGAGTATTCAGGCGGAGGGAGGAGAGCGTCCACTGTTTTTCGGCCTCTCTATCCTCTTTTTCTCTCCAGAGGAGCCCCATGTCTGTGACCATTTCCCTGGTATATAAGGGAAGGGGTGATCCCTTTAGATTGTGGCACGTGTATGGACGGATGGTGTTCGTATTTTTGGGCGCGGGGGCCCCTAGTCGCCTGTTGGCTCCTCGGGCCACGAGCCATGGTAAGTGTAGCCCGACGTGACAGGACGTTAGACTGCGACGGCGTGTCAGAGCGTGTCTGGAGGCGATGTGTCGGAGATGTATGTGAGTGGAGTGTCAGAGACTCCTTAATGGCTCTTGCCATACAACCGAGGTCTCTTTGGTTGATGTCTCACTTCGGGGTGACGGCCCTTTTCCCGGAGTCAGACTGAAATTTTGGCGTCCTCGTCTTCGGGGGGCTTTCTCCCGCAGAGGGTGATTGGTCTTTCTCCCTCGAAGCTGGTTCGGTCGCTGTCCCGAAGGAAGCGCTACGCTGGCTCCCGAAGTTGGAATTGGTGAGCTACCGAGGTCATGTGCCTCAGGTGTATGACTTCCTCCACTCCGGAGTCCTTTCCGAGGTCGTATGCCTCAGGTGTCTGGCCCTCTCCTTCCCGTGGTCGGTAGGTGGTCAGGGCGATAGCACTTCGGCTATCACATGCCCCATTGGAAAGGCCGAAGTGGAGACTTCGGCAAGTAGTCCTGTTGGTGTCCGTCTATCGCCCAATTGGCAGTTTTGACAGGACAACCTCGTGGACTCCCGGAGGCCCACGTGGTAGTATGTCCATTTCAGTCGAACAGGGTGGCACGGAGCCTTGAACCCCGGACCTTATGGATTTACACTCGGAGTATAACGTCAATTGGGGAGGCACTTCGCCACCTAGGTGATAAGCCTTGTTCGGACAAATGTCATCTATCCATCCTTCGGTGTTCTCGAGATACCCAACTTTTTTATTTTTCCCGCCATAGGCTAGTGGACCGTCGTGTCTTCAAACTAGTCGTCCCAGACTCAAGCAGCGTGCCCGGGTTTTCTGGATGTCAGAAAACGCGTCCTAGTTTCTCGTGACGGGCGACACATGGCATGCATCTGCTGGGATGGGCACGCCTTTTCACACGCGAGGGGTAATTATGGCAACGTTTTGCCTTCGCGCAGCAGTTATGACACCCTTTTGGCTGCCCTTCCTCGATCTATAAAAGCCTCATCCTGTCATACTCTTCATTTGTGTTTTTCTTTGCTCTCACTTTGCTCTCGTCTGCTTCTGTGCCTTTTCTTCCTTTTTTGCGGTGGCTTTAGCGGCGGAGCGATTTCCGGCAACCTTTCATGACGGCGTCCTCAAACCTCGACTTCGGCAAGACTTTTGGTGGGTTCTGACTTCTAGAGTTCCTTCGGTTTCTGCTTTTCTTTTAGCTTCCCGAAGTCATTTTTCCTCTTTCCGAAGTCATTTTCAGTCAACCATGCCTATCCCCGAGAGCTGGCAACCTCTTATGTCTCACCCATGTTGCTCTACTTCTGAAAAATTAGAGAAGTGGAAGACCAAATTTTTCCTTCCTTCGTATGCCATCACAAGGTTACCCCACCTTGGTCAATTTAGCTTTATGAACTGGGGTGACGAGGTTACCATTTTTTGAGCCCAACTGAAGGCTGGACTTCGGTTTCCCCCTGCGAAGATGATTTGCGACTTTTGCCAATTTCATGGCATAGCCGTGAATCAGTTTCCTCCCAACTCATACTGCTATTTTAATGCCTTTCTCTGCATGTGTGGGATCTTCGGGGTAGAACCCCATTTCATCCTATTCATGCAGTATTACAAGCTCTATCCGGTTCCGAAGGGTGACTTTTATTTCATGCTACCTCGGGGATCTGGGAGCAAGAAATTTATGTTCACCTTCGCTACCAAGGATAGCTGGCGAGGGTGGCAAAGGAAGTTCTTCTTCCTGAAGGTGGCGGAGGCCTGGTTGCACGTCCCGACTAAGTGGGCTCGGGGAAAGCTGGAGACGGATGTCATGGATCCCAGGAAGCTGCTAACTCCCGAGTTGGCGGCGAGGTTTGGGAACTTTGACAGACGAGTCCGTGCTGTCGCCGACTGGGATGCCGAGGTCCCTCCACGCTCTCTCTACCCTTTCCCGATCATGTGGAAACTCATGACCGAGGATGTCCTTCGGGAGTTGGGGGTGGTTACGGAGCACAAAACGGATCTCGGCATGCCAGCTCCTGTTACCGAGGGGAAGAACTCTTGGCTGGTGAAGCTCCTTCGGAGCGAGCTCACTTACGAAGCCTTTTTTGAAAGTAAGTTTTTTTCAAAGTTTTTCAGTATAAGTGCCATGGACTCACACTGATGTTTTCCCTCTTTTTCAGAGATGGGCGACAAGTCTGCCGCCTACTACAAGTCTCTCTTCCTTGGTCAGGCCAAGAAGAGAGAACAAACAAAGAAGAGGCGCAAGACTTCTGGGAGCGGACCGTCTTCGGTCAAGAAGGCAAAGAAGGACACCCTTCTTCCCCCATCGGAGGACGTTTCGGAGGTCGGCGATGTCATTACTACTTCCACTAAGGCTGGTGATGTCATTGCAACTTTAACCAAGGTTGCAACTTTTTCCAAGCCTGAAACCCCCGGGGGGTTCTTGCCGAGGTGGCCGCTACTGCCTCTATGAGTCCCGTTACATCGGCGGATTTGCTAGGCTCTTTGGAGGATCCTTCTGCTGAAGAGTTAGAAAAACGCTAAAGGGCCAAAGGAAAACATACTCCCGCCGAAGTGGAGGAAGTCCGGGACTCTGATGACGACGTTGCTGAGGTTGCGCCAGGTTTGTCTCTTTTCTCCTGCAATCTTACATCTTTTATAACCAAAGAATTTTTACCTGATAAGATGTATGTTTCTTTTTGCAGAGGATCTAGTGCCCTCAGCTTGGATGGTTGAGCATGGCCGAAGGCGGGCTCTTCGGGATTCTCATGTCCCGAAGGACAAAGTCCCAAGGGAGCCATTCTGGTCTTTCACGGAGGACATGAACATGTTTTCCGAGGATTGCCGGGAGATGGCTCCCCAGATGGTGAGGGGCGTGCTTACTCAGGCATCCTTCAAGGCAGTCACCGAGGAGTGTGCCTCTGAGGATGCCCTTGCCGTAAAAGTTTCCGAACATGCTGCTCAGGTAATTCTTCAGGCTCTTCACTTTTCCTCCCCACTTTTTTTGTCTAAGTGTTTTGGCTTTTCTTGCACAAATTTCACTAAGTACCTTTCTTTTTTGCAGCTTTTGGGGTACAGTGGATACCTCCGAGCTTGGGCAGCAAAGCAGTCTTCGGTTCGAGCCTGGGCCGAAGACAAATTGGAGAAGGCCAAAGTCTTTTGTGCCAACTCGGTGCTGACAAACACCAAGTTGAGCCAAATATGCAAGGAGAATATTGCCAGTCTTCGGGAGGAATTCTTGAAGGGCCAAGAGGAGCTCTTGAAGGATTTTTCCAAGAAGATGTTCGACCTTGGCGACAAATTAGTCAGCCTGACTTCGGCCAACGAGACCCTTCAGAAAGAAAAAGAAGGGGAGTCTGCCCTCCTGGCGAAGGCAATGGCTGAAAATGCTGAACTCCAGGCCAAGGTTGACTCACTGAATGAGGGTTCGAAGAAGAAGAAGAAAACCGAGGAGCTGGAGAAGAAGATTTCTGACCTTCGGAAGGAGGTTTCGGATCTTCATAATGATGCGGACGAGTTAGTGTTGAAAGAGACAAAGCCGTTCAGGCGACCAAGGTTGCTTTTCAGGACGGCTTCTGCCTAGCTCTTCATCAGTTTCTGAAGAAGTATCCGGACCTCGATCCTTCCTTTCTGGCTGCCATGGATATTCCCGGGGGGCCTCGGTGGACTTGGTCGAGAATCGAGTTCCTTAACTTTCCGTTTCCTCCTCCTGCACCGAAGGCGGCGGCGAAAGGCTCAGGAGCCGAAGCTTCCCATGACGCCGGGGTCTCTTAGATATTCTAGGACCTTTGCCTTTTTCTTTTTCTTTGTACTTTTCTTCTTGTAATCTCCTCCTTGTACTAAGACCTTCTTTAATGAATTTTGTCGTTCAATGAAATGTTCTTTCATAATTTGGCTAAGTCTTTTTTGAGCAATTTTTGTTTCCTAGTTGTCCCGACCACTTTTGGTCAAGGGACTTCAGAAAAGTATTTCTTTGCCCGTTTCGTCGGCCATCCTCCGAGCGGAATCTCACAGTTAGCGAAGTTCCCTTAGGTGAATTTTAGCCTGCCCTTGCCGGCTGTGTTCGGTAGACTTGACCTCTTATGGGCATATAACCCAACTGACTTCGGAAGGAACAGGAAACTTTCGATAGTCCATACTTTAGCTTTGTTCGGCGAACATTCTTATGCAGGGGAAAACTTTCTGTACTTAGACAAATTTCTGTCTTGCACCATTTCTTGTCTAAAAATTCTAAGTATAGAATTTCTTTAAGGCGCTCGAGTGCCTTGTACTTTTCAGTTTTCCTTCTTCGGTGTTGCCAAGCTTGTATGCTCCCATTCGGACATCATTTAGGACCAAATAAGGCCCTTTTTCGTTTGGCCGAAATACCCCATAGGACGGTTTTCGGGGTTCTAATTCGGCCTTTCGGGGGCGAGGCCTCCTTTTCCCTATTCCTTTTGGCCTATCATGCAGACTTGCACTTATGGCCACCTTTTGCCGAGAAGGCTCTTCTTTCGGGCTCGGCCGTTTCTCAGTGTTTGACAACTGGGTCGAGCTCAGTTTTCAACCCGAGGACATTTCCTCTTTCGTCAAACATCTGTTATGCTGGCCGAACTACTTCCAATGGATAATGGCTTTCTGTACTAGGGATAAGTGAGAAAGGTATGTCTCCCTTGGTCCCTCGGGGAGTCGTTTGATAACTCTTTACTACAGTAGGAAGTTCTCCTGGCCACTTCCCTTTGCTTCTCTTTTAGTCCCTTAGTCCCTCTTTTGGCTACCTCTACTTGTCTGTTGCTCGGAGGTTGAGCTAGTGGATGGAAGTGCCTTTTTATTCTGAGGTCGGTGACGAATTCTTGAAATCCTTTGTTCATGGGCTGGAAATCATTATTGGCCAGTGTCACCGTCGTTATGCCAAATCAGCATACTATGTTCTTCCAGACGAATTTTTGTGTTTCTTTTACCGGCAT